>CM028130.1:1412637500-1413057500 GCA_016271365.2 Neoceratodus forsteri
TACTTGTCAGAAATCAAATTAGTAAACCTTATATGTGTACCTGTATTCAATGGCGCTTCTTCACTACACTCCTTGACTTCTTTGTAGGGGTGCTAGCAGTAGCAGAACATGGTGGCATGAATACAGATGGAATGGCTCCTGTTTTAAACTTTGGCAAAGCATTCAGCCATCCGAGTGATGCCAACTTCTCAGGATCGCGGTCGTAAGAAGCACATTCAAAATGTGCAGAACATATGCGACTATAATTTGAAGATTTAAAATCCTTCCTATGACAAAAATGAATCCATGCTTTCCTGATAACTTTGTCAGTTGGAAAACTAAAAAAATGCAGACCACATCCTTTTCGACTTTCATTTTTACAACCAAAAACCATGCAGTAAGGCATTGTCACAGTCAAAGTAAGTATCAAGAAAAGAAATTGGCAAAAAAAAAATACACCAAAAAAAAGGAATTTCAGTACTATGTACACAGGTAATCTGTGATAAATAATAAGAAAACGATTAGTAAACAGTAGGATTCAATACAGTACATATGAAAATCAGTGGACTTCAACTGACAGGAGGTAGCTGTCAAAACAGTACACTATTCCCTCCAAATCAGAACAGGAGGTCAAAGGTTGAAGCAGTACACACGGAACACAGTACATGGCAACAGAAAATATTGCTGCAAAAAAAACAAGAAACAGACACAGGGTAAAATAATTAGTTGTATAATAAAAATAAAAAGGACACTTACAAATTTATTTTTACATATGTTCAGACAGAACCATCATGAGGAGCATCATGGTGAACGTAGTTTTCAGCATCCATATTGTCTTTCATTCATGGGCAGCAAAAGCATACTTTGCATAACCTTTCAATGATGATAGAACCATTCATAATATTATTGCACTCGAAATTAAATCAAACACAAGTGTAAATTATGTTCATACAAAAGCTCAATACATGCCTCCGAACACACAGACACAGACTACATCAAAATGTCAGTGCAATCCCTACTACTACTGTACAACAAAGTACTTTACAGAGTCACACAGTTTGCTTAGGGTATGCTGCTCACACACTCTATTCACAAAAGCTGAAAATAAAACAAACACACTAGCTAATAACTTTCACTTCAGGACAGAAGGAAGAACACAAGAAGTGCAGGAAGTCTGGGAAGGAGGGGCGTCAGACGTGATGTACACAGAGTTTATGCTACATTTTATTTTTAATTAAGTACAGTCACAATTATGCTACATGCACGAACCTTGCCTGTCCGTTGACTTAGCAAAGGGATACACGCTCAGGATAAACATTATTCTGAGAGGGAGAAAGGGTTCCAGGACAAGGTTTTCCCTTATATCACACAGATTACTTTTTGCTCGGAAACCACAGAAGAAGGGACAAGAATTCATGATAGTAGGCAAGTTCAGCAACAAAATGGCAAAGGAAGGCGATAAAATTGCAAAACAAGCATTTATTTCTTCATGAACTTGGGGGAAACACACAGTGAACACAGGTGAAACTATGGCGCTTTTGACAGAATGTTGCACTCAGATTACATCATCGCCTGTTAGCCTCCCACGTGACCAGTCAGCCAGATGCTGAAAATGAATATGGAGCACTTCCATGAGATGTGGGTTTAAAAGCATTGTTTTTTTCACAACTAGGCACTGAATCGATAGAAAGGCATTGCGATACAACACAACACAAGATCACAGTAAGTGTTGGACCATTTTAAAGCATTATTTACAGGTCCTTTAAGGTTTAACATAGAAGCCACTGCTCCACCCTAACTATAGTGCCGCTACCACATCACTATAATGTATGGGGGGGGGGTGAGAGAGAGAAACAGACAGACAGACAGACAGACAGACAATCAGATATAATGGGAAAGCCCTTTTCCACACAGGAAAGACATATGTTTACCTGTCCATATATCATTCCTAATCAATCCATAATCATTAATATTTAATCAATCATGGCATTACCAACACACAACTTTTTTAATTTCCCAAATCAACCCCAAAGCTAGACTTCCATTAAAAAAAGACTTTTACATGTTGGGTCCCCCTCCAGCAAAGTCTGAAACCAAGAGATCACATTAAAAAAAGATTCCGAATACCATGCACGCCAAAATAGAGCAAATGAATATAAAACAGAACATGAAAATGAAGCTTATTATAAAACAAAACATGGGGATTCAACTTTCAAAGCATGGCTTTTTAAATACTGTCAAACGAGTAAAGCCAACATTGTCATCAAAATGACATTTACAACTTGTTATATTAGATCCCACAGCACAATTCATTTTCAAAGAGTGCGTAATAGTTCAGCATGCAAAATGCAGTTATTTTAATACAGACGAGCAAACAATAAGCTATTTTTATTTCACAACTACAAAACCTTATTTTGGAGAAGAAACCCCTTACTAGAAAACCTGAAGTAATCAGTGAACAGAAGTAACAGTGTACAGTAAACCATAAGTTCACTAAAAGGAAAATAAATACTTCTCACAGAAACTAACCCTTTTAAAAGTTCATGAAACAATTTTCAAACACAGTAAAATAAGTAATATGAACTGATCTTTACATCACTACTGTAAAAACTAAAACACTGTATTTTAAAAGTAAAACAGGACTCACCAGATGCTGCAGTACTGTAACACAAAAACAAACACATCTGACCACAGCCATCTTGATGAAGCAAAAAACTGAGTTACAGGTAACTGTGTAGCCATCTTGCCCTCATAATCACATACAGTACTCATTTTAGAAGTCATAAGGTCTGATTCAAACTGCTCTCTTCTTAACAATGGAACCTGGTTGCCACTGTTTAATTAATGCCTATTAGCTGAAAATAAGAATTAGAGTTGTTAACTCCTGCACTGCTAGGATTTTTGTTAAATCCCTAATTAAAGTAAAAACAGGGAAAACTGGATGGATCAATGGATCGGTAGTGGGTTAAAGAACCTTTTACCTCTAGGTCACTTGTTCAAATCCAGCCATGGTTGGTAGTGGCCAAGTTATCACCTGAGGGCTGTTCTGTGGCCATTATGAAATGATTTGGGGTGATCTCTGTCTAGTTCCCAGTGGGCAGGTGTCCATACCACAAAACTACCAAATGGCATTAAACAGCAGCCTTGTTGGCAGTCTCACATGAGAGATCCAGGATTGAAAGAGCATGGAGTCTGAACCAGCCTGTCACTTAACATGGTGGTCCCTCCATGACAGGGTTGAGGCTTGGTGGGGCAGTTTGGGGAAGCTTGAATTGTGATGGCCCATGTTGGATCTGTCATGTGGATAAACAGGGGCTTCAGTTTCCAGTACTTTCAATCTGGTACCTTTCATGAGCACTAATTTCCCACACAGAAAAACAAAATCTTTAAGAAAGTTAAAAAACATAGTTTTTTTTACTACTTGACTGTGTTATATAATGCAAACATAAAAAAAAAGTGTTGTATACTTGAAAAATAATTCTTGAGAGTCGGATGATTATTTATATATTTGTAATTTTTTTGTTTTGTTTTGTTGACCAGGTAAGCTAACTGGAACAGATTCCCTTTTACACTAGTGACTGGCAGGGAGATGTGGTAACAACATTAAGACACAGAATAAAACACAAAGTACAGGACAGATCAGGTAAATAAAGTATCAAAACAGTTTAAGGCAGTGTTTAGAGAGAAAGAGAAGTTTCTTAAGCCTTAATTTGAAGGTAATATGGGATGCTGTAGTTCAAATATAATATAGTAAGGAGTTTCAAATGTATAAGGTCTTGAAACTAAAGGCATTTGGACTCATAGCTGTCTTAACCTGTGGAACATGAAGCAGATTAGTGTCCATGGAATGAAGAATTCTGACTGCAGTGGGGGGTATCAACTGGAAGGCTAAGTAGACCAGGTACCCTTAAAAGGAAAGTTCCCTCAGCCTTTTATTCTGTTTTCTTGTGTAGTTTCATGCACACTGATTGCCTCTATTGTACCCTCATAATTTCAACGGGATTTAAAAGTAAATGAAACACTTAAGTCTGGTGTGAAAAGCTACTTGACTCCATTGCAAAGGTCATGACCTGACTCTTGTAAGGCATCCTGAAATTTGATGGTGTTTTGATGCTAAAGTCTGCAGTAGTTACACTGTATTAGTCAGTGTTGTCGCTGTGCTCTGCAGTCCCTATGTTCTTGTCTTATACTGGTCATGAAACCTTTCAAGGCATAGTAAGTGCCCTGCTGTTTTTTGTAGTTTAAAGTGTATCTGAGTTAGAACAAACATGCTTTTAGAGAATACAGTGACTTCACAAGACATGTAACAGAAATGAATGAGAGTATCGCTTCTGCTGGCTTGTGCAAGTAGGAATCATCAACTCCAATGATGTCTTGCATGAGTGGGGTCAAGACCTTTGGAATGGCGATGAACAGGTTTTTACACCAGGGCAAAACAGACTGAAGCAACCTCATTTATATTTTAATTAGGATGACATTAGGGGGATGCAGGAGAGTGAATCATTGTTCCTGCCTGCAAACTACAGAGGTATACAGAAAATAGTTTGAGTGTACTTTCCCTTTAAGACATCCCCTTGTGAGCAAGCGAACAGACATTGAGAATGCCTCTTATTGTTGTATATATTGTGACAGCCAATTGAGTATGGAGTACAGGAAACAATGTTGTACTTGTAGGTCTGCCATCAGTGCAGACTGTGCAATACAGTTGTGGAGCACTGCTTTCCTGTGAAGCTCAGAGGCTGGCACCAGCTCACAGACTAGGGACTCATATTCAGCGTAACCTGCGAAAAAAAAGAGAAAAATAAAAAGACAGCAAAGTAGTATAATGCTTATTACTTACCATCACGCTTGTGATGGCCATGCCTTGACTGGAGCCCCCAAGCTGAAATGTATGCCTCTGCCTCTAGCATGCCCACCAACAGATCCAAATGATTTATTGCTGAACTCCCATATCTTATTCTTTGGTGCTCTGAACAGCTGCAGCCTGATTCTAGCACTTGCTACTGCACTTGGAGATAATTATCGTCTTTCACCCAAAAAAATATTCGGTCACTCGTCCATCCAACACCTCCCTTTGCCCCAACCTCCAGGACCCTCGCAGTTATGCCCCTGCTCCTATATTCCTCCTCTTGCACTTAGTACAATGGTAGCTTTTCTCCTCCATATGTTGCCGTGTTTTGGGGCAAAAATCGCTTCGTCGCCTTTCATACAGTCCTCCGCCCTCCCAATCCCTCACTCTGCTCTAACAGTTGGGTCCTCTTCGCTTACGCCCCTATTCCCCACCTCTCCCTACATTATGCACCTGATATCTTCTATCTGGTATGCCTACCCTCTCCCTAACATTTCCCACTACAAAATGCACAGTTTTTGGGCTTGGATCTAGCACAAGTTCATTATCCACGACTCCTCGTAGTTCTATGTTCAATGTATATTACCTGTAAATGTGCATTTTTACTATAATAGCAGCTATTCTTACTGTTTGTACTATTGTAACTTGTCTTTCTGTATTATTACTGTAGGACCACAGGTCCACCTTGTAAATGAGCTTGCTCAATGGTGCCTGCCTGGATAAATAAAGATATTGATTGTTTGATTGATGATGTTGCCTATGGGGACAAGAATCCGGTGAACAGGGCACACAGGAGGCAGGCGATGCAGGAGAAGACACTTGGGTGAAAAACACTGGAAACGCTGTCCAGAGAATGATGGAGCTATTAATTTTGGAGGACTGGTGGTGTTTATGTGTTGAGCAAGCTTGTTTCTTGTGTTAGAATGCAACATAAATTCTGAATTATGCAGTTGGGCATGCTATCTTATTTTTCTTTATATTAATAATTCAGGGTGACTCTTCTTGATGCAAGATGATGACCATCAGCAGCCGCATGGACAAGATAAGGAGAAGCAGCCTAGAGGTGTCAGAACTGCAGTACAGGGCAACATGAACATGGGCTGATCATGTACTGTGTGACAGTGTTTCCTACTCCATATGACATGTAAAGTAATAGTAAAGTACTGCAATCCATAATCTGTGGTCAAAGCAGCAACAGTGGTGAATGCATGAACTGTTAGAGCATAGCACTACTGGACCAGAATGAGCTAAGTGGATTTTTCTCATGTTTAAATCTAGCTTCAGTAAGTGCCAGCAGTGCCTATGGAATATTGCAATGTATATCTCTTGATTTAAAATTAAAATAACAACCTAAAGGAGTGTTTGCCAGAGAACTTATACAATTTTGGGAACTTCATTAGAGGCCAAATATTCAAAGCTTAGCCAAGGGGCTAAATTAGCACTGCACGGTAGGCTAAATTAGCCCAGAACCAGTAGAAACATAGAAACATAAACTTTGATGGCAGATAAGGACCGCTTGGCCCACCTAGTTGGCCCATTTCCCTACCTACCTACAGGATAGGCCACAGATCCTAGTTAACCAACAGCCTATTTCTTCCTACCCTCCACGAGAACTGCCTTATGTCTGTCCCATGCATTCTTGAATTCTCCCACAGTTTTAGACCCCACAACCTCCTCAGGAAGGCTGTTCCATGCATCCACTACCCTGTTGTCCTGCACTGTTTTGTCCTCACTGTGACGAGGTACCTTTGTAAATGAGCCTCTGGCTCAAAGGTTGTTAAACTGATGTTCCAATAAATACAATAAAATACAATAAATCTCTGTGAAAAAATACTTCCTCACATTGCCCCAGAACCGCCCCCCCCCCATCTTTAAATTGTGTCCCCTTGTTCTTGCATGTCTCTTTTTCTGAAAGATGCTACCCTCTTGGACTTTGTTGATTCCACTGAGGTGCTTAAAAGTTTCTATCATGTCCCCTCTCCTTCTTTCCTCAAGGCTATACATATTAAGCTCCTTTAGTCTCTCTTGATACGGCTTCTCTTGCAGGCCCTGCACCATTTTAGTTGCCTCCTCTGGACTGCCTCTATCCTGTCTATGTCCTTGCGAGATGGGGTCTCAGAACTGGACGCAGTACTCCAGATGGGGTCTCACCAACTGTCTGTACAGAGGGATAACAACTTCCTGTTTTCTGCTGGTGATGCCTCTCCCTATGCATCCCAGTATCCCCCAGCCCTCCCTACTGCCTTCTCACATTGCTTGCTAACCTTAAGGTCATCTGATATGATTACCCCCAGGTCCCTTTCCTTTTTTGTTGTTGTTACTACCCCCCCATTGTGTAATCTTCCCCTGGGTTCTTGTTTCCCAGGTGCATTATTTTGCACTTCTTTGGATTGAATCCTAGCTGCCATACTTCTGACCATTCCTCCAACCTTGCCAAGTCCCTTCTTATCCTTTCCATGCCTCCTTGTGTATCAACCCTGTTGTAGATCTTTGTGTCATCTGCAAAGAGGCATACTTTTCCTTCCAGTCCCTCTGCAATGTCACTTATAAAGACATTAAAAAGGACTGGACCCAGTACTGAACCCTGCGGTACCCCACTAGTAACACCTCTTTCTTCAGAGTGGACTCCATTTACAATTACCTTCTGTGTCCTGTTGTCCAGCCAATGTTTTACCCAGGCTACCACCCTGGGACCCACTCCCAGGCTGGTTAATTTGACTATTAATCTTTTGTGTGGGACTGTGTCAAATGCCTTGCTAAAGTCTAGGTAGGCCATGTCCACAGCCCTTCCCTGGTCTACTTCTTCGGTCACCCAGTCCAAGAAATCTATTAGATTCGTCTGACATGACCTTCCCACTGTGAACCCATGCTGCCTTGGGTCCTGTGCCCCACTGGCCTCAAGGTACTCAACAATTCTTTCCTTCAGAAGTGACTCCATCACTTTCCCTACCACAGAGGTCAAACTGACAGGTCTGTAGTTTCCTGCCTCTGTCTTGGTCCCACTTTTGTGAAGGGGAATCATATCCGCCTTTCTCCAGTCCTCGGGTACCACACCATCCTCCCATGATTTATTAAAAAGAGTAGTCAGTGGTTTCACTAGTTCCCCCCTTAATTCTTGTAGAATTCTGGGGTGAATTCCATCAGGCCCCATTGCTTTGTCTACCTTCAGTTTTAGGAGTTCTTGCAGAACCCTTTCTTCTGTGAAAGGGCTGGGATCAACCCCTATCAAGAATGCTTCTGTTAATTGGATTAGGCATCCCCTCCTCTTTTGTGAATACTGAGCAGAAATATTCATTCAGTATCCTGCTTTTTCACTGTCCCCTCTGCCCACCCACCATTCATTCTATTCAGCCTCACTATCCCTCCTTTGTCTTTCTCGCTCTCTGATGTACCTATAAAAGGTTTTATCCCCCTTCTTAATCAAGTTGGCTATCTTTTCCTCAGTTTGGGACTTTGCTATTCTGACTTCCCTCCCTGCTTCCTTCTGCCTTAACTGGTACAGCTCTCTGTCCTGCTTCTTCTGTGTTTTCTTATACTTCCTGAATGCTATCTTTTTCTCCCTGACTTTCTTAGCCACCTCTTTTGAGAACCATAGTGGCTTTTTCTTTCATTTTGATTTATTTGCTTCACACAAAGGCTTGTTGCCTCTGTGATGGCAATTTTGATGATTCCCATTGTTGCTCCACCCCTTCTTCCAGCCTGTTTGCTAGTGCTTTTCTGAGGCACTCTCCCATCTTGCCAAAGTCAGCCCTCCTGAAGTCCAGTACCCTCACTTTGTATGGCTTGACTCTGTAGCTGAGTTTAACATGAACCACACACTGTTTGATGGTCACTTGTTCCCAGATGGCAACCCACTTCTAGATCTGAGATCTCTCCTGCCCCCAGTTGAAGTCTGAGGTCTAAGATTGCTCCCTCATGAGTGGGTTCTGAAACTAGCTGTCTGAGGCCTGCCACCTGTAGGGGCATCGAGAATGGCCCTGCTCTTGGATGGGTTGCAGCAAATGTGCTCCAGTTAACATCTGGCATATTCAGGTCTCCATCAACAGTATCTCCCTTCTCTCTGCCATCCTAAGAATGCCTTCTATCATATCCTTGTCCATTCCCTCCCCCTGACATGGGGTCTGTACACAACCCCTGTGCGGATTGTGGTGCCCTTTCCAGTCTCCAAGGTGACCCACAGTGCCTCCTCTCCTCCCTGTTTACTCTTTTGTTCAGTTGCTTTTATCCCTTCCTTTACATAGAGAGCTACTCCTCCCCCTCTTCTCTCCTGCCTGTCTCTCCTGTAGGTTATGTACCCTGGTATGTTACCATCCCAGTCATGGTTCTCTGTGTACCATGTTTCTGTGACTGCTACATTCAAAGGAATAGCCCCGGGGCTAAACCTGCTGAATATAGCATGCAAAGGAAGCAGTGCAAACAGGGCAGAGAGTGCAGTACTGTAATAGCCCGGGAAATAAGATAGCTCTGAATATAGCAACAGGGAAGTGCAAAATGCAACAGCAGCTCAGTGGACACAGAGGTGGAGTAAGGCAGAGCCGATGTTCATGGACAATGTGTGTGATAGCAATGAAGTGTTGCACAACAACTGTAAACAAAAGTGCAAGTCACACACTGCAGAACTGTGCTATGCTTTTGTGAGGACTGCCTGGGCCTAACCCGATTGCGCAGTACTAACACATTAGCCCGGGGCAAAAGTTTACTATATTCAAAGCTCCTATGCAAATGAGCCTACTTAGGCAATCCGTGTGCAAACAGCCACATTAGCATCTCATTAAGGCCTGCTTAGCATACATTAGCAGATTAGAAGATTGACCAGTGCTATTCCATGGTGCACACAGCTCCACCTGTAGGTCAGACTAAAACTATAGGTCAAAAACCACAGGCTAGATGGTGCCCACAGCTCCACCTGTAGGTCAGACTGGATGTACAGGCTAAAAATGCAGGCCAGGGTGTGCACACAGCTCCACCTGTATGCCAGGCTTGAGAAACAGTTTGTTAGCTGCAGGCCATGGGTGTCAGCAGGCTTATGCAGTGCATACCTCCCACCCAGTCAGCACTGGAATGAGGGACACAGACACTCTGAATGCGGAACAAAGAGGGACACTGATCCCCATAATGAGAGGTACATCCGCAAACATGGAGACAGAAACTCAGGACACAATGGAAACCATTACCATTGTATGTACACAGGGTAAAAGTTATGTAGCACCATAGAATAATGTAACTCCCTGCTTGAAATTCTAGATGTACGGTACAGTCTCTGTATGTGCACCACTGTTCCCAGGAGGGACGAATGCAGGTCAGGGCTATAGTGAGAGGAACACAGAGTGATGTCCCCTGTACTGAGGGACACTGTAAAGGATTGTATAACTGTGTGTATCTATGTATCTCTCTATACATATACATATATATATATATATATATATATATATATATATATATATATATATATATATATATATATATATATATATTTATACCATGGGGTGAGACCAATTCCAGTGAAATAAACCATGTTATTTTCACTGGAGTGAAATAAATCCTGATGACATCAGCAGAGTTAAAATAAATTCCATTTATACCTACTCTGCTGACATCACTCACCTGCATCTGAAAACACTAAGAAACATCCCTGTAATTTGCTGAGTTCGAAAACAGGCCCTACACTGAAATTAACACAATTAAGATAGTAATGACAGTCAACTACAGCACTCCTTCTAAATGTAACAATCTCCAAATCTCTTGTGCTGTATTTCAAAACCCAAGTTTAGTACATTACTGAATCAAACAGATGATGCCTGAAATGTTTAAATAAATCTTAAACAGCCAAACATGAAGACACAAACCTGCCAAAAGAAATCATTACCATCTTCCTCATCGTCACAGAACAGAACCTCCCTCAGGCAACCAATTACCAAAACACAGCACACCTAATCAAGACCCACACACACACACCAGCCAACAACAGCTCACTACAACAACCCATTCATAAAAGTTCACACACACACACACACACACACACACACACACTACCACAGCACCGGCATCATTTAAAGTGACATGATCCTCATAACAACAAACATACCTCTCTCACTGAAATTGGCCTCACCTCCATGGTATAAATAGCACACATGATGGGCAGATCATGGAATATGGGAAATATTCTCACTCCTTCATCATGAGCACTGTATATTTCATTTGTGCCTTTGGCACTCGTGAAATATCCAGAGCTCACTCTGCGAGTGAGAATATCCATCCCTCCTGCCATCATGTATCTATATATATATATATATATATATATATATATTAGAGCAAAAAACTCCGTTTAATGCATTAGTTAGGGTTGTTCCACAGCGACAAAAGTGAGGAAATTCGCTGTTAGGGTTGAAAACCCTAACTCCGAATTCACCCCCCCAGCACCACACACACACAGACACACACACATTCAAGTATGGGGGAGGACTAAGTCAACACAACCAATGACAGACATCCAGCAGCAGGTGACAGAAATAACAAACAATTGTCTAAATGTACTACGAGACATCCCCACCCACTTGACCAGGTACTGCATGCTCAGTGGAGATCAACAGCAAAACTGAGGCCATGTACACCAAACGTACACATCCCTGATTGCAGCTGCACACAACGTACCACACTTAGTAGCTGCATGGCCTTACCTACCGATGCCCACCACCACACCACACACATGTGGTGGGCCACCTGAAGCAATAGAGTTCTGCAAAACCAAGGAGTTGTACAGGTATAATATCTCTGATTATAACAAGGGTTTGAGAAATGCAGCTTTCTAATTGACTGTAAACATTGTAACAGCCTTATGTTTAGTTTTTATTAACATACATGTAGAGCCTAACCATATGATGAACATGGTTTAATGTTGTTTAAAAACAGTTTTATTATGATAGCAATAAGCACTCCCAGGTATTATGTTACTGGTCAGTTTATCACTGTCTAGCGACATGTGGCACTCGGCTATGCCTCATTCAACATTAAACCCCTACAGGGTGATTAACAGACCATTTAACATAACTGTTGGTCATGCCTTATTGCTTAATTTTCTTTATGAGTAGATACTCTCCTCTGCTAGGCACTGCAGCAGCTTTGCAACACAGTGTCACCCGTTACACCATACACTGTCTGATTACTGGAGAATGGCTGTGAATATGAACTCATGAAGATGAACAGTGTAACTTGATCATTACTGTCATCGAAACCCTAGTGTGCTTATAACTGACAGAGTCAGTTATAGAGGATAACCCCTGCTGTCCTAGTACACTTACCCCATTGTGAGTTAAATCAATACTAAAAGACATTCTGTTTATATCTACACCATACCTACTTGATTCCTGTTGTACCACAATTAACATAGTTATCACTTTGATAGCATCAGTGACAGAAATGTGGCAAACCCAAACAGTAGGCATACAGCCTGAGTATGAAACAATTGCTAAAAAAAATTACACTGTGTCCATAAGTGGCATAGATCACTCATTGCAACAATAGTAAATGTATTACTATTTGAATAAGTTAGTCATCACCGATGCAATGAGATTGTCTTTATCAGGTACAACATACTCAGTAAGTGCCTACAGGAAACTCTATCCTATATACATCTCCGATACAGGTACATCATTGTTGGCTCAGTAGTGCTATGATATTTAGAAGTTGCTTGGCCTGATCCATGCAATTACAATGTTTCTTACAAGAATACTTACTGCATCTTTAGTATTGAAACACACTGAAGGTCTATGTATGTACATCAGCAGTACACCTTCATCAGTAAGAATGCATGTGATACTGGCAGTACGAATTTTACAGCGTTGAACAGGCAATGCTTTTCCATACGTTTACATCAGCCTCTCTATGTTGAGTAAACCATTGCAGTAAATGTACTACTATGTAAATCACATACTAAATGTATCACTACTTTTATCTTGAGCATGCTAGTGTCTCGTAGTTAATTTATGTGCTCCTCTTAATTAATGTATACTCACTAGTGTTAAAACCTTTCTACAACTGTCATCATGCACCTTCAGCATTTATATTGAAAAATGGCACAGTACCAGTTGTGGTGTGGTGTGGGGCATCAGTAGGTAAGGCCATGCAACTACTAAGTGTGGTACGCTGTGTGCAGCTGCAATCAGGGATGTGTACGTTTGGTGTACATGGCCTCAGTTTTGCTGTTGATCTCCACTGAGCATGCAGTACCTGGTCAGGTGGGTGGGGATGTCTCGTAGTACATTTAGACAATTGTTTGTTATTTCTGTCACCTGCTGCTGGATGTCTGTCATTGGTTGTGGTGACTTGGTCCTCCCCCATACTTGAATGTGTGTGTGTGTGTCTGTGTGTGTGTGGTGCTGGGGGGGGTGAATTCGGAGTTAGGGTTTTCAACCCTAACAGAGAATTTCCTCACTTTTGTTGCTGTGGAACAACCCTAACTAATGCATTAAACTGAGTTTTTTGCCTCTAATTTCCCTTCTTTTGAGAATGATAATGAGAAATAGTGAATGTAATGCAGTGGCGGGGAGCAGCGGCTGCGCGCCCATGATGTCTTGTAGCATAGTAACAGGAGCAGCAATGCAAACAGAAATGCTAACAGTGGCACACATGGTAACATAAGCAACGAGAACAGAAAGGGTAACGCATCACGTGGCATAGACGGAACAGTGTGCCACGTGATGTCTTGTCACATAGTAACATGGTGCCTGTAAATGGAAATGTCAATGGGCATGGTGACACAAAGTGAAACAGAAAGAGAAACAGTACAGTACACACAAATGGCAAAAAGTAACAGAAAGCATAGCGCAAATGAAAGCATAGCGGATAATGCAAATGGAGCCCCGTGCTCCCGGCACATAATGCAGCAGTGGGAGCATGGGGCCCAAAGGGCCCCGCACTCCCACCACATGATGTCTTGTGGCATAGTAACAGGAAGAGCAACGCAAACAGAAGTGCTAACAGTGGCGAACATGGTAACGCAAGTGCAAATGACAACAGAAAGGGCAATGCACACGGTGGTATAGACGGGAACAGCCTGCCACGTGATGTGTTGTCACATAGTAACATGGTGCCTGCAAACGGAAATGTCAATGGGCATGGTGACACAAAATGAAACAGAAAGAGAAACAGTACTGTAGACACAAATGGCAAAAAATAACAGAAACGCAAGTGCAAATGAAAACGCAAAGGATAACGCACATGGTGGCGCAGACGTCAACAGTAAGTGAAACGGGTACGGAACCGCAAGGGGAAAGGGCAACAGCAACAGTAATGTAAGTGCACAGGCTGGTTTTCCCCAAAACCTGCATAGAGAAAGACAGTGAGTACAAATAATGTATGCATAATAATGAGTTTCGGCGCAGAAAATGAGATCTTGGAATACTAAATACATTATATCTTAGGAACCGTACGACGTGGAAAAAAAATTTAAAAGTCATATTATTTACAACTGCCCTGGCTAATTTGAATCTTGGGGGCTAAGAAATTTTCTGACGAAAAGTCCGTATCTCTCACCGTTTCCGAGATACGGGCCCTGAAAGGCACAGCGAATGCCGTAATGTTATCCTATGGGAAAAAAAAGAAAAGTTCGGAGTGCCATAACTTTGCCTCCCTGTAATGTTCTTTCACCAAACCACTGAAAGGCACATCTGTGGGCTGTTGGCTGTCTTCCTTCCAAATTTCAGGAAAAAAGACCAAACTGTTTTTTTGCAGCAGGGATCCAAAGAATTTCTGTAAGGCGTCGGGAGCCGTAACGTTTCCTATGGGAAAAAATGTCAACTTTGGAGTGCTGTAACTTTGCTGCCGTGTAATATTTTTTCAATACAACACTGAAAGGCACATCTGTGAGATGTCGGCTCCGTTCCCTCCAAATTTCAGCCCAAAACTCCCAACGGTTCTTTTGCAGCGCAGTGCCAAAGAATCGCTGTCACTTTCCCACAGATGGAAAACTACTGTCGCAATTTGCGTAAGCTTTCACAAAAAAGTTTGACACTTTCGTGAGCACGAAATCAATTTGCTAAAGTACTTTTTCCAGAAATTTGAAAAAACATATTTCTGGGGTGTTTTACCACAAAATAAAGACATGGCAAGCATCCTCAGGGTCCGACTAGGTGAATACAAAAAGAATTAGGTTGCTAGAGGGTCCCAAATTTAAATGCCAACCATTTCTCTGATCACCAACTGAAAACAAAATGGCCGATTTGCGAAAGTAACAAGCCCATTTGCGAAAGTAAAAATGCATTTGCGACACTGTCGAACTTTTTAACTTTTCCCATTAACTTATAATGGGAAACTGTTTTCTGAATAACTTTTGAACCGTTTAATATTTTTTCAAGAAATCTTCAAAAGACACATCGGGGACCCTGGCCGCATGTTTCCTGAAGATTTCGGGCCGGTCACATAAACCGTACAACCTGCAGGCGTGACCGTAGAATTCCAGAAAAAGCGTAAAACGTGTGCACAGATCACGCCTAATAACTCCGCAGCCGTATGTCTGACTGGTACAAAACCTGGCAAATCCCAAGGCCTATGATTCTTGATTGTGTATTCCAAATTTCAGGCCAATCCGTCAAACGGTTGCAAAGTTATTAAGGTGCAAAGTTTTAGGGTTTAACATAGAAATGGCTCCTCAACCCTAACTATGGTAGCACTACCGTGCTACCATAATATAATATATATATATATATATATATATATATATATATATATATATATTGCAAAACAATCCATTAATGCATAAGTTAGAGTGAATAATACAGTGACAAAAGCAGGGAAATGAGGCCCCACCCCTCCACCCTCCACACACCAACAGGTGTCTAGGTGTGCATTGGGGTCTACGGCCTAACTCTAACCCCATTCCATGTGTAAACAAGCTGAGGTGGTGCAGTACAGGAGAATGGGGTGAAAGTTAGGCCAATGACCCCAACGCACACCCAGATGCCTGTTGGTGTGTGGAGGGGAGGGGGTGGAGTGGTAGGGGTGGAAACCCTAGGGGTGGGGCATTAGGGTTGGAAACCCTAATGCATCCTTTCCCTGCTTTTGTCACTATAGTACTCACCCTAACTGATGCATTGATGGAGTTTCATGCAATGAATTTCCCTTCTTTCTCAGATAGTATAGTTGTATCCTCATGTTGCTGTGGGAGCGCTTGGTCCCCATCCCTCCATCCAGATAGTACAACAGTATCTATATATCAAAGTGGAAGTGTGAGGTCCTTTGGAACCCGCACTCCCATCCCTCCGCAGATGCACATATGTATCTAGCTGTGGAAACACAGGGGTCTCTGGCCCCTGCACTTCCACACATAAAGTTACGAGCAGGTGTAGTGAAATCACAACAAATAGTCATAACTGTGCCATCTTATAAATTTCACCACATGTTCAACATAACTGTCTTATCACCTCAACGCATGTACCCAGTACAGAAAACCTTCAAATCCCTGTGGAAATATAATTCTACGCAACTGTAACGCCATTTTGTGCCACAGGTGCAGAACAACCCTTTTGGCAGGATTTGAAAAATTACAGCTGTACTATTCATGAGGTGGTGTGAAAAATGGTAATGCTGAAAATCTGGAGTGAAAACCCAAAACACTTACGAAGTGATGAGCGTGCACAGAAACTGTGCAATGCACACTCTAACTCTGTCATTTTTTTAGATGTTTTTCACCAAATTGTCAACATGGGTTTCTTGGGAACTCCCCTCATGAACAGTTGCACTGTGATTTTGTTAAACCGTTCTAAAAAGTTGATTTCAGACAGTGACCTCACCATTCTGCGCCACTGGTGCGAAAACACATTTTAGGCAGGATGTGACAAATGACAGCTGTACTGTTCATGAGGAGATGTGAAAACATGGCAATGCTGAAACTCTGGGGTGAAAATATTAAAAATTGGAAAAGTTATGAGCATGCATGGAAACTGCACAACGCACACTCATAACGCAGTCATTTTTTGGAATTTTTTCACCAAATTTGCTACATGGGCTTTTTGGGACCCCACCTCATGAACAGAAAGGTGATTCCACGCAGCAATCACAAAATCACCTTTTGGGATGAAGTAACAAAATGATAGTGATAGTGTTTACAAGGTGGGGTCCCAAGAACCCCATGTTGAAAATTTGGGGTCAAAATTCCTAAAAATGGCTGAGATATCATCCTAAGTCAAAACCCCCATTGCCAGCCATTATACAGTGCTTATCTTTGATTCTTCATTTTGCGGTTCAGCTTTGAAGAGTGCTGACGTGTCCCAGTCCTCAAAGATTGACAGCGCAGACCTCCGGAGGTAAGTATGTAGTAAGGGGGAGTGCGGGGAGGTGGGTGCTCAGTGAGAGGGTGGGGATGGGGGAGTGGGGACTGAGAAGACAACAAGGGACCGTTTTCATTTTTCCAGGCTAAAAACAAAAATAACACATTGGGAGATGGTTTTCCTTATTTACAGGTACAATAACTAAATAAATACATTTGGGCACACTGGGGTGGGCTCCCACTGTAACACATGAGTTGGGGGGATACATGCTGCCAACAGCGGGATTGGACACCCCCCATTGGCATGGCAAATTATATGACTATAAACTAACTTTTGGGCACACTGGGGTGGGCTCCCAGTGTGCCACATGAGTAGCGGTGGTGGTGGTGGGGGGGAATCATAATGTCAACTATTGTAGTAATTCGAAGTGTCACTTCAAATTACTTTGGGTTCCACTGCCACTTACTGTATGCTTTTTGCAGGTGGTATTTAGTACCACACTACCGGTGGCACAACAACCTGTAGAGCAGTGCTACTATTTTGAATATGCCACTGCACCGGCATTTATGGCCACTCCCCTACCTCCCTTCCCTACATACATTAAGTTTTAGCATCGGCGGTATCACACAGCGCCGACACTAGCAGGGATTTTGAATATTGCAGTCCTGTGCAAATTCAGTGCCATGCTAGTGCTACGGATTTGTGCCAGGCACAAAGCTTTGAATATCTGGCCCCTGGTGTTTGCTCATGTGGAATTGCCATCAGAGTGCATTGCATTTGCTGGATGATTCCTGTTACCAGGACTTTGCTTACTATGCTAAAAATGTCTCTCTACATTATCCTCATTGTATATGTCATCAATCAAGACATTGTCATCCTCATCCTTCATCCTCATCAGTGCCTGCTAGCTTGTGTCTTCCTCTCCCTCTTCGTGGAATCTAGATTTTGCACATATTCTGTTGCCTGGTGGGATGTGCTCATCAGTCGATCTGATGAATAACAACATTTTAACAGTCTTGTGTGACACTCAAGTTCTCCAGTCACTTATGATGGCCCATACCATGTTAAAGACTCTTTAAACTCAAGCTGGCCAGTGAGCAGGATAGATATGTAACAGCAGCTGAAGCCAGTTCAGGCCACATGTCAGACTTGCTCTACCAGTACAGCAAGAGTTCATCAGATCCAAGCTGTTCTAGGTCATCAATGTATGTCTCTACAACAGAGGCCACAGACATATAACTCTCTAGATCAGTTCCATATGAATAGGACACCTACAAAATGGCGCTGACAAAAACAGTGAACCAATAAAAGCGACAACCAAAACAGCGATGAGCACTACAGCGTGCTCCAAAAACAGCGAAGTGTACTGACTTTTTCTGTGTAAGTAAGTAAGTAAGTAAAATTTATTTTTTTAAGTGCTTTTCAAAAACCAAAGCGCTGTACAAGTGAACAAACATTAAATTACAAACCATAACAATAACAACAATAATAACAATAAAATCACAGTAAAAATCACTCTCCATACGCTTTCAGGAATAAATAAGTTTTTAACTCTGACTTAAAACTCTCGATGGTCGGGCAGCTTCATATCCGACGAGGTAAAGAATTCCACAGGGTGGGGGCAGCGTAAGAAAATGCACGTGCCCCAGATGTTTTAAATGAACCCTGGGAATCTAGCAATCCCTCGTCGGCGGATCGGGATCGAGAGGGACAGTAGGGAGTAAGAAGATCTTGTAGGTACTGTGGTCCCTGTTCATGTAGGGGCTTTGTAGGCCAGTAACCCGACCTTGAAGGTGATCCACCACTGAACGGCAGCCAGTGCAGTCCGCGCACAGGCATAATATGACTGCTTCTGGATGTCCCAGTCAAAAGCCTGGCTGTTGCGTTCTGCACCAGCTGCAAGCATCGGATATCAACCCCCCGGTAGCCCTAGGTACAGGGCATTGCAGTAATCAAGGCGAGAGGTCACAAAGGCATGGACCAATGTAGGAAGATCATCCGGAGGAACTAGGTGTTTCACCCGGGTGATATTCCTAAAATGGTAAAAGGAAGATTTGACAACGGATGACACCTGCAATTTTAGGGTCAAACCGTCGTCAATAACAACACCCAGATTATGCACCCAGTCTGAGGTTGGGAGCTGGGCACCATCAAGCCATATGCCTGATGGAAGCCCAACCCTGCAACCCACCTCAAGGCGACCTGGGTCACCGCCAGCACCTCAGTCTTATCTGGGTTTAATCTCAACCAGCTGGCACTCATCCAATCCTTAATCTCGGATAGACAGCTGTTAAGCATAGAGACTGCATCTTCCTGTCCGGGATTAAAGGACAAATACAGCTGGGTATCATCTGCATAGCAGTGAAAACCCAAACTGTATCGCCTAATAATGTCTCCCAATGGCAGCATATAGATAGCAAACAACATGGGTGCCAAAATGGAGCCCTGCGGTACCCCACAGGACAGGAAGATGGCATCAGAGGAATAAATTCTGGTGACAACCCTCTGTCTCCATCCCGTGAGGAAAGATCTAAACCAATGCAGAACTGTACCAGACAGTCCGCAATAAAGCCGCAGGCGTTCCAAAAGCACACCATGGTCCACAGTATCAAATGCTGCAGAGAGATCAAGAAGGACTAAAATAGTACAAGCCTTTCAATCTCTCGCAATCAGGAGATCATTTAAAACCCGGACAAGGGCAGTCTCAGTGCTATGTCTTTTCCTAAATCCTGATTGAAGAGTATCATAGATACTGTGATTTGTAAGATGGTCATCCAGTTGTAGCACAACCACCTTTTCAATAACCTTACCCACAAAGGACAGGTTAGAGACAGGTCTGTAGTTAGCTAGACAGTTTGGATTCAGTGAAGGCTTTTTCAGGAGTGGTTGAATGACTGCCTCCTTTAGGGGATCAGGAAAGACCCCCTGCTCCAAAGATTTCCAGACAATTTCAGCAAGGATCGGGCAGATAGTATCTACGCAACCTAATAATAGTGACATAGGGCCCGGATCCAAACTACAGCTGGTTGGGCGTACAGTCTGGACAATCCTCACAATATCCATAAATTCCGGCTTACCAAAGTCAGACCAGGTGACACAGGTGTTTGTTTCCCCTCGACGATCACCGCAAACCCTTAAAGAGTGAGCCTGGCTGATATCTGACCTAATGCTAGAAATCTTATCAGTGAAGAACCGAGCAAGCTCATCACACTTTATTTGTGAAAAATCTCTTCCCGACTATAGACAGAGTGGATTGCACAGTCTGTCGACAGTCCGAAAGAGTTGAGCTGGTCGGTTCCACGCAGCAGCAATCTCCCTGGACAGGAATTCTGCCTTCTTACGGTGATTGCTGATTGATAGATACCATATTGATCCATCAACCTAAGTCTGTCAGCATCCAGGCCAGATTTCCTCCAGGCCCTCTCTAGCATTCGCCCCATCTCCTCAGTTCCTTCAAAGACTCATCAAACCATGGAGTCCATGGGCTGAGTGAGTGGGCGAACACGGACAGGAGCAACTAGGTCCAGGGCCTCACTCACCACCTTATTATAGGCAAGAACGAGGTCCCCTGGACCCATGCTCTCACCTGAAATACCTGATAGGTCCAGTACCGCTAGTAGACCTTCTGGGGTAACTCCTTAAAGGCAATACTGGACCATCTCCGTGAAACAGGCCTATTAAGGGGTGCCCAAAGCTGAATCTTATGGTGTGATGGTCCGTCCACACATTCGGTTCCACCCCCAAATGCGTAGCCTCCAAATCCAGTAGGAACACTAGATCTAATGAGTGACCCCCTATATGGGTAGCAGAGGTAACTACCTGTGACAGGCCCAACACAGTCATAAGTTGGAGGAAGTTCCTTCCAAAGTGTGAGAGTTCATCGTCGACCCAGGCATTGAAGTCACCCAGTATTAACCATCTGGGTGACCCCCATGCCATGTCGATGACGAAGTCCTCGAACTCCTTCAGGAATTCTCCACCATCACCGGGTGGACGGTAGATGAGGAGAATCCTGAACCCTGCACCTGCGCCAGGATACACTCAAAGGATCTAGTGTTACCCACTGGCACATCCACAAGATTCAGATCTGTTCTAAAAAAGATGGCTACTCCCCCGCCCCTACGATCCAATCTCAGGCGGTGTATCACCGAGAACCCAGCCGGAGCAGCAGAGTCTAATATAGGACCTGCATTCTCATCCAGCCAGGTCTCGGTGATACATGCCAGGTCGGATGTTGCAACAAGATCTGCAATAATTGCAGTCTTGTTCCTAATGGACCTGGCATTACATAGCACCGCCCGAGTTGGATGGGTTTTTGGAGAGGAGCGCAGTACCTGCCCACAATCTGCGGAGCCCTTGGGTATGGGAATCAGGCATGGAGGACCCCTCTCCTGATCCCATTTCGCCCCAGGGCGTCTCCTTGTCCCAACTACCCCTATCTGCCCACTCCTTTCCAATCTCCCACTCTGTCCAGTCCAACCATCCTTCAAGTGTCTTCTCACTATCCCCGCTGCATGACACTTATTAAAGACATCAGCGGACAGGTGAGGACAGTGAAAAGGATGGAGGCTCCAAAGCAGAGCGGGAGAATAGCGCCTGACCGTTGTAAAACCTATCCGACACATCTGAAACAATCAGTGTCTAACAAAACTATCTCAACTTAAAAACCAACCTACCCTCAAACAAAAGATAATATTATGCTAAAACAAACAGAACCTATAATAAAAATAAAATAAGAATAAACGAATTAATAAAAATATATTAAAATTTAAACTACGCCCCTCCCATGTCCCTTGCATCCCCCACACCCCCCCAAATAAAAATAACTAACTCCAGGGGGAAAAGCAATTCAGACAGGGAGAGACATTTTTGGGGGGGAGCAGATTATATATTCCTACTCTGGGGGATGTAACCCGAGGAGGGGCCATGACCCATGGCACAACATGTAAAGAAAAAAAGAAAACCACAAATGCAAAAACACTACCAGTCACAGGCATTGAACCCAGGCCTGCTGTAGACTGAAAGCAGACACATAACCAGTGACTCTAACCACTAGGCTACAGAACACCATGAATTTCTAGATCAAAACAGCCAACTTCAATTTCAACCAGCTTACATTGCGCTTCCTCACTACTCGCTGAATATACCATGCGCTATATAATCCATCTTGCCCAAAGCACAGTCACTGTTTTGTACTCACTATTATTGTTTCACTCAAATTCCTTCACCAGTGGAGGATTTATGCTTTGGTGCATGTGCGCACGCCACCCCCTTTGATAAGTGGGGGCCCGCACCACCCCTGTGATAGCCGTGAACTGCTTACTTTGAAACTGAAGCTGGTATGTGTCTTCTAAGCTTCCCCCATGTAATTCAAAGACAAGCAGCAGACAGTTACACAGGGGAAGACACATACCAGCTGCATGTTGTAAAACTAGCAAGGGGTCAGTGCCAGCGACAGTCAGTCTTAGTTCAGAGCTGACAGAGCCCAAAATTTACAATGGGGTTGATGCAGAGATTGGTCCAGCACTCCACTCATGTAAGTTTCACATGCACACAGTGTGGACAGTGGAGGATGGACCAATCCTCCTTACAGAATCTGGTTTGAGGAATGCTTTTTGTTAAATTCCCACTGGCCTGCTAGCAGTTCTGAGGTGTATATGATGGCCTCAGGGACTGCTCGGGTCCATGCTGCTGCCTTTCTAGCTTGCTTTATCCCCCAGCCCCAGTTCTGCTCTGTCTAAATACCGCTGCTGGACTATTATCCTGACTGCCTCTGCTTGCTGCTGTTTGGTGGTGAGTGCTGTTGCCAGATGAGTGCTGCTAGTGAGTGCAGGTAAGTTGTGGACATTCTCATTGATCAGGCGGCGTGTCATTATGGGCAGTAAAAACTGTTGCATAAAGCAGCAGGGACTGGAAAAATGATAAGAAAAGAACAGATATGGAGACTCACTCCAGAATACCAAACAGGAGCTCAGGTTATGGAAACTGGTGTGGGTAGGATGTCAACATGGTCTTCAGCAGGGTGAGCTCAGCAACTCTCAGTGTTAACTCAATGCCTGGTGGAGGTGTTTGGCTATGCCCAAGGAGTCAGTGGATCTCGCTAGTGTCGGCAACCCCAATTTTGTCCTGGTCTGACGGCAGGGAGTTGGTGTGCACAGCAGCTCAGAAGTGGTTGTCTCTCACAGGCTGGCTGTTAGGTGGTGGGCTTTGAAGTGGAGTGAATCTGTTGGCTGAATGTAAAGCCAGTAAATATTCATCAGGGTCTTCTGGGGTTCACTCCTACAGTGATGTACGATGTCAGAGGGAAGCAGCAGTGCTTCTACAATTTCTGCTGCCACTTTTGTTTGGGTGGAGGGTGGAGAGCTCAACTGGCATGATCAGGATCTGAGGTATGGGGAGAAGCGGCCCCTTGGATATGTGTCCCAATGTCCATATGGTCCAAAGATGAGTCTGGGCTTTCTCTTGGTTGCACCCAGTCCCTGTAAGTTTTAGATCAGAGTGCTTGCAGCCAGTGATGGGAGACATATTCAAGAGCTGAATCTGGTGTGGTAAATGTTTTAAAGACAACACTGTAAGTTAGTTTCAATTGTGCAGGGTAGCATAAATAAAAGTATACGCCAGCTCTATGCAATGCTTTACAGACCAGAGTAAAAACCCATTTCCTGCCAGTGCCTTTTACACAGCATTTGGTGCACATTTATGCAGTGGGTGGTGGGCTCACCAGTTTGACCCTCATCGCTTTGAAGTGAGACCCAGTGGCTCTGTAAGTCATTTTGAACATTTTTTGAATTATATAACCCAAAATGGTCATAGGATATAGATTACAGCATCTCAAATATAGTCAACACCCAACCTTCATTGTATTGTCAACTTCAGTAGCTTGAACCATAAATGTATTTCTGTTTCTTTAAAACTCATTATTACTTTCATCTGCTTTTTTTTGGTTGCAGCATTACAACATATTATGATTAAGGCAGTCAAAACTAATTTAATGCTATTTTAAACTTTGAGCAGAAACACAGAGCGGTGTCATATTCTTCCTCAACACAGCTTTCCTTTCTGCCAGCAGGATGGTTTCCACATGACCTCCTGGTTACGTCGGGCAGATACACCTGTCCCCATAGGTGACATGTATGGTACACACCAAGCAGAATCAAAGTTGTATTAGTGGACTATAGATTCTGTTTGATATATGGAGCAAAACCGGAATGCATGCGAACTCAACCAGAGAAATTCAGCTTTTTCATGGGATTTCTTTCTAAGGAATGTCATAGTCTAGTAAGTTTATATTTTAATAAAGTTAATATTGGCGTGGTAATCTCCAGTGATTGGTGGCCACATAATACAAATATGTGTTGCCATTTTTAGTTTTCATGCTTCAAGAATAAATACTGTACTACTTATTGATAATTTGTTCACAGAGGCATCCTGTCACAGTGCAGTACTGTACACGTGCAAATAGCTCATGCTGTTTATTTTGTCATCAAAATGATTTTCCAGAAAAGTATTCTGTTTGCATTGTCATTCCTACAACTTACATTTTGTTCATGAAAATTATTTTGGCAAAACTTTTTTTTCCAAACTTTGAAAACCATTCTGTAGACAAAACATCTTGTCTGATATTACATTCTGTGGGTAGACTGCAGTTTGTTAAGTAGAAAGTATCTAACAATGTGAAAATCTTGTTTCAAGTAGTGAGAGTCATGTGTTTAGTGAATTTTGAAGCAATGAAAATCAGTGAAATCCATTTTATATATATTTTCCCAAGAAATGAATACCCCAAATGCCCAGTATGCCCTCTTTTTCCCCTGTCCTCATTCCTGGTACTCACAGAAGTCCCACAAAGCCATTGAGAGATCAGAAATGTCAAAATCTGACCCATCTAATTGAGAGAACTAGGAGATTTTTTGAGGGGGTAGTCAACACTCTGCTACTGAAACTGGCCCTAAAATGCACCAAAATGCACCATTTCACACATTACATTTTCAAAATTTCCTGGGGGCCATGCCCCCAGACCCCCCTACAGAGGTTTGGTTTTCCTGGCCAAGTGCGCCCCTCCCTTCTGTAAATTTCTGGATCCGCCACTGTTCACTCTTATCATGGGATACCCTCTAGATCTGATGGAACCACCTTTTTGCTGGACACTCACCTAGGAAAGAACAGCCCATAGAGGATTTTAAAACAGTGCCACCACTTGGTTGCTGCTGCTGCCTTGTACCTATGGAGAAGGGGGAGAATGAGAATGACTCTGTGGCAGAAGATAATGGCTGCAAACAATTTCTTGCAGCATGTTGCTGCTTGCTTTCCTTTCCTTGCTGGACTGGCAACATCTGTTTGTGTAAAATCCCTAATGTGCCTGTTCATTTATGACTTTCCCCCATCAAGAAGAGACACAGTCCCATGCTTTTAACAGGGATCTAAGATAGTTGCCACAACTATGCATTAGACTCCATCATGCTGCACAAGCAATGGTCTGTGGGCACACAGTTAATCATCCCCTCTATCAGATTGCTGTCTGCAATATCACCATTTCTTTCAAACTGATCCTTGATAGTCAAAGGCTGCCACAGCACAGGAATTAGCATTGTGCCCTGGCTTATACAGGCATTTGTTGCAGTAACCACTTGCATAGAATGCTCAAAAGATTTATAGAATGCTGGCCTGTCGCTGTGATTTAGTTCTGCTCATAGCATGGCGACCCGGTTCGGGAATGAGCTCAGGTCACTGGAGGACCGGCTGGAGAGGGAGACAGCTTGAGAGTCCCATAACCGCTGTCTCCAGGGAGGGAAGGATCATGACCCGTGCTGAAGCGACCACTGGCAGAGGACGGTGGTAGTGTAGCACGCCAGGGTCATTGAGGTGGTCGTGATGACAGATGTTGGCTCTCGTCTTGGCGTCCGGACGTCATGCACCTCAAGAAAGCCAGGAAAATCACTTGCTGGCCTCTGGATGATGGCTCTCTGTTCCTGAGGGCCTGCAGTGCCTTCGGTGCCTCCTGCTCCCCAGCAGCATCCCGGGCCCTAGTAGTGTGCACTGGGGCTATCCTCCCCTGGTGCCTTCCCCTTGGAGGAAGGGACCCACCCAGTGAAGGGGTACACCAGGATATCCCGGGGTTCAGCTGCGATCTGGGGATCAGAAGAGGGCCAGGCAAGGACAGAAGAGGTCAGGGAGAACTTGGCAGAGTCTGAAGGAGTGGAGGACCAGCAGGCATGGGGCGGAAAAATAGATCATACAAAAAAGAAAGACTGCAGGATTCAAATAAGGGTGTCCATCATCCATCACTGATAGAGGGATGCTGTGTCATGATCTCTGTACAGCATGGTGAAGTCTGTCATGCCTTGTGCTACACAGATAGCCATTAAATCATGTATCTTGTATAATTCCATTACATGGCTACCTGATTTAGCTAGTGCTGTGGAATTTCATTGTTCACCTGGAGATTCTTCAGCCGGCCTCCAGCCTTTGTAAAATGGTTAGAATGTCCACACAGAGGGTGAGAAGAGGCCAGCATGACATTTAACCCTGTATTTGGTTTCAGGTAGTCCTTTACAATCAAATTATGGCAGTGGGCAAAGCATACAACATGGCAGTATGAACCATCCTCAATGGCCTCCACCACATTCCTGCCATTGTTGCTGGTGATGAACTATGGTTTCAAGTTATACCACATGAGCCATCCCTCAATTTGGTTGTTCATCCCAGACAAGATGTTAGTGGCAATGTGCTACACAGAGTCCACGCATGCCACTTATGTCATGCTGAGTGTGGTCTGTTGCCGCACACCTGCAAGGGGAGGTGGCTAAGATCTGAAGGAGATTTACAGGGCTTGTTCACACTAACATTAGGAAAATGGGCCAAGTGTACTGTGATACACATGTATGAAGAGGCTGCTCGAGGCCCACAGCTCTCTATATTGGTAGTTAGGTGCATGGTATCCACAGCAAAAAGGCTAAGGCCATAAGAGATTAAAGATTTAAGGTCAAGATATAATTCTAGAACTGACTTTATTAAAAAAAAATAGGTTCTGGATGGAATATTCCATTTGGGAATTGCCCTACGCATAAAATGTCAAAATCTTGAATTTTCAACAAAGGAGTAAGGCAGCATATCTGCTGCTAGCACTTCTGCTAAACACACATTACCTTCCCAGGAGACTGAGTTTTTGCAGTGATTGTTACTGTCTTTAGAGACAGCCTCTGTGATTTTGGGTTGCACTAGGGGTGAGGGCACAGAGCAGGAAGATGCTGTCCCTGGGGACTGAGACACATTCCAACTGCAGGGTGAGGTCTGTTAATTACTGTAAACTTGGAAAAATAGCCAGCACAGGAATGTGAATGTCATGCTTCACTGGCAGGGGTGTTTGTGGCATTCATAGAAGAGGAGTTGACGGGGGGGGGGGTGCTGTGGAACCCGAGCAACATGGCAGCTAGGACTTCATGCTCTGCATAATAGACATCCTTTTTACAGTTTTAAACTTACTTTATCAGACGTCAGGATTAATACAACCATCTTCATCCTTGATCAGAAGACCTCTGATGCCGATATGGGGAACCTGAAAAAAGACAAAGTCTCATCGTCCAGCAGTAAAACTAAAACTTTTCCCAATCCTCCGACTACACGCTCCACACAAGACCGCGATCTTGCTGCTCAGCCTGTTGCAGGTGATGAAACCATCCAGACTCTTGGGCAAAAAATGACCCAGTTGCTAGCCTTAATGGCAGGTTTAGCAGAAAAATTTGATTCTTTGACTAATAGAGTCTCCACTGTGGAAATGGAGATCACCGACCTTGAAACAGAGACAAGGAAACATTCTGAAGCAGCCCTGGGGGCCACTGCCAACTTAGTGAAGGAAAGCCTGCACTTAAGGTCTCGATTAGAAAGTTTGGAGAATCAGATCAGGGCAACTAACCTGAGGATAGTCGGGATGCTGAAGAATAGCGAAGGTGACCATCTGGGCCTATTCTTAAGAGAATGGTTGGAGCAGCAGTTTGGATGGCCTGTAGTAGATTGGAACTTAGTCATCCAGAAGGCCTATTGTGTAGCATTTTGAGGGAAACCAGTGAATGAGAAGGCTTTGAGGGCTATCATGTTGGTGGTGGATGGTACTGGGACCCAGGACTTTATCCTAGCCTTGGCAAGGCAGAAAAGAAATTTATTTCATGAAGGACAAAGAGTTTCTCTATACCCAGACCTGAGCTATGCCACTTGCCAGCAAAGGAAGAAATCTGATGGCGTCTGCACCATGCTTCATGAAGCAGGGGTGCTTCATGGACTGCTATTCCTGGCTCAACTGTGCATCATCTTTGAGGGGAAGTCTTCATTTTTTCTAACTCCTCCAAGGCACTCAAATGGGCACAAAACCATACTCTGGTGCAGAGGAGGAGAGAAGAGTGTTCCCAATATGATTCTGACAACTAAAAAGAAACAGACACTTGAATTGGACTGTATGTTCTCGGTTAATATACAGGATTGCATATGGGGCTTTTAACCCCTCTATAATGATCCCACAGTAATGTTTGTTGGTTTTTTTGTACCTTTCATGGGGTTCTTGTTATGAAGTTTTTAAGTGGGAGTAGAGTGAGTAGTATAAGTCCAGAAGTCAACTGTGTAACTATACTCTTTTTATCACAACATTCTTTACGTGGGTTGAAAGTTGGAGTTTGTTATGCGACCTATTTATGGCAGAGCCTGAATCCTTAATGGTACACTAAAATTGATCAGGCACGTGCTTTTTGTTCTCATTTCCTCTTACAGGATAAAGGGAATTTGATGTATAGTATAATACTTTTGGGTCTTGTTTTCACATGCAGCTCATGGGCTTATTAAACGCAACATATATTACTAATACCTTAAGGTGATATTTGAAACTGTTTACCCCTATGACGTATCTAATTGATGTATTACAATTGTTTATCTGCGGGTATTAAGAGGGACGGTGCCCTCATTTGATTATTACTGTATATCCTAATACAACGCATCTGGAATATAAACTTTATATTTTACTGTAAACTCAATAAACATAGAGTTTAAAAAAAAAAAAGATGAGGAGCTGATGTTGGTAATGCTACTGCTGCTATGATCGTGCTCACTGACCCCTGCTTCATCATCTGCCCCTCTGTCATGGCCAAACACAGGTTGACACAATCTAGGTTGTGCATCCCTTTTGTGCTGCTGCAACTTAAGATGTTTTGCCTCCATGAAACTTCCAAGCACACAAGCCAGCATTGTCACAGTTGACTCTGTCTTTCCAGATCTGTCTGGAAAGCTCTCATTTTTGATCTTAACAAAAAATCCCATATAAAGGATATTTGGGACACTGGTTGCATCCTTGATTTCTGGCCACAGTGAAAGGGTATAACTGGGCCTGCACCTCTAACTATCATAAAAGAATCATGACCACCAACACTTCCAAGGCTACCTGCCCTATTGCAATCCCATTGCTGTTCCTCTTTATTGTCCATAATCTTACTCTTTCCTTTCAAAAGCTGCTTG
Source organism: Neoceratodus forsteri (assembly GCA_016271365.2). NCBI lineage: Eukaryota > Metazoa > Chordata > Ceratodontiformes > Ceratodontidae > Neoceratodus > Neoceratodus forsteri. The sequence goes on from CM028130.1 coordinate 1,412,667,084, forward strand.
CACGTGGCATTGTCATTGCCACCCGTCTAATCCTCCTCTTCCTCAACGTCAACAATCTTATGTTTGTAAAATGATTTACTGGCCTTTCTATCCAGTTCCCAATCCACATCTAGCCCTGAATGATCTAAATCAGAACAAAAGCCACTGCTGCCCACATCATTAGTCTATATTTCTGTGTGTTCCGCTTCTTTAGCTGGAATTTCGATATTACTACTTGCTTGAATATTTCTATTACTTGAACTCAGAACATCCTTTACTAGGAAAAATCTTGGGAATTACTCTTTCTATATCCTCCAGTCCCTCAACTACCTCCTCCCATACTTCCTCCACTTTTAAAACCTTATGTTTAACATGGGTTAAATGTTATCTTAGTTTTAGGACTCAGGTGTTTAAACCTTTTAACACTCTGTCCTTCCCTCTGGAGATCTCAAGTGGGGTTCCTCATCATTCCATCTTGGGCCCCCTTCTATTGTCTTTGTTTATCAACCCCTTAGCTCTCTACTGTGGTACTTCTCAAACTCTTCTGGACACAGACAATGCAGTGATTTACAGATGCTCCAACAATATTGCTGACAATAATCTTAGTTTAAATCAGGACTTGGCAACATCACAAAACTGGTTTATATGGAATAGGCTCATCCTCAATGAAAAGTATACAAAAGCTATACTTTTCAGATCCACAATCAGAGTAAATGCCAGTGTCTCAGTAGGTAGCACACTCGCCTCTGAGGCCGGGAGATCAGAGGGCTGTGGGTTCAGTTCCCACATCTGGCACTTGGGTTAATATCCCAGTACTGACACTGTAGTGCAGCATGAGAGGGGTGCTGCACTTCTGAGGTGCCGTCTTTTGAATGAGACGTTAAACCGAGGTCCTATCTGCCTGGATTGGTGGTAGTTCAGGTGGATGTTAAAGATCCCATGGCACTTATCGAAGAGTAGGGAATTTCCCCAGTGTCCTGGCCAAATTTCCTCATTCATGAAAAAATACCACAACAGCTTAATCTGGTTCAAGGTCAGCTGGCATTCATCTGTATCCCTCCCGGTCATGCCTGAAAATAGGCAGGATTTGTCTAGTGCACTTACCCAGTCAACAAAAACAAAAATAAAAAACAATAAATAAATCCCTTGCTGGTGCCTTTGACTTATGCACATTAGATGGTTCAAAATGGAGTTTGTCAACAATTTTAAATATCTCACGTATCCCATCCTTCGAATCTCACTTGGACCATCTTACAATCCAACTAAATAATGGACTCATTTACAGAGTTACAGTAAGTGATGCTTACTGATGAAGCCCATTGGCCATTGCAGACCACAGTCTTTTCCACATCCTAGATTATGGTACCATTCTTTCTACCTCACTGCATGACAGGGAAATGTCAAGTTCAAGTCTCTCTACAATCATAAAGGCACTTTTCCAATTATTCAGATGGAAGGTAACACCATTTCCTAATATGTTAGGATCTCAAATGAATATCCCCAAAGCCAGATTCATCTATTTGCTGGGCTGCACCACTTATAAAATATTTGATCCTAGCACCCCTTCATGTTTGTCGAACAGCTCTGTTTCCCAGAAAGGCTTTGTGTACCCAGATCAGCATTAGCAAATGGTATTGTCAAGTCCTCAGTGTAGAAACCCCATTGAGTCAACGTTCCTTTCATTATGTTGTTCCCAAAGTCAGGAACACCTTACTGTATATTAATACTGCTGCTGCTGTGACCACTGTTATGGCTCTATGAATGATCTCTTGTGCATTTTAGAAGTATGACAGCCATGAACCAAGGTGAATGGTTCTGATACTATAAGGATAAGTGAGACCACTCTTACAACCATACGAGTGGTCTCAGTGGCAATGATGTTATTATTGATTGAGACTGATCAATAATATTTTAGAATTTTAAAAACTACTCAAACATGCCCATTTCAGGGCAGCTATGTGCGTGAGACACTCTATACAGAATAAGAGTGTCCCATGTACAGGAAAGGAGTGTTCCAATTTGTCAGCAGCACTCCCTTGACCTATAATGGCATACATTTCTCCTTGGTCCTTTAAACATGTGTACAAATAGTACCTTTTTAACCTTTTGCAATGCACTGTTTGACATGATCTGACAAGTAACTGTTCACTCACTTATCACCATCTGTACCTCTGCACTGTTTGTGCAATGTCTGAGTCACCCCTGTAAATGGGTTTCATACTAGTGGGCTCCATCCAGTTTTCAAGATTTAAATAGATAAATGAAAAAGGAAGCCATGGAGTGGTATTCATGCAAGACATACCGAGAAAGCAGAGACATTACAGCTGAAATTGTCTTGTTAAAATTAACACAGTAGGTACCTGACCTATGAGGTGTCACTTTGTGATTTGTGATCAGACTTAATCACAACTCAGCTCATTTATGAAACCAAGAACCCCCTTTAAAATCATGGAGTGAAGAAAGAATGCCAGTATGAAAATAGACAACCTTTAAAATAGTTTTCAGGCTCTTTTGAGCCGCATTTGGGGATTGTAATGGAACTAACTATTTAATATATTGGCCACAAAACAGTAGCACCTCTACAAAACTGAAAAAAAAATATAAGAAATATTATTTAAACCCTGAATGGGCCATGGTTGTGCTTATACTGCCCATCAATTTCTGTAAGAGATGGCATCAGTCATGCAAGAAGTTATGAATTTAAAATTTAAATGTTAAAGGAATTTAAATTTAACAATTGTATTAATTTGGTTAAACTTCAAACCATTTAATTAAGTTCTGATTGGATTGTAATGCATTTCTATGCCATTCAGCATGTCTTAACTGCATCAAAGAATTCATAACACCATCCTTACTCTTTCTTAATTTTGCAGACTTCCCCTGCCAAAGCATCAGAACAGAATACATTATTTATATGGAGTACTCTGGAATTCATGATAAGTATGATACCTGTATTACATGTAAGATACAATGATATTTGGAGTACATGTACCTGGGCTTTCATGAGTATAAGGAGTCACACTAACACCATTCTGTTAAAGTTTACCATTGCTAACTCGAGCCACAGTACTCATCAAAAAGTGACAGGTATCCTAAATAAAACAGAGGCACTATGAAATGATTAACACCACATTCATGAGGAACTCTAATGTACTCTATGTGAATTACATAAATTACGTGCTGCTTAAAATAAAGCATTCTACTTCACAGCTCAGTTCCAGCATGTTTAATTTAATTACAATTCTTTGCAAGCTACAAACTACATTTGTCTATGTAGTAAGTATATGATCCTGGAAGCAAATCATTTTCTTATAGAAACAGCTATTTATCCAATAATTAGCTAAAAGGAATACAACAGTTCAACAAACTAGTGCTGCATAGTATTTTGCTGCCCACCTGGCTGTTTTTGAGAGGCAGTAAATAAAAAAACAATATTACATACTGTAGAATGTGTACAGCTTGCTGTATAGAATCACAGTACTGAATTTCCAGCTGCAATGAAATTTATGTCCACTAGAGGGCAGCAAAGAATACAAATACATTGTAATGAACTGTTTCAAGCATTTCACCACAATGAAATGTTTTCTTTCTACACTCTTTGTAGTTTCATTAAACTGAAATGTTTTGTTTTACTGTAGTGCTGTACTTATATATTTTAAATATTTTATGAAGTCTGTAGTAAAGTAGACTAGAAAAATATAAAACCAGTCAAAGTGAGTATCACTATCTTCCAAGATGTCACATTTGCCCTTTCTATACTATCAAGCACAGCATCCACTAATAAGAAACTGGTAATGTAGAACTTGTGCATAGTTCCTGTAGAACACTACAACCATTGTTCTGATGCACTAAAACACGTAGCTCTGAACGTCTATAACAGGTTTGGTGGAAATTCAATAAGCATAAGTTTGGTGGAAATCCAATAAGCAGTTCTTAAGATGCAGTCTAAAATATGAGTGTGACTCACTTCTGTACATATGCAGGCTTACACTATATCCTCTTTCTGGGCTACTACCCCATGATGGATAATAAATACTGTATACTGAAAACTGCATGATAAGAAGACTCAAGTAAAAGGAATTTTATAAGATGCATCTTACCAGAGAACACAAAAATAAATACTATAGTATGTACCTAGCAATGTGGTACCAAAGGGACCCAGCAGAGTAGAGTGGGTAGGTAATACCTATGAGTAAGTACAGCTTTAGAAAGCTGCTCAAAGGGGATGGCTTGCATCCCAACGAGGAGGGTGCTAGGAGAAAGATGGCTCAACACATTGCTAGTTTAAGCTAGACAAGAGGAAGTCAATGAGACAAGGTACACATCTAATGTATGAACCATGACCCCACCAAACAATGGAATAGTAGCAACCATACCCAGGGGAAAGGGGAAAGGGGTAGGACCAGATGTTGGAGAATGATGTGCACTAACACAAGGAGTCTTGGCAACAAAATGCTGGAAATGCAAGTGTTGGTCTCAGAAGAAATGCTTGACCAAGTGACTGTCATCGAGACATGGGCAACCTTGAACCATAAAAGGGACATGACAATATCAGGATACTCACTGTCCAGAAAGGAAAGAACAGAGAGGAGGGGAGGGGAGGAGGAACAGCACTGTACATAAAAGAAATAACAGAAGCAACACAAATGCACAGCCGGGGGGATTTGGGGAAACTAGAAACCCTGTGATACTAACAACAGCAGAGAATAGGAGGCAAATTAGGATTGGTGTGGTCTACAGACCACCAGGCCAGGACAATGGGGTGGATAAAGAATTGTGGGAGACTGTAAAGAAGATGGTCAATCTAGGGGGAGGTATTATGTAGGATGTTGACTGGAAAGTTCTGATTGCAGCAAGTATTAGGAACCAGCTCCTGGTTTTATTTATTTATTCATTGACTGACTGGAACCAGGAAAGGCACAATGAGCTGAGGCTTGTTTCCAGGTACGATCTGGGGGAGAGGTGATGTGGAAAGCACCGTTACAAAAATTGCAACAAGTCATATAGGGGGCTATGCACTATTGCAGGCTGGGTACACACGATTCAATTGTACCCGGCCTGCACAGCTCCACACCTAGGGACAGATGCAGGTGTGTGGTATGCACAACTACACTTCCACAGGGTGCCTGTCCATGGCCCCACCCCCCGGCATGCAGCTGCTTGGGGGGGCAGATCAAGGGACACAGGTGGGCATCCAATCGGATGCCCATCCTGGGTGCCAAAGCAGATCCCCTGCTCCACGTGAGCAGGAAATTCTGGGATGGTGCAGGACTGGACAGTTTTCAAAGTAAGGGTGAGTGCTTGAATGGATGCCCCCAGCCCTCCCTGTCAGCCTGATAGCAGAGGTAACACAGTGGGGGTATTCCCTGACCTGCAACAGCTGGCGCATGTCATTGGGGCAGTATGCAAAAGATACAGCCAGGTCCCTGCTACTGTATTCTGTGCACCCAGCACTCTGTGCCTTAGTGAATGCTATATAGTTCAGGCATGCCTCCTAGACATACCCCTGGACTAGCCATGGCACATAGCTGTGTGACTGGCTGGGGATTGAGTGCTCAAGGGATGCATGCCCCTTCCATGCTGCTGGGGGTCCTCTGGGTCATGGCATTCTGACTATTAAACAAATACTTTGTTCAGTATCCACTAGGGAGAAGGATGGTCCACCGCCGGAATGTGAGTGAAGAGGGAAAAAGAGGGTCAGGTGCACCAGCAGTATGGACATAATAAGAAGGAAATGGCATTAGAAAAGCTGAAAGGGTTGAAAGTAGATAAATCTAATGGGTGATGACTTACACCTAAAATGCTCAAGGAGGCCACGGGAGTGTCAGCAAAGCCACTGGAAGACATATTCAGCTGCTTTCTGGACACAGGGTGGTCCCTCTGGACTGGAGGACAGCAGATGTGGTCTGTCTGCACAAGAGTGAAGAAAGATGAGCCAGGGAACTACAGACCAGTCAATCTGATATATATATATATATATATGTATATGTATATATATGTATAGAGAGAGAGAGAGAGCGGAAAAGGTAATTGAAGTCCAAATTTAGACAGGAACTAGGGTACTTCCTGGAAGTAAATGGGCTACAGAACCTCAGACAGCATGGGTTCATGAGGGGGAGGTTTTTCCAGATGTATCTAGTCGATTTCTTTGACTGGGTGAGCAGGGTAACTGATAAGGAGCAGGCAGTAGATATACCATTATGTACTTACATTCCAGCAAGGCCTTTGATTCAGTACCCCACAGGAGACTGATCAAACGATAAGGGACTTAGGGCCTATTTCAATACAGCATCATCAAAAGCATACGATCAATAACTGCTCCACACGGTCCATACAAAACTGGTGGTCCAAAACCATTCTAGATTAGATATACTATCTCTGAAACCACGCAGTGCTGTTATGACTGCTCATTTTTTTACCTCGCGTATTTGTTGTTGTGGTTATAACCAGACACAGGGACTTAGGGGTGGAGGAAAAATTGATGGCTTGGTTGGAAAGCTCACTGAGAAGATATACGCAAAGGTTGTAGTAAACAGGGAGTTCTCTGAATAAGAGAGGCTACACGTTACCACAGGGATCACTGCTGAGCCCTGTCCTTCTTAATGTGTTCATTTGTGACACAGTAGAAGGCATTAAGGGCAAGGTCTGCCTCTTTGCACGACACAAAGATCTCTGCAAGGGTTGACACAGAGGAAGGGATAAGAGAGCTTAGGGGGAATCTGGGCAGATTGGAGTGCTGGTAAAAGATCTAGCAGCTGTCCCTCAACGCAAAGAAAGGGAAGGTGATGAACATTGAGAAAAGGAACCCAAGAGTGCAGTACAAAATGGGAGGGTGCTGGAAAGCACCACAGAGTAAAGCTACCTTGGTGTCATGATATAATTTTCAAAGAGCCTTAGAACCATAGCACACTGTAACTGAACTATAGGAAAGTCAAAAATAATATTGTAATGTATAGAAAGGGAGATAAGCAGGAGAATTTGAGAGGTGTTCCTCCCACTGTACAGTTCATTAGTGAGACCAGATCTGAAGTGCTGTGCAAGGTACAGGAGTCCACACCTGAGGAAAGACTGTGACAAAGTGGAAGCATTACAGCACAGGGCAATCAAGATGGCCCAGGGGAGAGGGGGCAAGTAGTGTGAGGAAAGGCAGCAGGACTTGGACATTCACACCATCAAGCAGAGAAGGGAAAAGAAAGTCATAAAAGAAATATAAAGTACCTGCATAGGATAAACATGGAGGACACCAAGTAACTTTTCTCTTTGGCCTCCAATACAAGGACATGGGGGATCTCACTGAAACTAGCGGGAGGAGGATTCAAGAAAAACATCTGCAGCATGTTTTCATGGAAAAGAGGTGGACAAGTGGAACAAGCTTCCGGAAGAAGTGTTAATAGCTAAATAGGTAGCGCAGTTTCGATCAGGGGCAGTGACCGGGTTATAGGCTAAGTCAGAATGGAGGGCAAACATTAAGGAGTGTGATGGCCACTAAGGCTAATGCAGCATACTTAGGTAGGTGGTGAACTCGATGGGTCAATAGGCCTTTTTATGCCATCAGTCTCTATGTACCAGTGTTTACACAAAATGCCTTTTTCCACCCTGCTTATAAAAAGGGTGACTGACATGATGGCCCTAGGGTTTCTTGCAACCTTAAATTACTACACACAATAACTGGGGAGCATTTTGTCCCATAGGGAAACCTGGTTATAATTCACCTGTTACAAACTGCGGGTTATAACGTCAAACATGCACCAGGTTTCCCTCATTTCGTGTATGCTCCAGCTGCGCTTTTCTGTTTCTCTGCACCGCCCACTCCTCCTCAGCTCTGCACAATTCACCACCACTCAGAGTAGGAGGTCAGTTCTTTTAAAACAAAATATTAGAGAACTAAAAAAACATGTACACTGGCTGTTTTAAAAAAAAAGTAAGGTTTTTTTTTCACCAGCCGCTATGGACCGCATTGAAACCCAACCAGTCCATGGCTCTGTAGGGCTGTCTGTTTATTTTATACAATCGCTGTGGCGAGAAAATGATCCTGAGAAATTATATACATGTGGAGATAAATCCTGGAGCCTCATCCAATGCTAGTATTCGTCATAAGCCAATATGGCTTTCTGATGGACTAAAATTTGCCCATTTAAATGTTCAGAGGCTCTTATCAAAAAAGGCAGAGGTGGAGGCCTGGATTTCTTTACATGAACCAGACATTTAAGTCTGATAGAGACTTGGTTAAAACCTGAAACAGTGACAAACTGTGTTTAATAGAGGGTTATAAACTTATCAGAAAAGATAAGAGTAGTAAGAAGAAAGAAGAAGGGGCTTTTCGTCTACTATAAGGAACATTTGGAACCTAGGAGAGCTGTTCTTAGATATAATTTCACATACAAAATGTGAGTGGCTTTTGTTAGAACTTAACATTGGGGTTGTTGTAAACTTAAATAATGCACTCTATATAATCCTCCCAAGACTGGTATATCAGGGTTAAATGATTTTCTACAGTTTATTGGTTCACTGAAGTAAATTAGTGATATATTGATTATGGGCAATTTTAATTTAAATTGGAGCCCTGAAAAGGAACCAGTTAAAGAATCCTTGGTTTCCGCTTAGGTTTTTCTCAACTAATAAACACTTGCACACAGATGAATCTTCTTAGTAGTAAGCATACTATACTTGACTAGATTCTTACTAATAACATTTCTAAATCAAAAAGTATGGGCACGTTTCCTGATCCAATAAGCAACTATTTGTTCATTTATTGTACTTGGAAAAATAAAAGGCTGAAAGCTCCACCTACTGTATATTTATATCATTTAGAAAATGTTCAGATGGAATAACTAATGGTATGAGGAACGAGCGTGCTAGGATTGATTGGACATTTTTAGACACCATTCCTGACATAGATTCTGCAGTGGATTTCTTTACAAATTCCGTATTAGAATCACAAAGTGAATATTTTCCCAAAATAACTAGAAGAGTCAGAGGTAATAAGAATTATTAGATAACTCAACAACTTTTCCAGTTAATGAGACAAAGAGTTAATGATTGGAAGTGGTTTAAATTACCTAACAATATTTCAAACTTAAATACTTACCATAAATTATTAAATGAATATATAAAAGTAAGGTTAGACAAGGTAAGTCTGAATATTGTCAAAATAAACAAAAAGCTAATCTGGGAAATTCTAAAATGTTTTAGGCCTCTATTAGATCTGTAACAGACTCAGCACCTAAACAAAATATTAGCATATTGTACAATAATGGAGAAAACTTAACTAATACATCCAAAATAAGTGAGTTATTTTTGGACAAGTTCATGGATTTGACTAAATATACACAGGATTTTCCTGTAAATGCACCTATGAAACAATGTAGAAACCCTTGATGAAAAAAGGATTATTTTATTTCCGTATTATCAACCCAAAACAGGTGTTAAAACTGATAAGCCAAATGTCAGGGAGTAAAAGTGCAGGTCTAGATGGACTTGAACCACATTTTCTAAAAATCATAGCTTTTCAGATTTACCATCCTTCGACAAACATTTTCAATTTAACCTTGATTTCTGGCCAGTTTCCTCTTTTATGGAAGTACACTACTTTAAAACCCATTTTTATATCTGGATTACAAACTGAAATGGATAACTACAGATCAAGCTCTATATTGTCCCCACTGAGGAAGTTATTAGAGACGATTATAAATACTCAGTTAATTGAATATCTCCAGTCCTGTGGTCTTCCGGTCTCCTGAGCAGCATGGTTTTCAAAATGCCATAGTATAGGCATGGCCTTGGCCAGGTTCATGGACCATGTCAATAGAGCTATGGATGGGGGAAGCTTACTGGCGGTTTTGTGGACCTGTCCAATGCCTTTGATCTGGACAATCATTCCTTGCTGCTAGGAGACTGAGGACTATCAGACTAGCAAATTTACCTGTGATTGGTTCTGTAGTTATTTAACAAGATGTCCTATATGGGTGAGACTTCAATGGAGACATATCAAGTATGAAAATTTTAGAGCAAGGAGTGTCCTAGGGTTCAATACTGGGGCCTCTATTCTTTTCATTGTTTGTTGACATTGTACCATCTACTGTATATTAACATGTACAAATCCATTACTTTATGATGATGATATTATATTATACAAGAGTTCTTCTACTGTAAATGATTTAAATCAGTCACTAAATATAGACTTTTCAATCGTGAATCATTGGTTCACAAATCATTTGCTTCTAAATAATAAAAGGATGAAATGCATGCTCTTAGGTTCTAGACCAAAGTTGTCCAAAAGTATTTCATTATCTATATCAGACTCAACAGGAAATATGCTTGATCAAGTTACAGAATTTAAATATCTTGGATTAACACTCGACCCCAGTTTAGCTTTCTCTATACACATAAAATCTATCTGTAAACAAACTAATCAAAAATTAAGTGCATTGTTTACACTACAGATCTGTCTAACATCTGAGGCTAGATTTTTCATTGCTAAGAGTATATTGTTACCAACTTTTAATTATAATTCTTTCCCTTTTTCTAACATTGACTCTGCTGATTTATCATTATTGAATACCATTTTTTACTCAGTCTGTCACTTTGTTTCAAAACTACCTCATAAGACACATTATTGTGTCCTGTATGCCCAAACTGGTTTATTAACCCCCAAGTTTAAAAGTTTGCATAATCTGAATTGCATTACTGATAATATTCTTTGACTAGAAAACAATTCCCCTCTTTTCTCCTTGTTAAAACTGAAATCTGGAGGCAGGAACCTAAGGGCTAATAGTAAGAACGTTTTTGACATTCCAAGTATTCATGCACTGATGGGTGACTGTGCATTCTCTGTTTCCGCAGATAAAAACTGGAATTCTTTACCTGAGACATTACATGATGTGTTAAGTCATGATATGTTTAAACAGTAGTTAAAAAAGTACTTTTTAAATCAACTGCAATGTAATTGCTTTTTATAATGTTGGCACAGAGGTATGTCTATTTGTACAGTACATAGTGTAGGTCTATTTGTTTTGTGTATTATTACAAATAAGCTCTACCTGCACTTTTATGGATGCATTTAGTATTGTAACATCTTGTCTGACTGTGATGTGGCCCCGAGTCGTACATGAAAACAGGCCTTGGCTCATTGTATTTACCTGGTGAACAGAAGTTTAAATAAATAAAAAATATAAAATAAAGGATGGTTTGGTGTGTAGAACTTGAATTTTACACACACCTTGGGTGTCAGATGTCTTTACAAACCCCTTGAGCTTCGTTCACAGGGTTTATGTGGCATCCCACACCTCAGGTGTGTGTAATTTTTTTGTTTGCACCTACCCAACCATTATTCTATATGTATATGTTACAATAACATGTAACACCACCCTTGCTGTTTACACTATACCTCTACTTTCATCATCATTGAGGGTGATTACATGTAAATTACACTACTATGCTGCACTATGCTACACACTAGGGTTTAGATGTAGCTGATAAAGTATGTTTGAAAAAAAGAAAACTTAAAAACTAGTTTGACTTTTCACATTTTATGCTCATATTCATGTAGGTTAAGTAGAATGATGTTTAATTCTATGTATGTTTTCCTCATTTTTTAGAATAAAGCACTATTTATAGTTGTCAGTGCATGTCAGTTACATGTAAATAGGTTTTTGTTCATGTTGTTGACATTCAGTCATAACTGTGATCACTATTTTTTGAAAGAATAATGTATACAGTACTTTGATAACAAATTTGATGTGATTCTGCCTGTAAACCTCTATCAGTATTAACAAACACAAGTGAGAAATGAAGCCAGTATGCAAAGCTTTTCTTGCCGCTAATTTGTTTTCCTGATAAATCTGATTTGATTTTGGATTTGACAGCACTGGAAACTGAAGTCCTCTGTTTATCCATATGATGGGTACTAAACACCATTGACGACTGCAGTGTAAGCTTCCTACACTGTAAGGGAGAAGCAAATTCAGACTTCATCTCATTCAGTCCTTGTTCTTTCCTGTGGAAACTGCCAACAAGGGTGTCAACTAGTGCCACTAGTGTTGGTGAATTTGTGATGTGGACAAGTGTCCACTTGGGACTGGGCTGAGACAACCACAGCTCATTTCACATATGCCATCAAACAGCTAATGGATTTGGGTCACTACACATTAAGTATTTTTGAGAAACACCATAGTTATCATAAACTTAGACATTATGTATGCTACATAGCAAGTGAACATCCTCAGCCAACCAGAACACACAGAATTACTGTCAGATTATACATTCATAAACACAAATGCTATCAACAAGTTATCAAGCTCTATTACACTGCAGAGACTTTATTTATTTATTTATTTAAGAGATTTACCAGATAAACATACTGAGCAGGGACACTCATTTCAAATACGACCTTGGGGTTACATAGGTCAAGAATAGGTACAGAATGCACAGTACAACAGTAAAATAGATAGCAGGTTCAGTAGACAACTCAAATAGCAGTGGTATATAAATCAGCTGAAAGTGGATACAAAACAGGGAGAGAAAATTGCCAGTGGTATTGCAACAGATGAGAGTGGATTCATACAGGACAAGATTTGTAGGTACAACAGGTGCAGCTAGGTTGACAGTAAAGTGTACAATTATGAGGTTTGGTGCACAGGACAGAGTGCATAGTTTGTGGTTACATACAACAGAATCTGTATATTTGTCCTTGGTTGCAGCCACATGACACGCTGCTGCAACATGTAGAAAAGCTTGTCTCTCTTCTCATGACCCAAATAGGCATGAGTTCCATTTATTTGCTGCTATCTTTAAATGTGAGCATGGTGAATATCATACACCTATGCCACCTCTTACAAAGTAATGTAGTATTGTAGTGATAGTATGGGGTATTAGGGTCAGTCTTGTCCACCCTTCCTGCTACATGGCAGTGACTATACCCAATTTGTGTATGGGAATTCTATCCCACTCATACTCCCTCTGGAATCTGTCTAATTCTGCTTTGAAAGCATAAACAGTGCTTGTATCCACAATTTTAATGGGCAGGCTACCCAGTAAGGTTGTGGAAACTGTCATTTAATAAAGCCTATCAGTGTGTGTGTGTGTGTGTGTGTGTGTGTGTGTGTGTGTTTTCACTTATTTATTTATTTATTTATCTGAAAACTGATAACCAGGGAGGCACACTGAGCCAAGGCTCATTTCCAGGTGCAACCCAGGGGAGAGGAACAGTGGAAAAACAGCAGTACAATAAATAAATAATGAAACATTTGAACAGCTTTTGGTAAAAAGTTACTGCAACAATACAACAAAAATTATATTTGCAAAGAATAAACATATAAACACAGAAACACAGAAAGTGATGGCAAAAGGAGACCAAGGGCCCATAAATTCTGCCCATGAGTTACCCAGTACCTAAGGTGTGGTACAGCTCAATAAGAACATCTAACAAAAGCATTTTCAGATGTGGTAGCAAATACATACTGAACAAGAACAATATTGTCAACAGGCAATTGAGCTGAAGGAAAGTTATTGCTTGACATCGTATTTTAGAGAAACTGTAGTGGTGTGGAAGTAACCAAGGCAGGAGCAGGAACTCAGTCAGCTGTTTACAAGGATGGTTAAGGCTAAGCTGAGGAGATGTGAGTAGGAAGGGTAACAGGTACAGGTCAGGAGCAGTTAAGAGTTTCAACTGATGCCTGGGGAACCAGGGATAGGGAGAGGTGGAGGGAGAAGTGGAGTTAGCTCCAGAGCGAAGGAAACTGATAAGAGAAGGCAGACTGCCCAGCAGAGGCGTGGGGGTGAGGAGTGGAAAAAGTTTGATGGTCCCTGGAATGGAGGAAATAGGAAGCAGGGGGGAGTTGGGAGAGGAGAGACTACAGGTAAGAGGGAAGGTAACCAAACCAGTATTTGGATATGATGGTGGTACAGTGAACCTGGCAATGAGAGGGCAGAAGGAGGATGGATAGGGATGAATACAATGAACAACAGTGGGTACGAGGGGAGTTTGTAGCAAACAACAGAAAGAGTTGAAAAGGGTGTCTGGTCTGGAGACAGAAGTGGAAGGGGCAGTGCAATGACCACATCCACATAGTCAAGACAGGAAACACCATTTTGTAACACTCCCTGCGGATATCACGGAGATAAGCAGTCTTTGTTGTGGTGCAGAGCACTGAGCTTGGGATGGAGGTTTGCATGAATGGCATCAATGGGAGCTGAGAAGTCCAGCTTACTGTCTAGCCACACCCAAGGTATTGCCATTATCACAGGTTATGACTTATTTCAAATCCAAAGACTAGATTCTCTGGGGAAAAACATTTTCTGCTCTGCTCAGGTAGCTGGACTTGACAACGGATAGTGGAAGATGTCCATGTCTGCTTAAAAAGTGACTCAGAGGTCTCATAAACCTCTGGCTACCCAACATGCTCAGCAGCCTGAGATCACACACACATGCTTAGTTTATTTATCTCACACTAAAACAGCGAGCATAAGATAGATCAACAGGCTGTTATTTAAAATGTATTGTATTTTACCTGCCCCTTTCTCACAAGCCCTGATCCTTTTGTCTGTGACAGGCATCAGGATCAGAGCTTTTACTACAGTAAGGCTTCTGGTTAGAAAGGGTCTTGCTTTCAAAGACTGAGTGGTTCTGTAGACTTGTCCAGCCACTCTCACAACTTTCTTTAAATTCTTCTGGCCAGAGAAAACACAATATGTACACCAAGAAAACAGGAACAAGACCTTCAGTCCATTAAGGTCCTTCTTCAACAAGCCGATGGGTATAACCATTTATTCCCCTTTCCATAAAGTGGTTATCAAGCATTTATTTATACACATGAGGTTTGATAACTCAAAAGGCATAAGGGCAAGTCATGCAAGCATATGGGCAGTTTACTTGTGTAACAGCTTTGTGAGACCAGCTCATGTTTAACAAGGCTGTACACACACTCATGCATGTGTTTGTGCTGTGGATTGCATGAGAGAAGGAAAAGAGTGTTCCCATGCACAATTTGTTCACAAAAACCACAACTACAGTTGTGATCAGCACAAACCATGTGTGTAGCCACAGATAACGTAGTAAAATATTTTAACACACACACACACACCGCCTTGGACTAGCAGGTAAAATCAGTTTTCAAAGAAATAAGGAAATGTCTGCAAATACAGATGCAAAGGTACATGAGGAACCAAATTAAAGTGGGTGGCAGGGCAAATTAGAGGTGCAGCAATGCCATCTCCATTCATCTTGATGAATGAAATTTGAAGTTAGTGATTGAGACCATACAGGCCAGGAACAGATAAGTTCAATCCCTGCTCTACATTTCATAGATTAGGGCTAGTACACACCTGTGCCAGTCCTGTGGGGCCCCAACCATGGACTTTAGTTACAATTGTTATTCTTGTATGAGCAGTGCTGGATTCAAACACTTATATGCTTGCAGTATGGCTGGGACATTATCCCCACAGCCATTGTGAAAGTAGAGCAACAATGAGGCATGGCAAGGTGTGTGTTATTAGAAACAGGAAAGAAAATGACAGAATGAGACCAGAACACTTAGTCTATCCCAAGGTTCCCTATCTTTCTATCATTCATTATTTCCACATACTGCCCTTTGCTTTCTACAGTTTCCTGTCTGATAACTCCCTTAAATTCATCTCAGTTTCTCTTGAACCCTGATACTGTGCCTACCTCTACAACATTACCTGGAAATTTGTTCCACGCATCCACCACTCTTTCCATGAAATAATGTGTTATAATGTCTTTTTGAACACCTCCTTCTAGCTTAAGAGCTGGACTTCTAGTGGATGAACTGTCTCTGACATCATATAAACTTGCTGTGTCTACTCTACTGAAGTCATTCACAAACATATAAACTTGCTGTGCCTACTCTATTGAAGTCTTCATGAACTTAAACGTTTCTATCATGTCACCCTCTCCTTCTGCTCTCAATGAGTAAATGTTAAGACCTTTTAGTCATTCCTCTTACTCTTTGTCTTGTTGTATATATATCATCAATGCTGTCCTTCCCTGCACTGCATAATCTGTCCATATTCTTCCTTACATACAGATCCTACAACACCACAAAGCACTCCAGGAGAACTCTAACGAGTTATCTATACAAGGGCAGTATTGCCTCCTTCCTTCTTCTAGTAATTCCCTCCTATGCACCACAGCATCTTAGGGTTGCCACCTTTGGATGAGATGAAAACCGAATACTAAACCATACCCCAAACTCCCTTCTCTCCACCCTTTTATGACTAATGAGGGCATCGCTTGGACTCTGATTTGCTTGATTTATTCAGAATTGCTGCTGATATTACATTGTGTACGACTTCTTTAAATTACATCATGATTATTATTTTTGGTTTGTTTGATTTAGATTTAAATATTTTAAATTTCAGTGTGTGAACATTTGGTGGGGTTAGAGAGGGAGTTCAGGGGATTTGCCATCCTGTGTTTACAGCTTAGCCAACAAATCGAGTGACTACAAGGACACTTCTGACAACCAGCTATTTTGGATCAGGTGGCCTTTTCTGGTAAAACTCTTTCAATAAATAAATAAACTACACCAGTAATGATGGACGAGCTGTACTTACAAATATCATCTGCCATTTTAGGATGTGCTACTGTCCTTCCCATTGCTCCTACTCTAAAGCTATTTGTAATGTCAGATAAGTTTTTAAAAGTGGTAGGAACTATTCTATGCTGTTAAATACCTTATTTTTTCAATATCAGTTATACATAGCAGATAGCATGATATGCAGCATGGAGGCAGTACAGCATAGTGGTTTAAGGTTCTGAGCTGTAATTCTGGAGACCAGAGTTTGAATCCCACAGCCCAGACTTACATTCTGTGTGACCCTACACAAATCATTTCACTCCCTTGTGCTCCCAGGTTTCACCTTTAAACAAGCTTCAACTTAGTGTGTCTCTTCTGGTAAAAATAATGTTTTGAAATCTATGATAAATTGCCTAAATTTGCAGTGCCATCAAATCTAGATTGTATTCCTTTAACCTCATCAGCTACTGCTCTCTCTGTCTCTCTCTGTCTCTCTCTCTCTCTCTTCCTTTTCTCATTTCTGTGGCTTAAAGGGACACTGTCAGCTTCCCCTCATTTTTGCCAAATCTCAGCAGTGTGCCTCCATGCACAGATTTGTCACATATCATCTCTATTAGACCCTGTGTGTGCCAAACATAATAAGTCTTACCCTTAGTCTTATTTTACTATTTTTGTCCTTTCCAGCGGTCCGAATGAAAGTCGCTGACCTCCAGAAGTGTATCCATTTTGAGAGCGTGCATCCATAAGCGGAGCGTCAGGCACAGTGCAACTTTTCACTTGTCTATATAAACGCTGCCTGTATGGTCTATTTATAAATGCAGAATTAAATATGCCACCTTGGAATCAAACCGAGCACTGAGAGCATTAGCAAATACATTTAATGACCGACAACCAAATCCACACATGTAACAGTGGCGAACACAATCCCGCACATGCTCAGAAGCATCCCACTGTTATGTGCTTGAGTTCAGTACCAGATTTAAATGTATTTCCTAACGTTCTTAGTGGTCAGTTTGATTCCAAAAGAGATCCCAGAAGACTGGAGAAGGGCTCATGTGATCCCACTCCACAAGAGTGGTAGCAGAGGGAGGCAGGGAACTACAGACCAGTCAGTCTTACCTCAGTAGTGGGCAAGATTATGGAGGCACTCCTTAAGGAAAGGATAGTGCAACACCTGGAATCCATAGGGGCACAGGATCCAAGACAGCATGGGTTTACAAAAGGAAGGTCCTGTCAAACTAATCTCATAGATTTCTTTGACTGGGTAACCAGAATGGTGGACCAAGGGGGGGCAGTTGATGTTGCCTACCTTGACTTCAGCAAAGCTTTTGACACTGTTCCACATAGAAGATTGATAAATATGCTGGATAGGCTCGGGGTGGGTCAGAAGTTGGTCAACTGGGTGGCAAACTGGTTGACAGGCAGAAAACAGAGAGTGGTGGTAAATGGTACACAGTCAGAAGAGATGGTAAGTCACAAGTGGGGTACCTCAGGGATCAGTCCAGGGGCCAGTCCTCTTCAATATCTTCATTAGTGACATTGCAGATGGACTAGAGGGTAAGGCTTGTCTGTTTGCAGATGACACCAAGATCTGCAACAGAGTAAATGATCCAGATGGGGTGAGCAGAATGAGAAGAGATCTGGATAAACTAGCAAAATGGTCAGAAGAGCGCAACTGGGATCTAATGCAAAGAAGTGCAAGATCATGCACATAGGGAAGAAACCCTGAAGCCACCTATAGGCTGGGAGGAGTTGCTGGCAGTCAAAGGAAGAAAGAGACTTGGGCATCATCATGACTGATGACCTGAAATCATCCAAGCAGACCTCTAAAGCAGTAGGTAAGGCTAGAGGGATATTAGTGTGATTAGTAGAAATATCACAAGTCGTAAGAGGAGGTAATAATCCCTCTTTACAAGACACTAGTTAGGCCCCATCTGGAGTACTGCGTGCAGTACTGGAGGCCACACCTTCACAAGGACATTAACCAAACTGAGGCAGTCCAGAGAAGGGCAACCAAAATGGTGCAGGGACTGCATCAGAAGACATATGAGGGCAGATTAATGGAGCTTAATATGTATACCCTTGAGCAAAGGAGGGTGAGAGGTGATATGATCGAGACATTCAAACACCTTAAGGGCGTTAACAAGGTGAAAGAGTCTAACATGTTTAATTATAAGAAAAATAGCAGGACAAGGGGACACAGCATGAGATTAGAGGAGGCCAATTAAGGAAATGTGAGAATTCTTTTCACAGAAAGGGTGGTGGATGCATGGAACAGCCTACCTCAAGAAGTGGTGGCTATAAATACAGTGCAGAGCTTCAAACAGGCATGGGATAGGCATAAGGGAGCAATACAGATGAGTATGAATAGATAGGCCACTGACAGAGCAAGGCCGATGGCACAAGGTAGAAAAATAAATGGGCAGACTGGATGAGCCTTGCGGTCCTTACCGGCCGTCAACTTCTATGTAACTAGCAGCACGCCTTTGTGCCCTGTGGAGCATGGCGCATGTTCAGGGAATCATACGCAGATCATCATCCTGCTGTCACAGACCGGTCCCTTATGTGTCTCCTGCAGCAAGTCCATCAATAGTGTGGAACAGAGGAATACCCCGTGACCAGGCACGGAACTGGCAATTGCAGATATCAGCCATGAACTGACGGGAACTAATAGCAGCAAACGGGCACAAAGAGAGAGAGAGGCAAAATGAGGACTAGGAATATGAAAGGGAAGCTGAAGCGGCTGAGTAGGCTAGCACGCAATAGAAAGACACGCTGAGAAATATGCAAAGTAGTTAGGAGTCAGTAACATCGGAAACACAAATAGCAGTGTAGCTAGTCCTCCTAATGAAGGTATCAGTGAAATAGCCGCATAGATTGACATGGAATATGTACAAGTAGTTTAAACAAACTTTTCTCCTGTTGTATCTCGAAAACTGGTTTTGCCACATCACAATGTCAAAAAGCATCTTGTAAGTGAGTCAAAAGTGCAGTCAAGATGTATTTACTAAGTAACTAAGCGTCTCAATAATATGGAATACAAAACTATGAATTAATATGTAACATCCGTAAGTATTCCAACACCATGTTAAGCACATTAATCCACTCCAAAGGTGGCATCTGATGAGGAGTTAATGCATGGTTGGGCGTTGTTGCACTCGGCCTGCGGCCTCGGCAACAACGGTCCCAACCATGCATTAACTCCTCATTAGACCACCTTCGTCAGGGATTAATGCTTACTTGTTTACTCCTTCCATGAATAATCTTCCAATTTGCTGGTGTGAAGTTAGAGGTGACAACTGAGCAGACAGGGAGACATTTGGCTCTTTAAGTGCCCTGCTCTTGAAGGCACTTCCTGATTAGCATGCACTGCAAGCAAGCAAGCACACTGAAATGTCAGACACTTGGTTACAGTCAAATGAGAAGAAAATGAAACAGTTAGTGGGGAATCTCACAGGTGCTGCTTGACCCACCATAAAAACCGAATTTGCAATGGTGAAAACAGGAGGACCGAATCTGGACCTAGAAAACCGAATCCATTCGGTCAAAAACCGAGTAGGTGGTAACCTTAATACTATGTCCAGCTCTCCCCAGTCTGATGTGTCAACCTGCTCAGACATGATGCTCTCAGACACATAGAGTGCTGCCCTTCCCCCTCTACCACATGGCATGTCCCTGTGATACACAGTAAATCCTGGAATTTGCCTGTCCCAGGAGTCTTCTTTGTTCCGCCATGTTTCGGCAATAGCGAAAATTTGTATGTTATCCTCCCTTAAAATCAAAATGAGTTCATCAGATTTTTTGATGAGGCTATGAGCATTTAATAAGAGACATCTTCACCGCAAATGTTCCCTGATTATTCTAACTCTCCCCATCCTTATCAGTGCCTTGCACATGGTTTGTACCTCCCCAGTCCCCTAGTTAGGAGTTTAAATGGTTTTCTATCTCCTGCTTCAGTTTATGTGCTAGGATTCTTTCTCCTTTCCTGTTGGTATGTAAACCATCTACAGCGAACAAGTCAGAATTCTTAAAATGGTCCAAGTGCTGGATGTACTGTAAGTTTGCCCCTCTCCATAGCACCATCTTTTGAACCGCCCATGTAACTGTAAAATATCTCTGTTTTAGCTGCACTTGCTCTAGGAATTGGGAGGATCTCAGAAATTAGTATGTGATATCCCTAATCTTTCAAAGCTTTTCCCACACATCAAGTCCTCTGGATATCCATGTTTTCCTTCTACTAATATCATTTACTCCCACATGTAATAGTATAACAGGGCTGGCCATGCATTGCAGTAGCCCAGGAGAAGCCTTCTGATGTCCCTATCCCTGCTCTTGGAAGCACACTGACAGTAGTGTGTTCATTCCTATTTTTGCACAAGATGTGGTCCATGCATGGAATCCCCACCACCAGAACATCCCATGGAGTAGTTAGTACACTTGGACCTGGGAAATTATGGGATCCCCCACTCCTATCGTTATAAGTGGGGCCCTGACTGATAGTAACCTCATTATCTACTAGGGCACTGAACCGGTTTTGTGTGTGAATATTACCTGATCCCCCAGTATTTCTTCTACCCTTTTTAATTGCTTTTTGTACCATGCTCTAGCCCTCTGTGTATGAAGTTTGAGCTATGTTACTAGCCTGCGTTACCATAGGTATGCCCCCCGAACAGTGACATTTCTACGGCAACATGCGTCGATATCGACAACAATGCCATGCCACCGTAGAAGTGCTGCTGGAACCGGGCAACCCCTTCCTCCGACCTGCATCCCTCCCTGAACTGTGACCTGGAGTTTGAATCCATAGTATGGGGGGGGGGTAGAGCCCCCCACGTGGGGGTTCGAGTGAAGCTCCCGATAAAACACACACACACCGATGGTGAGAGCCATGCCGACTGCAACTCGCAGGTTCGAAATGGAGCCGGCATTGTGATGCCGGTCAATGTGTTTCTGTCGAACCGCATCGAGAGCCATTACCATACAAGTCTCTGATGCCCCTTCATCAGCCTGATAAGTATTGTTTGTAACCTGCTCAATTTGTCCCCAAGCCTGGTCTATATACTGCTCTAAAATACTAATATCCTTTTGTACTTGTAATCGCTGACATAATTCTTCCACTTCCTTCTGCAGAACTGACAATAACATACATTTATCACAGGTGTAGTTAGCATCCTGATCTCCTTCTACATACATTTGACAGGCCTTACGCTGGTTTACAGTGTCCCTTATCATTGTGGTGGTCATTATATTACCTCTGTTTTTACACTTGTCCACTCAGAAAACTGTTTTCCCATACCTTACTAGAGTTTATGACCCAGGACCTCAGATGTCCCTAGCTGACACAGCTGACATGCCGGCGCATTGTGTCTCTGCATGCGTCTCTGTGTGTGCCCCTCAGCTCACCACACTCACAGAGTGTGAGTTTAACACTGCAGGTGACCCAGAACTGCTCCCAGGGTCACACTTGACTTTAGCCATGGAAAGCAAGTGAATTATCTGCAAATCCCCAAATTACAGGTGAAGACTCCTCATACGGAGCCCTGACATGCAAATAGTTGCCTTTGGTAAGTCCAATAAAATAATGCTGCTCCCCTGTAAACTTGTAATTTGTATGGGAGAAGCCCAAAAACTACAGTCTCTCTTCCTGCTTCCTGAATCAACAGGAGGCAGAGCTCCAATGCATAAAATTACTTGTTTTATTTCAAACAATTTGGGGCAGCTATACAAGGCTGCTACCTGCCCGCTAGGGATTCCAGTGCTACTGCCTTGAGACTTCCCTGCTGAAATGGGCTATATTACTCACCCCACTCACCAGGTGGCAAGTTTTAACACTGCAGGTGACACAGAACTGCTCCCCTATGGCCACACTCGACTCCAGCCATGGAAAGCAAGTGAATTATCTGCAAATCCCCAAATTACGGGCAAAGACTCCTCACACGGAGGCCTGACACAAATATTTGCCTTCGGTAAGTCCAATAAAATAGTGCTGCTCCCTGTAAACTTGTAGTTTGTATGGGAGAAGCCAAAACTATAATGCCAATGACCCGGTTTGGGATTAAGCCCAAGTAACTGGAGGGCTGGCCAGAGAGGAAGAGGATCAGGCATCCCAGAGAACACTCTCCTCCTCAGAGAGGAAGGAATCCTCAGTTCCATTATGATTCCACCAATTGGGTGACCATAGTTGGCTGCACAAGTAGGAGCTAGAGCATAGGGAGGAGGGGGATGTCGACATTCTCAGTGCTAACTGACATGCATTGCATGCACATGCAGCACTGAACCCACAATGTCAGTGTCCTACAGGGTAGAAAAGACAAGTGAAAAAACTCATAGAAACATAGTCTTTGATGGCAGACAAGGACCGTTTGGCCCACCTAGTCTGCCCATTTCCCTACCTACAGGATAAGCTGCAGATCCTAGTTAACCAACAGCCTATTTCTTACTACCAACAAGAATTGCCTTATGTCTGTCCCATGCATTCTTGAATTCTCCCACAGTTTTAGACCCTACAACCTCCTCAGGAAGGCTGTTCCATGCATCCACCACCCCTCTGTGAAAAAATACTTCCTCCGTTGCCCTAAGCCATTCCCCTCTATCTTCAAATTGTGTCTTCTTGTTCTTGCACATCTCTTTTTCTGAAAGATGCTACACTCTTGGACTTTGTTGATTCCACTGAGGAACTTAAAAGTTTCTATCATGTCCCCCCTCTCCCTCCTTTCCTCAAGGGTATACATGTTAAGCTCCCTTAGTCTCTCCTCATATGGCTTCTCTTGCAGGCCCTGCACCACTTTAGTTGCCCTCCTCTGGACTTCCTCCATCCTGTCTATGTCCTTGCAGAGAGGGGTTTCAGAACTGGATGCAGTACTCCAGATGGGGTCTCACCAACTGTCTATACAGAGGGGTAACAACTTCCTGTTTTCTTCTGGTAATGTCTCTCCCTATACAGCCCAGTATCCCCCCAGCCCTCTCTACTGCCTTTTCACACTGCTTGCCAACCTTAAGGTCATCTGATATGATTACACCCAGGTCCCTTTCCATTTTTGTTGTTGTTACTACCTCCCCCCATTGTGTACTCTTCCCCTGGGTTTTTGTTTCCCAGGTGCATTATTTTAGACTTCTTTGCATTGAATCCAAGCTGCCATACTTCTGACCATTCTTCCAACCTTGCCAAGTCCCTTCTCATCCTTTCCACCCCCCCCCCTTGTGTATCAACCCTGTTGCAGATCTTTGTGTCATCTGCAAAAAGCCATACTTTTCCTTCCAGACCCTTCCTTCTCTGCAGGTGTGTGAGATGATGCCAGCACTCTCAGGTCCCAATGATATGACTGTCTGCCACCTTATGGAAATGTAGCCTTCCTATGGGCAGTTTGGGGTCACTCCTCGCAGATCCCACCTGGAGAGGTTAGCTTGAGGTATGAGGAGGTAGTGAAGTGGCAGAAAGAGATCAGGTGAGGCTGGGAGGTCACCAAAGCTGAGAAGTACCATAGTTACCCAGGGAAGAAAAAGAAAGTTTAAAAATAGTCTGTTAAGTTACTCTGATGTGACCAGCCCCTGTTGAATCCATGCTGGCTCCCATCCATTAGATCATTTTTTCTCTAAGAATGCAACTATCTCCTTCTTTATCAATGTCTGCAAAGTGGAATCACATATGCCACCTGCCAATCTACAGGCACCACACCTGTTGCTATTGATTCCCTGTAGAGGATTAATAGCAGTTTCACCAGCACTTGTATTGCCTCCTTTAATACTCTAGGATGAATCTTGTCTGGACCTGGTGATTTATTAATTTTTAAGTTTACCAGGCAGTGTTGTACCCATTGCCTTGTACAGGGATTCCTCACATCTCAAATGTGTCCCATATATCATGCATGAATTTTTTCCTGCCATTGGTGATAACGTCACACCTTGGGTGCATTGTGAGGCATGAGGGGGAGCCAAGTGCTTTCAACACCCCACCCCACCCCCACCAAGAACTGATGTTAACAAGTTCAACACACTCCTAGGAATGCCTTTTAGTGATTATAGATCTGTACCAGAAATTTAAAAACAGGCTTATTATTTAGATTTTTATTTAAATTTGTTTAAGATTCAGACCATGATGTATTGAGATGACATCAAGGTTGGAACTGCATCTAAAGCAATCAGTTTTCGGGACATTTTCTGTCCCATTTATAATATCAGATGTGTGGACTATGGTGCATCTCATACTGTATGTGCTGTTTGTACAATGAGCCACCCATTGAAAATAGGGCTTGTGGCATTATACATATACTGCATATGTACAGTATACACTCAGATAAACAGGTCAGCTAGGGATGTGACTGGAATAATCTCACCAGGGCACCTATTTTTGTAAGACCCAAAAGGGACTGTGAAGGACCATCATGGGTATTTACATTATGTATAGAAACAGAAACATAGACTTTGACGGCAGATAAGGACCACTTGGCCCACCCAGTCTGCCCATTTCCCTACCTACTGGATAAGCTGCAGATTCTAGTTAACCAACAGCCTATTTCCTGCAACCCCCCACTATAATTGCCTTATGTCTGTCCCATGCATGTTTGAATTCTCCACTGTTTTAGACCCCACAGCCTCTCCAGGAAGGCGGTTCCATGCGCCCACCACTCTCTCCGTGAAAAGAATTTCCTCACATTACCCTGAGCCGCCCCTCTAACTTTAAATTGTGCCCCTTGTTCTTACACTCTTTTTCTGAAAGATGCTACCCTCCTGGACTTTGTTGATTCCCTTGAGGTACTTAAAAGTTTCTATCATGTCCCCCTGTCCCTCCTTTCATCAGGGTATACATATTAAGCTCTCTCAGTCTCTCTTCATATGGTTTCTGATGTAGACCCTGCACCATTTTAGTTGCCCTCCTCTGGACTGCTTCCATCCTGTCTATGTCCTTGCATAGATGAGGTCTCAAAACTGCACTGCAGTACTCAGATGGGGTCTCACCAACTGTCTGTATAGAGGGATAACCACTTCCCTTTTTCTACTTGTGATGCCCCTCCCTATGCATCCCAGTATCCACCTGGCTTTCCCTACTGACTTCTCACATTGCATACCCACCTTTAGGTCATCTGATATGACTACACCCAGATCCCTTTCCATTATTGTTGTTGTTAGTACCTCCCCTGCTATTGTGTACTCTTCTCCTGGATTTTTATTTCCCAGGTGCATTACTTTGCACTTCTTTGCATTGAATCTAAGTTGCCATATGTCTGACCATTCCTCTAACCTTGCCAAGTCCCTTCTCATCCTTTCTACCCCCTTGTGTATCAACTCTGTTACAGATCTTTGTGTCATCCGCAAAGAGACATACCTTTCCTTCCAGACCCTCTGCAATGTCACCTATAAAGACGTTAAAGAGGACTGGATCTAGTACTGAGCCCTGAGGTACTCCACTAGTAACCCCCCTTTCTTCAGAATGTGTTCCATTCACTATTACCTTCTGTGTCCTGTTGTGCAGCCAGTTTTCTACCCAGGCTACCACCCTGGGACCCACTCCCAGGCTGGCTAACTTGATTATTAATCTTTTGTGCGAGACTGTGTCAAATGCCTTGCTAAAGTCTAGGTAGGCCATATCCACAGCCCCTCCCTGGTCTATTACTTTGGTCACCCAGTCAAAGAAATAGATTAGATTTGTCTGACATGACCTTCCTGCTGTGAATCCATGCTGCTTTGGGTCCAGTGCCCCGCTGGCCTCTAGGTACTCAACAATTCTTTCTTTCAGAAGTGATTCCATCATTTCCCCACCACTGAGGTCAAACTAACAGGTCTGTAGTTTCCTGCTTCTGCCTTGCTCCCACTTTTGTGAAGGGGAATCACATCTGCCCTCCTCCAGTCCTCAGGTACCACCCCATCTTCCCATGATTTGTTAAAAAGTGTGGTTAGTGGTGTCACTATTCCTCCCTTAGCTCTTTTAGGATTCTAGGGTGAATCCCGTCAGGCCCCATTGCTTTGTCCACTTTGAGTTTTAGAAGTTCTTTCAGTACTCTTTCTTCTTTAATTGGACTGGTATCAACCCCACTATCCAGAGTGCTTCTACTGTTTGGTTTAGGTAACTCCTCCTCTTCTTCTTTTGTGAATACTGAGCAAAAGTATTCATTCATTATCTCTGCCTTTTCACTGTCTCCCTCTGCCCACCTCCCCTCTCCTTATTAATCTTCCTATCCCTCCTTAACCTTTCTATGTTCCCTAATGCACCTATAAAAGGTTTTATCCCCCTTCTTAACTGAGTTGGCTATCCTTTCCTCGGTTTGGGCCTTTGCTTTTCTGACTGCCTTCCCCACTTCTTTCTGCTTTAATTGATACAGTTCCCTGTCGTGCTCTGTCTGTGATTCCTTATACTTTTTGAATGCAGCCTTTTTCTCCTTAACCTTCCCTGACACTTCTTTTGACAGCCATAGTGGTTTTTTATTCCGCTTTGTTTTCTTTATTTGTTTCACACAAAGGCTTGTTGCCTCCATGATGGCAGTTTTGATTTTCTCCATTGTTCTTCCACCCCTCCTTTCTGGCCATTTGCTAATGCATTCCTCAGGTATTCACCCATTTTGCCAAAGTCAGCCCTGATAAAGTCCAGTATCCTTGTATTTGTATGACTTGTCTCCATGGTTGTGTTTTATTGTGAAGCACACTGTGCAGTGGTCGCTTGTTCCCAGGTGTCTACTGACTTCTAAGTTTGTGATCCTCTCTCCATTTGAGAGTACCAGGTCTAATATTGCTCCCTCTCAAGTGGGTTCCACCACTAGCTGTCTAAGGCATGCTCCCTGTAGGGCATCGAAAATGACCCTGCTCTTGGATGTGGCTGCAGTCCATGTTGCCCAGTTAACATCTGGCATATTCGGGTCCCCCATCAACAGTATCTCCCATTTTTCAGCCATTTTGAGAATGCCCTCTATCATTTTCTTGTCCATTTCCTCCCCTTGAGATGGGGGTCTGTATACAACTCCTGTGCGGATTGTGATGCCATTCCCTGTCTCCAATGTGACCCAGAGTTCCTCTTGTCCTCCCCCTTTACCTTTTAGTTCTGTTACTTTGATCCCTTCCCTTATGTAGAGAGCTACTCCACCTCCTCTTTACCTCCCTGTCCCTTCTGTAGATTGTGTACCTGGTATGTTGACATCCCAGTCATGGTTCTCCTGTACCATGTTTCTGTGACTGCCACAATATCCAAGTGTTCCACTCCATCAGGGCTACTAGCTCTGAAGCTTGTTTCAAGACTACGGGCATTGGTACTATTGCCCTCCATTTAATGTTGGCTTTATCCTTTTACCCCATCCCTGCTCTATTGCCCTTGTCCATTTTTCCATTTACTCTGTATACCAGAAAGTAGATGCAACTCTTCCACTCTTGACACCCCATCCTTCCAAGAATGATCACTGAAGTATGTTTTACAAACATGAAGTACTAAAGTCTTCCATGAGCTACAGACCAATGCTTCTTTAAAAAAATCAAGCCAACGAGGTAGGCTGGCCAACCTTCTATCCCACAATTCATACCAGCACAAATCTACTCGGGACTTAATATGGACTACCAATTGGAATCCTGATACCTGGCCTGCTAGCAACCTGAAAAGTCTGTTGAGTGCTGAAGTCCATGAGCTATGTACAATAGGTGATGAGTAATTGGTTTATTCTACTGTATGCCATGAGTCTCATGTAAAGACCTATTTTGAGACTTGGACCCCAGAACTGCTGTTGAGATGGTTATGTTAAAGAGGACTAAGGCTAACAACAATAACAGACAGGCACTAAAACAATGCAACAGCCTTGAAACACTGAATGAAAACATCTTTCATAAGCCCTTGAGGATGTAGCCAAAGGCACTGAATGAAAACATCTTTCATAAGCCCCTGAGGATGTAGCCAAAGGCAGGACCTGCAGTATGGTGTAAGTCATGCATGAGAAGGCAGCAGAATAGAAATGCTTCACTGACTCACATATCATTGAATGCCCTTCTACTGGCAGCTGGTGTAAGAGGTTGCAAACAAGCTTGCTAGAAACTGGGAAGTCGTTCACAGCTCTTCTTGTGTAAAATCTGCTTTTTTTATTCTTTTATTATGCCTGTTTTTGAAGGTCATCTTATTGGAATGCTGAAAACCTCCAACATTATGGTGAGACAGCACGTACCTGAGTACTGACTGGCTTTGAACTGTACTCCTAACTGAAGCACTTGTTGAGCACTTTTTTTGTTTCGGTTTTATAATTTCATATTTGTCTATGCAAATTGCAATGCTATCCCTTTATTGCTTATCGTTTTGAAATGCACCTTCCTCAGGTTTATTACACTACTCTGTGCCTTATTCCACTCCATGATACAGCTGTAAACAAGTTACAGGACCTAGTCTACCTTCCTGGGTAACAAACAAACAAAGAAAGCTGCAAATAAATACCTCTTTATTCAGTCCTCTGGTACCTCCATGGATCTTCAACCTGCCCAGTTTATTCTCCACAACCTCTTATCCATCCTCTCCTCTTCTTTGTAGACTTTGCTTGGTAGATTATTCACTCCTGTGGCTTTTTGTGTTCTGTATTTGGATAATTGACATCGTGGACTGGATTTTCAGCAGGGTGAGATTGCCTTAAACTCCAGTGTGCCAAGACGCATACACACGGGTTTATTAAATCTAATAGGATTTTCTATACTGTGCAGCAATTGACACAAGCTAGACCCTCTTTTGTGGTCTAGCTTGCATCAATCCCAGGGACCATTTTTATGGAGTTTGCACAGTTTGGCACAAACTGCTATAAAGCAGGAAAGCTGTCAAACCGCATCCAACCTTTGAAAATCAGGTGCAGTTGTGACAAACAGCATTGGCATAGCAGTGATTTCAATGTGTTGAGGTACAGAGCATGATGCAAGCCCTGTACCACCCTTTGAAAATCTAGTCCCATGACTCTATCAAGGGTTATCACCATTTCCATGTTCATTTCACCTTCTTGTAGCTTCTTAATTTTCTGTAGTGTTCGGTGCTTTTTCTGTGGTTCCCCCTCATTCTGAAACCTATCACCACGTTCTCGACACCATTCTAAAACCCCAAGCTTCTCTTCTGTCAAGTGATGCCAATCCATTCTTTATGTTGGACCTATGCTGGTCAGTTTTCCTGACCCTCACTGAGTCATTAGTCTTATCTTTGCAAGCTGCATTGTCATACATCTCACAGAGTTTTATCCAAGGTCTCTTGATTATGTTCAGAGTTGCTGGAAAGCAGGGTTTGCAAAAAAAAAAAAAGGACAATCTCAAGAAACAGCATAGAGCAGTGATTGGAACACAGCCCTATAAAGCAGGAGAACCAAGTTGAAATCCTACCAGAAACACCTATATATTAAGTGACCGTAAACAAGTCACAGGGCATTCCAGTGCATTATAGAAACATAGAACATGACAGCAAAAGGAGACCTGTGGCCCATCGAGTCTGCCCAAACGAGGTATCCTGGGACCTATTGTGCACCGGTGTTCTGTCCTCCTAGACACCCAGCCTAGCCCTTGCCAGTGCCATGTGTTTATTCCCAATCCCTGTCCCACCCATGCTTAAAGCTTGATACTGACTTTACAATCACCACCTTGGGAGGTAATCTATTCCAAGGTTCCACCACCCTCTCTGAGAAGTAATACTTTCTGATGTCATTCTTGAACACGCCACCCTTCAATTTCCACTTGTGCCTTCTTGTAGTTGAATTGGCATTCTTGGTAAAAAGCTGCACTTCTGGTACCTTGTTGATGCCTTTATGGAACTTGAAGGTTTCAGTCATATCCTCTCTCTTCCCTCCTAGTCTCTAGCGAGTACAATTTCAGAGCCCCAAGCCTCTCTTCATAGGTGATTTCCTTAAGGCCATGTATCATTTTTGTTGCCCTTCTGTGGACCACTTCCAGTCTAACAATGTCCTTTCTTAGGTGAGGCCTCCAGAACTGTACACAGTACTCCAGATGAGGCTTCACTAATGACCGGTAAAGTGGTAGTATCACCTCCCTGTCCCTGCTGCCCATCTCCCTGCCAATGCATCCTAACACCCTGCTGGCCCTGCTGTAAGCCCTATTGCACTGACTTTGCTGCTTGATGTTGTCCATAATGCTGACTCCCAGATCATGTTCCTTAGCAGAGAAGCTCAGCTGGACTCCTTTTAGCCAGTATTTTTCCTTGGGGTTGGCCCTACCCAGGTGCATCACCTTACACTTCTTAGCACTGAAGTTTAATTGCCATATTTGTGACCACCTTTCCAACTTCTTAAGGTCCTCCTGCAGTTGTCTGACTCCCTCCATACTATTCACTCTTCCGCTGAGTTTTGTGTCATCCACAAACAGGGTGATCTTGCCATTAATGCCCTCGCTGATGTCACTAATGAATACATTGAAGAGGACTGGCCCCAGGACCGACCCCTGAGGCACCCCACTAGTGACCTACCTCTCGTTAGATTTCACTCCATTTACTACCACCCTTTGTTATCCGTCCCTCAGCCAACTCCATAACCACTTTACAATCTGTTCTGCTACCCCAAGAACTTCTAGCTTTTTAGGAGGCATCTATGTGGGACTGTGTCAAATGCCTTACTGAAGTCAAAGTAAAGCAAGTCTAACGCATGACCCCTGTTCTACTCCTTGGTCACTTCATCAAAGAACGTAATATGGTTTTATAAAAAAATTGCACTACTCACCCAGTCAAAATTCCAGACTGATACTGGTATAGATAGAAAAAGGGGGTGCATTTTACCAAGACATCTTGTAGAAAAAAAGCACTTTCTGAAATCAGAAAAATGGTCAGCATTCCCAAGGCACTTCCAATACTGTTTATTCTATGTGCAAAACTTCATTGTAGCCTTTAAAGCAGCAAATGGCAAATTAAGGCAGTAAGTAAACAGGCGTAGGGTAATCCATAAAAGTCCATAATATCAGGTACTTAGGAGTCTATAAACGGTAACGAAATATTTGACCCACCGACTCAACCTTGGAAAACTGGAACCCCAAAATGCCAGCACAAAGCTGTTTATGTTTCAGCATAATGACCTATGCCTTCATCACATGTTCTGATGAAGGTGTAGGTCATTACGCTGAAACGTAAATGGTTCTGTGCAGGCGTTTTGCGGTTCCAGTTTTCCAAGGTTGAATCGGCGAGTCAAATATTTTGTTACCGTTTATAGACTCCTATGGACCTGATGTTATGGGCTTTTATGGATTACCCGACGCCTGTTTACTTACTGCTATAATTTGCCATTTGCTGCTTTAAAGGCTACAATGAAGTTTTGCACATAGAATAAACAGTATTGGAAGTGCCTTTGGAGTGCTGACCATTTTTCTGATTTCAGAAAGTGCTTTTTTCCAACGTAATATGATTTGTTTGACATGACCTGCCCATCACAAACCCATGTCGTTTGTAGTTCTGGAGGTGATTTCCTTCCAGGTATTCCACTAGATCAGCACCAGCTACAGAACAGAAGCAAGACCCACTCTAAATGAAATAATGCTCCTCATCTATTCTATCCAGAGAAACTCAGCTGTAATCTATGGAAAGTTACTTTTTCCCATATGGAACTGAAATGATGGCAGTAAAATGCCATCATTCTGATATAACATTCATGGCATTATGGGATCTAACATCCAGGAAACTGTCATTTAGAGAACATTTCTCATGACTCCAGCATCGCTCCCCTGCCTTCCAAATTTTAATGTGTTTAATTTGTCACAAAACCCAGTGACCTACACCACTGGTGGGGTCAGCACCAATCTGCCTTTTACCATACAGAATAATAATAATGATAAACTGTGGCATTTTGTACCACACAATTTTTTTTTTTTTATTTTTACCACACATTAACCTAAATAACTTCCAAATGGCATAATTTCAGCAAATCAAGTCCATCATTCATGGGCTTCAAACTGCAGCATTTATTTCAGCCATCTTAAAACTTATTTTATTCTATTCTGCTGTTTTTTCTTGTAACTTTGCCATTATTATATAGTTTTACCTTTAGTATCAATACTGCATTTCTGCCGATGATGCGGTCCTCGTCGCCTCCCGTACCGACCCACTCACCCTCCAGTGCTCCTTGCAACTCACCTTCAGCCAAGCTGAAAAATGGTTCCTCGACCATCATCTGGTTCTGAACCACAAGAAGATGAAATCTATGATTTTTGCAGACAGCCAAAGTAACTCCAGAAATGCTCCCCCTTCTCATCCTCCCATGCACCCTACACCCCCTTGAACAGGTATCTACTTACAAATACCTGGGCATCACCCTCGACTCATCTCTCTCCTTCCATGCCCATCTTAACTCGCTGTCCTCAGCCATGAATGCCCAGATTGGACTCCTCTACTGCCACAAAGACTGCCTCCCTGAGTATGCCCTACAGCTAGCTATCACCTCCTCCATCCTGCCTTTGGTTGATTATGGGCTCCCTATCTATGCAGCTGCTGACCCCACTGCCCTCACCAAAGTCCAGACCTCTATCAACAAAGCCTGCAGACTCATCACCGGTGCCCCCAGAAAGAACGCAGACACGCCAGCTTTACTCCACCTCAAACCTACTCACCTTTGAAGAGCACCTGCGATACCACACCTGTATACTAGCCAAAAAGATGCTTCTTGGGCTCTCCCCTCCAGGAGTCACTATATCCCTACAACGGGCCACCCACTCGGTCACTAGCTGAAATACAACCAAAGCCACCTTCCAAGTGCCAAGAGCTAGGACCTCACTCTCCCAAAGATCCTTCCACTACAGAGCCCCCTCCTGGTATAATTCCTTCCCTGCTCACATCACAAACATCTCTAAAATTGGCCCCTTCAAAATCGCCCTACGCAAACACCTCACTGACACTCGGAGCTGCAAATGCCCATGACAGGCCCTTACCTAGAGCTCTGCCTGAGCCAATCCACAGACATGGTCCTCCCGGTCCACCACTCTCCCTATCAACTACCCCTCTGCACCCCGCCCAAGGTATCCGCCACCTAGTATCTCCAGGGATCTTATAGTATTACATATGTACTAGTTTATTTAGATTAGCTTACTTGTAGTTTGTACATCACGCATTGAAACCTGCATGCTCCACTGTATTACTGAAATTGCTTTGTATGTCCATCTGCTTTGCTTGTATGCTCTTTTTGTATCTCACCTGTATTGTTCCCCACTGTTTTGCTCCACCAAAATGTTGTCTCCCCTTCCTGCAATGAGGTGCCTTTGTAAATGAGTCTTTGACTCAATGGTTGTAAATCCAAATTGTGAATAAATAAAATAAATAAATAAAATTTATTAGTAAAAAGTTTCTGTAGCCTGAAATCCTTTGATAACTTGAAAGTTTTCTCCAAAAGTGCTCAGACACTATTAATAGCAGCTTTCTACAATGTCCATAGCGGTGTCTATTTAATTTTTTTAGCAATGTTACTAGCAGCATTCCTAAACTGGAGAAATTATCAAAGTGCTTTCCTAAAGTGCTTAACCGCTTTACAAAACAAACCACTCACCAGGCATCTCAAAAAGAACTCTGTGCTGTGCATTTACAGTTCGGTTTTCCTAAAGTGCTCTGTGCTGTGCTGTGCAATCCAAGTTATTTTTCCACTGCTATTCTCTGTCATTCAAATCAAACAAACATCCATGTGTACCAGCATCCATCAATAACTTTCTCTATATAATACTTGTTACCAATGCTAACCTCATTCTGACTACAGTATTCGACTTAGGTTTATTTTAAGAGCAGACTCTTTTTAGTTCTTTTAAGATAAAACAAAAGCTGGCATACAAAAATGTTTTTAGTGCCCGATTACCGATGAGTGCAAACATGGATGTAGACCTCTTCAGCATGTGTTCATTGAGTCCTAAGGAGAGGGATTTAAAATGGTTATTATTAAAGTAACTGATCCTAATTTCTAGTGCCCTGCACCAATAACACCCAGTGCCATGCAAACATACAAGATTCTAAACAAAAACTTTTTGAGAGATATAAATGTATTGAGTTTTTAGTTCTCATCAAATCTCTCATACTCTTTTCACTAAAACCTCTTATATGGGTATGTAGGTCTTAATAAAAAAAAAAATTGCAATGCATGTGTCTTAAATGGTTGCATAGAAACTCCTCATTCAAACCCATACATTAAGCTATATTTCTAAACTATGAATCAACAACCAGTCCTAATTTAGTGCTCTCCACCAGTCAAATCCAGTGCCACAAGAACAATGCTGTAATTCAGAAACTAGAATTTATGTTAATTAAGCAAAAATGCATAACAGGGTGTGTGTTGTGCTGGAATGACATCATGCCTTGGGTGGTTGAAGCACAAGGCCACAGCCTGAGTGCATTCAACACCAGCAAAGTGGCATTATCCCAGCATGACACACACCCTGGAGTACATTATTGCTATTATACAGTGGCTTAATTTTTATGTAGAGGAAATAATATTACAAAAATGATTTCTTATATTGTTTTTACTTTATTTTTCAGTGTGGAA
This sequence comes from Neoceratodus forsteri, assembly GCA_016271365.2. Classification (NCBI taxonomy): domain Eukaryota; kingdom Metazoa; phylum Chordata; order Ceratodontiformes; family Ceratodontidae; genus Neoceratodus; species Neoceratodus forsteri. The sequence continues at coordinate 1,412,702,035 of CM028130.1, forward strand.
GAATTTTTAGAGGAAAAAAGTTCCTGTTCTACATTTTACCAACAGGTGGAGCTCCTATGTAATGCCATGCCCCCAGCTCCATTACTTCGTGTTTCCTTCATCTCCTTAGTTGTCCCCAAGCACTAGTATCCTGTCTCTGTGTTCCCAGTGTGAGTAAGGGCTTATACTTGGTTTTGCTTTACATTACAAGGATATTTTGTTGGCCACTAGTTTCGGTCCTGGGAAGGTGTCAGCCATTACCTTTGGCAGTGGGGAGTGTGTGGAACAAGTGCCATTAATAGATGATGGTGTGGAGTGAGGGAAATCAGATGGAGGATTGTAATTTTTTTATGGACTGCAGTTGGTCAAACCATGGAACACATGAGGAAATAATTTGTTTTAAATACCGCCACAATGTCACCTCTGCTTCGTGTTTTAATATTGCCACTGCATGCAGCTTTTTAGAGAAGCAGACAGCGAGCAGGAGAGCGCGCAGGTGGATAGTTCTTAAGTACAATCTTATGCAGCAGCGGTGTAAACAGAGGGGAAAAAACTTTTTTTTTTCTTACGTTTTCATCATGGCCGTGTATTTAGTAATACAGCAAGGGACTCGGGGGTTGGGGTGGGGGCGGAGGTGCTGCATTTGTCAGAGCTTGACTGTTCATTGATGATGGTGGTGGAAGGGAAGCGGGGAACAGGATGGAGTGAGTTTTTCTTTTTAGTGCGGTCTAGGTGTACTGACCTTCATACAGTAATGTTATACTGAGATAACATCACTGGTGAAGGTGGGCACTGACCAATCATAGCTCAGTAATCTCTCCTTGCCATTGTATAATTCCAGTTATAAGATATGTATAATACATGCGTTGAGTTTTCAATTCTTATCTATGTATCATGTTTTCAGTTTGTTCATCTAATCTCTTACTTATATGGTAACTGTATACCCACATGCAGGTCCATTTTACTAAAACCTCCTACATAGGATTATGTTCTTAATAAATTTTGCACTACATGTGTCAAGTTTTTTAGTTCTAAGCCACAAATGGTTGCTTAACAATTCTTCCATTTTGTTAACCTACAGTATATTCTGAACTCTAAATCTATGGAAAGGGACATTGTTTTATCAAAACCATAAAGAGTGCAATCTTGCTGTTTTTCCTTCCATGTAACACGTTTTCAATTCTCATCCAAAATGTACATAATGTCGGCTCTTCATTTAGACCATTTGGTTGTACTGCATCCAGTGTAAAATCCAATATGCCTTTCATCTTAAAAGTTTATTTCTCATCTCTTCCTGTTACCCCATTTCACCCTTTGCAATACCCACAAAGTGCAAGCATGCTGGTGGCCAATGTCCTACTTTCATAAAATACCTTGCTATTGAATAATTTGCATTTTTGTTCTAACTGCTGTCTTGAGTTCAGATATTCATTGCTTTAGTTGTCATTTTGTCTGTCCCACATAATATAAATCACAAAGACATACCGTATAAGTGCATAAATCACTCCCACTGTACTGAAATTTATAAAGTAATTTATATAAAAAAATGTTGCCTATTGTAGGATAGCTAAAAGGGTTCACCCATGTTTGTAGGAAACACGTTGCGACGCTGATTACAGCATTGGCAACATGCCACCTGGCATTAGGTTTTCCAGGAGTTACAGAAAAAAGTGCCATCCTGAGAAGCAGTAATTTTTTTCAAGAGGCTTCACCCCCACACCCCCCAAAATTTACAGCACCAAAGCACCCTCCTGAGAAGCAGTCAGTTTTTACAAGAGGCTTCACCCCCAACCCACCCCACTCCCAAAATTTAGTATAACCTCCTCCAGGGCAGGCATGCATGCACTGGAGTGGGTAGAAACTGTGTAGCGGCAAAGGACGACAGGAGTGAGGGGTGATCAAAAATCAAGATCACCCCTTTTTACTGTTGCCTTTGTTGCAGCGCTGTAATTGCAGCAATGAAAATCAGTTGCCATCCTTTTTCATTTTTTTTATTTTTAACCAGGAGATGGACTGTGCACTGCCCTTTTTCAGCCATGCCTGACAATGAACATCATAATACAATTTCACATAACAGACAATTAATCACATTTACATACATTGCCACAGAAGAAAAAAATAATCACCTTAGTAATTATGTTTCTTCTAATGGAGTCATGCTGTATTCTGACTATTGCCATTAGCCCCAGCACTCAAACTGCCCCGGAGAGTACAGGGTTAATTTCTATGCAGAGCATAGACCGTTGAGCTCGAGCTCGGTTCAAACCTCTGTCTGCTGCACTTTGAAGTGCAACTGTCACATTCTTACGAGCTAATACTAACTAACTATTATGTGGAAATTGTAAAATTTTTACTAGCCAAATGGCAACCAAATATTTTGGATCCCCAAAAGACTCCAGTCAAGAAAACAAAAATCAAAAACCAGGTAGTGAACAACTTAAGACTGTTAAATTAATAATATAATCACTCCCCCTGTCTAAAAGGAGGAGTACCCAAATCACACCCTGGGGTGCAACACCTGTATCTGCCAGCCACTTCCCAAAAATAGATTCTGAGAGGGGAGGTAGGGAGGGAGGTCAGAATACAGCAAGACTCCATTAGAAGAAACATAATTACTAAGGTGAGTAATTTTTTCTTCAAACAACATGAAGTCTTGCTGTATTCTGACTATTGCAGACTACCAAGCAGTACCTCCATTGAGGAGGGAATCGAACCTACCTTGGGAATAGGCTCTGCAGTACTGCTGTACCAAACCGAACATCACTCCTAGCCTGGATGTCCAGGGAGTAATGCTTGGTAAATGTATGGACTGTTTTCCAGGTGGCTGCTTTACATATCTCTAGCAAAGGAATATCCCTGGCCACAGCCAGGGAGGCAGCTGTACCTCTAGTCGAATGAGCCCTCAGGCCTGAGGGAGGTATTTTGCCTAGCTTCTCATAGCAGAATTGAATACAAGAGACAATCCGCATGGCAATAGTTCTCCTAGTGGCAGGTTTGCCCTTACCCATTTCCCCATAAGTGAGAAACAACTGAAGGGAGTCAAACCTGTGAGCCTTAGTACGCTCAATGTAGTAATTGTGTAAACTTCTTTTTCCTGAAGAAGAATGATCAGTGAAGAACACAGGGAGAGACATAGATTGGTTCAGATGAAAATCTGAAACCACTTTAGGTAAAAACCTCCTATTAGTTCTAAGGACCACCTTGTCTCTATGGAATGAGATAAAATCAGGCTCCACTGACAGAGCTTGCAATTCACTGATACGCCTGGCAGAGGTAATAGCTACCAGAAACACAGTTTTCCAAGTCAAGTACTTAAGCTCTGCTGAAGACAAAGGCTCAAAGGGGTTGCATAAGCTGAGCAATGCAAACATTAAGATACCAAGCAGGGGTAGGATCCCTAAAGGGGGGGATTGGCATGAAGCAATCCCTTGAAAAATTTACAGAATACAGAGTGAGATGACAGTGAGGAAGGCCTTCCCACTGACAGAAAAGCAGAAACAGCTGACAAATGTACTTTGAGAGTAGCTGGTCTGAGGCCTAGGCCATTAAGATGAACCATATAATCCAGAACTGTAGACAATTCCGCAGTGTCTGGGGATATATGCTTCTTGGAAAACCAAAGGCTGAATCTTTTCCATTTGGAGTTGTAAGCTTTTCTGGTGGCAGGCTTTCGAGAGGCTTTGAGAATATCCAGAACCCTTTGGGACAGATGCAAATCTGCATACTCTTAACTCTTCAAGAGCCATGCCTTGAGATTGAGAGACCAAAGATTGGGTTACCAAATCCTCCCCTGAGAGAAGGTTAACAGGTTGTAATTCCTGGGAAGAGACAGGGGAAGATGGACTGCTAGGGACAGCAACAGGGGATACCAAGGCTGCCTGGCCCAGTCTGGAGCAATCAGAATCACTTTGCAAGGTTGTGACCTTACCTTGACCAGAACCTTGAACAGTAGAGGAAAGGGAGGGAAGGCATATAGAAAATGTCCCTTCCCAGTTCAAAATCAGAGCAACCAGAGGGACTGAGCCCAAGACTGGGGGTCCGAAACAAAACAGACGAAGTTGGTGATTGTCTGGGGCTGCAAAGAGATCTATCTCTGGAGTGCCCCACCTTGAAAAAATCACTTTCAACACCAGAGGGCACAGGGACCATTCATGATGGCCCTGAGAGATCCTGCTCAATGCATCTGCTAGCACACTGTCCTTCCCTGGAAAGTGGACTGCTATCAGAGAGGTCTGCAGAGAATAAGCTAGGGACCACAATTTCATGGCTTCCATACACAAGGCTGTGGACCAAGTGCCTCCCTGCTTGTTGATGTACCACATGGTGGTGGTGTTGTCTGTCCTGACCTGAACCACCTTGTTCTGCACTGACTGAGAGAAAGCTTGCAGGGCCAGAAAGACCACCCTGAGCTCCAAGAGATTGCTATGAAGAAGGGATTCCTGAAGGGACCACAGTCCCTGGCCTGTGAGAGCCCCCAGATGGGCTTCCCACCCCAATAGAGAAGCATCCGTGGTTAGGACCACAGAGTGAGACTGAGTGATGAATGGGACTCCTTGAATGAGGTTGCCCTGATCCTGCCACCATTGGAGAGCCTGAATAAGGTCTGGGTCACTGGAACTAGTTTGGTGAGAGAATCTTTCTTCTGAGACCAAAAGGCCCTCAGGTGAAACTGAATGTCCCTCATCTGAAATCTGGCCCCTTGGACCACTGCTGTAGAAGCTGCCATATGGCCCAGAAGTTGAAGGAAGTGCCTTGCTGGCCGAGAGACCAGAAGGTCGAATGAAGAGGTCAGCTCTACAACAGATCTTGCCCTTTACAGGGAAAGAAAAGCTCTTGCTTTGACTACATCCAACTCTGCCCCTATGAAGATGAGGAGCTGTACAGGCTTGAGAACTGACTTGGGAAGATTGAGAAGGAATTCTAGGGAAGTGAGCACTTGCTGAGTCACTTGAAGGTCTGACTTGACTTGGTCTGGGGACTGACCCACAATGAGCCAGTCGTCCAGGTATGGAAATATGGAAATGTTTTTCCTTCTTAAAAAGGCCACTACTAATGCTAGGCTTTTTGTGAATACCCTTGGAGCTGATGTCAGGCTGAAGGGCATAGCTTTGAACTGTTAATGGCCTGAAGACAATTTGAACCTGAGGTACTTTCTGTGGGAGCACCTGATGGGAATGTGAAAGTAGGCATCTTTTAAGTCTAGGGAGGCTAGTCAGTCCCCTGGCCTTAGAGAGGGAAGGATTATTCCCAGAGTCACCATTTTGAATTTTGGTTTTAAAAGATGTTTGTTCAGGTATCTTAAGTCTAGGATGGGTCGCCACTCCCCTGTCTTTTTGGGGGTAAAGAAGTGCCTAGAGTACAGACCTTTGCCCCTGTGCAATGTAGGAACTCTCTCTACAGCCTTTAGAGCCAGTAGAGATGAAACCTCTGTTGCTAGGGCAATCGTTTCGGAGATGCTTGCAGGTGGAGAAGATCTGGCCCACAACTTTGGAAATTTCTTGAAGCTGAGAACCAGCCCCTGGCTTACCACCTCCAGGACCCACTTGTCTGAGGTAACAGACATCCAGTCCTGGATGAAGTAAGCCAACCTGCCTCCTACAGGAATGGGAGAGTCGACCTGGGCTGACACATCAGGGTGTCTGCTTGGCAGGAGCCTTAGGTTGAGGGATGGATGCAGCCCTACTCATCCCCTTCTGCCTCTCCCTCTGAAGAACCCCTCTGAGGAAAGGAAAGAAGAGGCCTGTGCTTGGTAGAAAGGCCTATGAAAAGACTCTCCTGCCCCTAACATGCTGCCTTTGAGGGAGTTGCCTGCCTTTCCTTGGCCTGTGCACTCCCCTAGAGGTGGTCCTATACTCCATCCATCTTTTTCATGTAATTCTCTGTCTGCTCCACAAACAGAGAATTACCCACCACAGAGAAATCCATGGCCTTAGCCTGGGTGTCCTGTGAGAGACTAGTACATCTGAGCCAAGCCATTCTCTGAAGAGCCACAGATGTAGCCATGACTCTAGATGACACATAATTGGAGTCCACAGCAGCATGGAACCGTACCTTAGATGCATCAATCCCATCAGCAGCCACCCCCTCCAGCTCTGAGGCTAGCTGGGGGAGGTCTGCTTAGCCAGTGCCAGTACAGTGTCCCACCTGGACTTCTGGTACCTGGCTGCATAGGCCATATAATTAGCCTGCCTGAGTCCCAAGACGGATGCTATGTACTGTTTCTTTTCCATGGCATCCAGCTTCCTAGAGTCTTTATCTGGGAGGCGTGAAGCCAAGGGTATATTAACCTTATCACAGGCTGCAGCCTGCACAACCCTAACATGGCTGCATTGTTGATACAAGTACTCTGTACCTGAACCTGATAAGGTGTACCTTTTGTCCATCCTTCTGTCGACAGGAGGTACAGAATTTGGAGTTTTTAAAATCTTTTGTGTCTGTTTCCCAAAAGACTTATGAAGGGGAATAGACAGTCTCGTGGACTCTGGGATGTCCATCATCTCCACATAATCAGGTTCCTCTTGTTCCTCTGCAACTTCTTCCACAGGGAGCTGGAGGGTTTCTGCCACTTTCCTGTAAAACATGTAGTGGGAAGGGGACTCAGAAAGCCTAGGAGGGGAAACACCAGAAGGCCTGTCTGGGGAGCTGTCCAGTTCAGTGGGCTCAACCAGACCTCCCACACCATCGTCATCGTCGTCATCATCATCATCTTCATCCCCCTCCAAATCTGGTTCATAGAAGTCTTCAGGGGCATAATCTTGAACCAGAGGAACCGACCAAACCGAGCACCTGTCAGAAGGCGCCGAATCAGACGGAACCGGACGAAGCAATTCTTCAATCCTTATCGCATTGGCAATCTCTTCAGTGGTCGGAAAATGGGTCTCTGGATCCGAACTGGCCGATTTTTCTTTTCTTTTTCTTTTTGTAGGAACCAATCCCTCAGGATCAGCTCTCCTCTTGCAGAAGAATTATTGCCCTGGACAGAGGGCACTCCCTCAGGTTTGGTCAGCACCGAACCAGGCTGGCCATCTGGGTCAGCAGACTTCATGGTCTCCTTATCCCTGAGCCTACCTAATCTTTTTTCCAGGGTAGACTTAGGGAAATTTTTACAGATTTGGCAGTCTGAATTGAGGTGGTCAAACCCCAGACAATAAACACAGGTAGTGTGGGGATCAACCTTAGCAAAGACCTCCCCACACACACTGCAGTGTTGAAACCCAGTGAGCCCGGTTTTCCTTTTGGGTTTCTCAGACGTAGCCATCCTAACCACAAACTTACCCTTTTTATGACAAACAACCAGGCAAGACACCCTTATTGGTTTCTAACCGTGTCACGGGTATTGGAAAAAAAACACAAGAAAATGCAGTTTTTTTAAGACCAATAAGGACCGGTAACCACACTCTAAGTTTAAAAACAAAGACAGAATATATAAATCACTAAACGGCCAGTTCAGCCGAACCAGTTGAAAAATTATTTTTTACAATTTCCACAAGTTTACTATGTCTAGTTCACTACTTAGTACTTACTGTACCACAGACAGAGATCTGAACCAAAACTTGTGAAAAATAATCGGTAAAACCGAGGACTTTAACCAACTTTCGAACCGTGAGCAAAGGAGAAATCTCCAGAGCATCAGTTCAGTTAGGTGGCGTAAAGAATCTGACAGTTGTGCTTCAAAGTGCAGCAGACAGAGGTTTGAACCGAGCTCAAGCTCAAAGTTCTGTGCTCTGCGTAGAAATTAACCCTCTATTCTCTGGGGCAGTTTGAGTGCTGGGGCTACCTGCAATAGTCAGAATATAGCAAGACTTCATGTTGTTTGAATAAAATATTTAACCTAATGGTATACTGCTAAAAGAGGCTGTATTCCATGTGTTTGAGCAACTGGAACAATGTCCACACTCGTAATTTACTTTCAGAGGTCCCAGAAACAGTGAGTTAATCTTTTTAGGTGGTAATACTGTATGTACCTATTGGTCTCTTATATTTCCCCCTTCTGTATGTAATTCTTGGAGTTTGATGTGATATACTGTACTATCCAGTGTTTTATCCATTTTTAAAATATCCTAGTGTTTCTTTATAATATTTCCTGTTTTATATGCATTTGGTGTAACTTCAGTAACAAAGGTTGTGGGGGGGGGGCAGCTTCCTGATGTACAATCCCTTCCAAAAGTTCAACTCTAGTTTTTCTTGAGGTATATTAAAATCCTGTCAGAATACTGTCTAAATAATAACCCCTTTCAAATAGTCTCTCAGCAAGTTTTCTAGATTCCTTTTGGAACATTTCATCATTTGAACATGCCCTCCTCATCCTAAAAAAACTGGCCTTTTGGTATATTGTCCTTTAAATGTTGAGGATGGTTACTGTCATACCTTAGCAATGTATTTCTGTCCATTTCCTTCCTATATATTCTGCCTCTATTCCCATTTCCTTACAGATTTTAAGTCCAGAAATGTTACTTCGCTTTTGTTATATTCCACATAAATGTTAAATGACCATTAGATGAATTCATATATTGCAAAAATCCCTGTAATTCGTTCTCAGAACCTGTCCAGATAAGTAATATATCATCCAGAAAACACTGCTATAGTTTAATTTGTCCAGCACAACCATTTCTCTGTACATTGAAAATACAAGTCTCTATCCATTCTTCAACATAAATACTTGCCAAACTTGGGGCAATTGTTGTGCCCATAGATGTACCTTTATGCTGCATATAATACTTCCTTACAAATCAAAATTAGCTAGATTTCAGTACAAATCGTGTTGCTTCCATTGTATACTCATTTGATGGTAATGCGTGTTTCATTCCTGTACTGTACTGTTCTATTTAATGCTTCCAATCCCCTTTCATGGGGTATATTTGAATGCAGGCTTTCCACATCAATAGCCACTAAATAATCCTCTGTGTTTACACTCACATTCAGCAAAAGTTTTGCAATATTACTTATGTCTTTCATATGATCTCAGTTCTGGAACCCATTTTTAAGTAAACAAATCCATCCATTTAGAAATTGGTTCAGTTTTTCAGCAGATAGAAGGTACTATTGGATGTCTGGGGTAGGGGTGTGATTCTTTTATGTATCTTTGGGAGGAGGTAAAACACTGTTTTTTGGTGGTTATTCATAGAAGAAAATCCTCCTCTTTCTATGTTACCCATCCCTGCATCAATCTATTCCTGATCCATTCATGTACCATTTGTTTTATGTTTATAGTTGGATCTGCTTCAAGCCTTGAATAGACTCATCAATTAGCTGTCTATTAGCCTCCATTAAATATTTCGCACACACAGATTGGATCATAGAAGCTCACTTACCAAAATTATCAATTTCAAAGCAGTTTTATTAATCACAAAATCACAGAAATCTGATGGCAGAAAAAGACCACACTGGCCCATCTAGTCTGCCTATTGTAATAATATTAATACATAATAATTATAATAATATAATATAAATAATATTCCAACCAGAAATCACACCAACATTTTGGATATAACCCCTTCATCAGGGAAAACTGGCTCAGATATTCATTTATGACAAAAAAAATATTTTTATTATTTAACATAGTAATATTACCAGTTGGTGAATTTAATAAAACAGACATAAAAAATTGTTTGCACTTATACGAGTAGGCTTGGATGCATATATATACTTTAGTTCATTTTTTTCCTTAATTATTATTGCTGTCTGTAAATAAATAATAATAGAAAATGTACCCCATACTTATGCTACAAAGCAATTCAGGACTCTTAAATATCCGTTCTATAATACAGCACCTAACAAATTAAATGCAGTCTATTTCTTTAAATAATTTAAATTGTAAAATGTCAGTATTGTGTCACATATTATGCATTGCTAATTCTTTCAGGGTATGCTATTAAAATCCATTATTACTTCTGTCTGCAAAAAAATAAAATACCCCGTACTTATAATACAAAACCATTCAAGGCACTTAGATATCCATTCTGTAACACAGCACTAACAAATTAAATTCAGCCTATTTCTTCAAATAACTTTAACTGTAAAATGTCAGCATTGTGTTACATACTGTGCAGTTCTAATCTGTTTAGGATATGCTGTTAAAAATCCACGAAACAGACACAGTAATTCCCAATTCATTAATGCAGAAACATGCTTCACTTAATGCATTTGAACCCTGATGGAGAAAGCACCGGGGCCAGATAAATTACATCCCAGAGTGCTGAAGGAACTGGCAGATGTCCTGGTGAAACCCCTGGTGGAGCTTTTCAGCATCTCTCTGAGGACAGAGTGGGTGCCGGTGCCCTAGGACTGGAAGGCGGCGCATATAGTGCCTATCCACAAGGGGAGGATCAAGGGAGGTGGCAGGGAACTACAGGCTCGTTAGCCTGACATCGGTGGTGGGCAAGGTGATGGAGGGCATTGTCAAGGAGAGGATGGGGGGGACCTGGAAAAGTCAGGGTGCCTGGACAATAGACAGCATGGATTCGTCCCAGGAAGATCATGTCAGACAAACATTGTGGAGTTCTATGACTGGGTGATGAGAGCCTTGGACCTGGGTAGACCGGTGAATGTCCTCTATCTTGACTTCAGCAAGGCGTCTGACTCTGTTCCTCATGGCAGCCTGTTCAATAAGCTGGGAGAAATGGGAGTGGGGAACCAGATAATCAGATGGATAGGCAATTGGCTCCAGAACCGGAGCCAGAGGGTCATGGTTGACGGGATAATCTCATCCCCAAGGAGGGTCATTAGTGGGGTTCCTCAGGGATCAGTCCTTCAGCCCCTCCTGTTCAATGCCTATGTCTGTGACATAAGGAAGGGTATCAGGAGTGAGATGAGTCTCTTTGCAGATGACTCAAAACTGGGGGCGGTGGTGGATTGGGTGGAGGGGAGGGTGGCCCTACAGGGGGACCTGGAGGCTCTGGAAAAGTGGTCTAGAAAGTGGAAGCTGAGGTTTAAGGCAGGGGAAATGCAAGGTACTACATCTGGGACCCAGAAACCAGGGCCAAGAGTACACCCTGGGGGGGGGGAATGCTACAAGTCTCAATGGCTGAGAGGGACTTGGGGGTGGTGGTGGATGTCAAGATGAACAACTCTGAGACTTATAAGAGGGCAGTGGCCAAGGCCAACAGGATGCTTGGATGCATCGCTAGGAGGATCACCTCCAGAAGGAGGGAAGTGATACTCCCCCTGTATAACTGTTGGTGAGACTGCACCTCGAGTACTGCATGCAGTTTTGGAGGCCACACTTAAAGAGGGACATTGAACTCCTGGAGAGGGTCCAGAGGAGGGCAACCAAAATGATCTGCAGCTTGGGGGACAGGACCTATGGTGAGAGGCTCGAAGAGCTAAATATGTACACATTGGAAGACAGAAGGGACCCGGATAGGGGGGGAACATGATAGAGATCTTCAAGTACATGAAGGGGTTAAATAGGGAGAAGCAGTCAAGGTGCTCCAAAGGAGGGGCAACTAGAGGGCATGGGTGGAAGCTGGAGGGGATTCAGGAGAGAAAGGAGGACGTGCTACTTCACTGAGAGGGTGGTGGAGCCATGGAATGCACTGCCCAGGGGGCTGGTGGAGGCAGAGACGATGGAGGGGTTCAAGAGGGGGTGGAACAGGTACAGGGGAAGGGTTCTGGATGCAAAGTCCTGTGCAGTGAGAATATCCGGGACTGGGAAGGGAGAAGCCAGAGAGGACGAGGGGGGCAGCAAGATCAGCTCCCAGGGTGGGGGCTGACCAAACGAGCAGACACAAAAGACCGTTTGGCCTATTCTGCTGCCATTTTAGTATGTAGTATGTAAAATGCACCCGTACACTGATTAACTTCATTTTTTTTCTGTTAATACCAACATAGTCAAACACTTACTCATTTTAATGTTTCAATATATATTATATGAAGGGACCTTGTCTTGACCTAAGAAATGTAAAAATGCTCTATTATTTAGATTGTGTTGCATAAGGTTTTCTAGCAGTCACTCACTAGCAAAACTCACTCACCAGATCAGTACAAGAGATCCCATATGACTCTTGCACCTGCCGCTTTACAAAGTGAGGAGCAACATGCAGTTAGCTCTTTATATACAGGTAGTGGTTCTGAAACCACATGCAGGTACTAAACCTCATGCACATCCATATAAAAAACTTTCCAACCAATTTAATATCCAATTTACTGCAAATTAGTCTGCTAACAACTAACCAACCTCCTGGCTCAATTAGTGTTTGTCAGTGAACCGAAAAAAAAAAAGCCAAAACACTGATATTTTGTTTACAGCGCCCATTGGTTGAAACATTTTTTTATTTAAACTTCAGGTTCCAGTCCACAGTATAGGAGCTGATAAGTATAATACATGAAGAGCACTGTAACTAAACAAGGGAGGGCCATTGACCAGGATCACAGAGTCCCTGTAAGAGAAATCCTAAGGGTTTTAATTAAGATGTAACTGGAAAACTGGGACCCAGAATGAAACAACCTCCCGGGGGGGGGGGTACCTATAAAAAGCTCTACATTGTTCCTATTCAGAGAATAGGAGTCCAATCAATGCCCTCATTTAATACATATTTTGAATTTGTTGACTTAATTCTATCACTGTAATATGCTTCTCTAAGAGGCAGTTTTTTGTCAAAATTGCTTCTCCTTTTGTCTTTACTCACTTTTTCAATTAAAAAAACAGAGAAGTTAACTGATGACCTATTTGCAAAAAAATGCCTAGCAACTGAAGATGTCAAATTCCCTCCACTTAATGTACCCCTATACATACTGTAACTTCAATGCCCCATATAGTGTTTTAGTGCCCAAGTGCCTATGAGTGCAAATATGGACATAGACCAGCATTTCAAAGTGAAGCCATGCCTTTGTCAGAGTCTGTTCGTTGAGAGGAAGACCTTATGGCTGGAAGAACTGGGGGAGGTCAGGAGGTCATAAAGGAATCTGAACAGAAATTGGCAGTAGTTGGTTTAAAAAAAAAAAAGGTTGAACTCACCCCAAAATAGATGAACATATTAGAGAAAGAACTATCCTTTGTATGGACTACCAACACCCTAGGATATGCCACTTCTACAGACCGCAAGACTTTGCTATTCCCTGCCCTTACGTAGAAACCTTTGCCTCTTCCATGCCCCCCCCATCAACCGCTGTGTATCAGCAGTATAGGGAAGTGGGGATTGGAGAAGGAATAGGAGGACATGGAGGGTGGGTTGAGGCTGATGAGGAGGCTCCTATTGAGAATGTGAGGACCAGAAGATTCCCTGGTAGGCGAAGGGGACTGAAGAAAGGCCAGATGTGTATAGTCCCTCTACCCAGGGAACCCACCAGACCAAGTGGGCAGACAGCTGAGGGGCCAGCTTTCTCCTTTTGTCCACTTTGGGTGGTATTATGAAATGCCAGGTTGATGAGAAAGAAGTCTGCTATTATAGCAGATCTTGTTTCTTTGGTTTACCTGGCTTGCATCACCAAGACCTGGCTGGAGATGATTTGGGTTTAGTACTGAAGTCATCACTCCCAACAGAGTTCTCAGTGGTTCACTGCCCGAGGAGGGATCACAGTGGAGGGGGGGGTGGCCATCTGTTTTTGATCTGAACTGAACCTGGTGGTGCACCCAGCAGGGAATACCTCATCATATGAATGCATAGCTGTGAATGGTGGTCCAGGTGCAGGCTGTGGATCCATTCTCCTTGTGTACCATCCTCTGGGGTACAAGGGGGGGTCTGCAGGAAATTGCAGCTTTTGTTGCTAACAGGGTGTTAGAGTCACCAAGATGACTTATTTTGGATGACTTTAATGCCTAGGTCAATGACAAAAGCTTGCACTTTGCTCAGGATTTCCCCAGAGTATGGAATCTCTGGCCCTTCACAAGTGTTCACTTCTGGAACCCACCAACATGGCCACACTTTGGATCTGGTATTCTTGCTGGGTTTTTGAGATTAATAATCTCAAGATTGGTCAGATCACTACACTATCAGGTTTAGTTTCAGGCCCCCCCCCTTGTAGTCCATCCCCTGTAGAGGTTATCCAGTTCAGCCCTTTGAGAGAGCTTCTCCCAGAGGGACTGTTGGCAGTGCTGAACACCTCAGAAGTGTTGAAGGCATGTACTGGAGGGCTGGAGGCAGCAGTGACAGCCTATGATATGGCTGTTGCTGAGATCTTTGTCCTCCTTAGCACCAGCCTGTGTATGCCCACTGGTACCATGCCTTGGCTCACCATAGTTCAATGGTGAACAGAGGGCAATGAAAACCAAGGGGGGGAAAATTGGAGCATTGTTGGAGGAAGTCCAGAGCCCAGGAGAACAGACTCATTCTGATGTCTCATTATGATGAGTATCAGAAAGCAATCATCTGTAAGAAGGCAGCTTTTCTGTCTATAGAGATAGCTGCTGGGAGAAACCAACTGGCTCAGCTCTTCCAGATGGTTGATAGGTTTTCGCTCAGTTCTTCTACGACAGTGTGTACTCCATTGGGGCTGGGATTTCCCCAAGTGAGCCATTACAGCCCAACAGGGTGAAGTCTAGGAGTCAGGTTCAAATACAGAGGTCCTGGAGAGAGAGTTCTGACCAGTGAAGGTGAATGAAGAGTGTGAGATGATCTCTGAGCTGTGGCCAACATTTTATAACCTGGATCCAGGTCCAGCATGACTACTGGTGAACTGCATGAGGCATCTGGGCCCAGTGTTCACTGAGATCGTCTGGTGTTCCTAGTTCGAGGGGCTTTTCCTAAAGTTGCTGAAAAGTGATTTAGTGAATCCTTTGCTGAAAAAGCCACCTCTGGACCCAGATGTCTTGGCAAATTACTGACCTGTCTCTAACCTCCTCTTTTTGGAATAGGTTATTGAGAAGGTGGTTGCACTACAGCTCAAGGCACGCCTCACCACTTGTAACATATATGAGCCCAACCAGTCTGGATTTAGGGAAATGCATAGTACAGAGGCAGTGCTAGTTTGGGTGCACAATGACTTGCTCAGGTTGAGGGACAGGGGAGAGCGGTCAGTTCTCATTCTCCTCAATCTCTCATTAGCATTTGACACTGTGAACCATGGTCTGTTACTGGACCAGCTCAGTGGAGACATATGATTCACTGGAAAAGTCATCTGCTGGTTTGAGTCCTACCTTAAGGACAGGACCCAGAGGGTTGTGTTGGGAGAATATTCCTTGTGCCCAGTGGCTCTGTCCTGTAGAATACCCCAGGGCTCGGTCGTGTTGCCCATGTTGTTCACAGAGTATATGCTGCTCCTGGGTGAGATTATTAGGTGGTATGGGCTTGGGTTTCATTGTTATGTCAATGATACTCAGTTCTACTTGTCCTTTGCTGCTGGGACATTGGGTGTAGTCAATGTGCTTAATAAGTGCTTGCTTAAAATTCAGACATGGATGTCATTGAGCTGGTTAAGACTGAACCCCGAGAAAACGAAAGTGCTAGTGTGTGAGCCGGTTCGAAGGGAAGGGGAGTGGAGGCCACCAAGAGGGAGGCTGGACTTTGGTTCAGTTAATAGCCACCACCAAGATGAAAAATCTGGGAGTCCATCTGAATAACGGAGTGACACTGGAGGTTCAAGTAGCGGCAGTGGTCTGGACTGACTTTTACAATCTACAAAATATCAACAGGATTAAGTCACTTGTCCCACCTAACAACCTGGCCACCCTGGTACATGTGTTCATGACTTCCAGTCTTGACTACTGCAAAGCTCTATAACTTGGAGTCAAGGGAGGTACATTGCAATGCCTCCAGCTGCTGCAGAACACTTCAGCCTGGCTACTGATGGGCCTTTCTAGGTCCTGTCACGTGTCACCAGTGCTGCCCAAACTGCACTGCAGCCAGTGAAGTGGCATATCTCCTTTATAGTGGGTCTGTTGTCCTACAAGGCCCTTCATGGGCTGGGCCCAGGCTACCTGTTAGAGCTCCTGCATCCTCACACTCCTGGATGTCCTCTCTGCTCCACTGAGGAAGGCCTCCTGACAGTCCCTAGGGTAAGACTAAAATCATCTGGGGACTGGGCATTTGAGGTGGCAGCCCCAGTCCTTTAGAATTCCATGCCTAGGACTTTAAGGGAGGCCCCATCAGTGAAGGCCTTTAAATGGGGTCTGAAAACTTCTCTAGTTACACAAGAATTTGGGGTTTAATTGAGTTTGATGATCCATATATTTGTATTTTGTGATGGTATTATTTGTATTTATTGGGAAGAGCTCAAAGTAGTTATGTATTTTAATGTTTTATGTGTCATTTCTTTTGTAATAGCTATTTCTTTTGTAATGGTGCCATAAACAAATAAAGACTACTACTACTACTATAAACCCTTTGATGTGCAAATTCAGCTTTTTTCTGTTTTTTTAGGAATCTACAACTTAAAGAATTCTATTTGAGCAATATAGCAGGTATAAATGTGAGCTCCACTGATCCAAATAAGGAAGATACAGATTAGTGTTACCACCCATTCTGATTTTCACAGGACAGTCCTGATCTGGGCAACCCTGTCCTGTAAAGAAAACATGAAAAATACTTCATTGCCCTGACTTTGTACTAGAAAAATGTATTGTCTAAGTTTCCTCTAAATGTTACAGAAAACTATATTATTTTAAGCAGGGACTACAGTCAAAATTTTTGGCACCAATAAATTCAGAATTTGCATCAACATAGCCCCAATCAGCCTCATGCCAAAAATGAGATCTCTAAGTCACTTTGTTTAAAAGTTACAAGTCATTTTACAACCCAAAATTCAGTGCCTGATTAAAAAAGCCAGGTTCAGTGAAGAGCTGCTGATGATGTCATCTCCAGAACTCAGAGTCTACTCTTCCCTGTCAGCAAGCATATAGAACCTGTTTATTCAAAGGTTGGAGTTCATGTGCAATAGTTTTCACAAGTAAAACAAGCAGCAACATTCAAAAAACATTGCTATAAAAACTGTGTGTTTCAGGTTTTGTAAAAAAGTTGACAAATGTGTATTTTTTTTAAATTAATTTTGGTGCCATAATGTTGTCGTCCTTTTCTCCAGGGTTGCAGAATGCTGAATCATAGCACACTGCAGTGAGGTTTAGTTTCAGTTTACTTTTTATACTGGAAAGACATGTGAGCAAATGTTTCTGTTTTCACTGGTGAGAATTGCAGACTGAATAATTTTCTGATGTGGGGAAGGTCGTGATCATTCACACCTGCCATTCAATTGAGGTGATTTCTCAGGATGACACTTTAAAACAATTATTCTACTTCTCTGTAAATGGGGGTGGGAAAAGTAACGCTGTTTTGAAACCTTACTATGAGTTTCTATGCAGTAGCCAACCCAGCCAACCTAGGGCCAGGTATTCAAAACTTTGCCCCAGAGCAAAATTAGCATTGCACAGCAGGCAAAATTAGCCCTGAACCATTTGCATGTCGTATTCAAAGGAAGCATCCCGGGGCTAAATGAGTTGAAGATAGCATGCAAATCAAAGTGTGTAAACAGGGCTGAAAGTGCAGTGCAACAATAGTCCAGCAAATTAGACAGCACTGAATATAGCAACCGAGAGTAGTGCAAACTGCAACAGCGGCCCAGTGCACACAGAGGTGGAGTGAGGTAAGGCTGAACAATGTGGTCAATGTGTGTGCTAGCAAAGTAGTTGAGCACAACAACAGCAAATGACAGTGCAGGCTAAATACTGCAGAACCATGTAATGGAACATTACAGTATTGTGTGGCACGAACATGTTTGCACGGCACTGACATGTCTGCCTGGCACAATCCTGTTTGCCATATTCAAAACTACAATGCAAATGAGCCTACTCAGGCAATCCATGGGCAAACAGCCACATTAGCATCTCATTACAGCCTGCTTTGCGTGTGGATTGCCCAGCGCTATAACATGGTGCACACAGCTCCACCTGTAGGTCCAACTGGAATTACAGGTCAGTAGCCACATTTCTTTCTGTGTCACAGCTCCACCTGTAGGTCTGACTGGTATTACAGGTAGATTGCCACATGCATTGTGTGCTCACAACTCACAGAACATTAGCTGCAGTCCGGTTTGGACTCAGATGCAAAAACTAATGTGGCCCAGAGAAGTAGCACTACAGGAACTGGTGGTCGTGCTGCATGCCAGAGGAAAATCATTGTTCCTGCCACTGTATTTATCAGACAGTACATTAACATAGTAGGTGATACTGTGAGGTACACAGCAATGCCTACGATGTGTCAGGCAACAGTGACTGGTACTATCCACACAGTGACAATCGCAGCTGGAAGGTGTGGTCTGACAGTGGACACCACAGTAATACTGTTTGGTGACCCTCATGTGGCATGGGATCCCCACACTACCGTACACATAGCTGTCTGTGTGTGCGGGAATCCTGGACAGGTGTAGGGGTATGTGCCCTGGGGAGGCCACACATACCATCATACTGACACACTGCTGTCAGGAACAGTCCTGTCAGTGGAACATGTTCACTGTGTGGATGGCCCCAGCCATGTGGCAGTACCTACTATGTGATGCAGACTTGCCACCTAACACCCTCCCCTCAACACCCTCCATTCCCCCAGTGCAGCATGTGTCTGCTGGACTGTGTTGGTGTACCCCAATGGGGGGAACTGGAAATGTGTGCTGCATGGATGCACTGCCATGGTGTCCACTGGGTGCTGGGGCACCCACTAATGCCTGGCATGGTTAGGACCAGTGCCAGATGATGGCAACATGGGTGGTACCATCTGTGTGGAACATGTCTCTGCCATGTATGTGTTCTGTTCATTGTTTTTTATCACCTTGTTTACCAGATAAGCACACTGGGCCAAGGCCCAGTGTCAGTAATGACCCAGAGACACTAACTGTGTGACTGAGATGCAACGGCGTACAATAAAGACATACAATGCACAACACACAATACACAAATATCACATTAGGTACACATCACAGTTCACACTGAGACCTGGCTAAACCCCAGCCTACCAGATAATACGATTGTTATTCCAGGTTTCACTATCACACAGCAAGACCGGCCCTCCAGAGGCAGAGGGGTGGCTTTCTACATCAGATCAGCCCTACACTTCACTCTCTCTCTTACAAAAGCTGAACCCAAAGCTTACAAGCTTCTTATGGTAAAACTGTCCCCTCCCTCCTCATTACCTATCTTTGTGGCCAGTGTTTATTGCTGCCCAGGCACACCAACCACAATAGTCACCGACCTACTGTGCCAGCTCTCATCTCTTGCCCAGTTGGATGAACTATATGTCATGGGTGACCTTAACCTCAACTGGCTAGCACCCACTTTTAACAAAACTTAAACTGAGATAACCACTCTCAACCTTAGCCAAACCATTAGGGAACCCACACACTCAAACCACAAGTCCAGTAATTACTCCCTACTAGACTGGGTGCTTACATCCCACCCACACCGCATCATCAGTTCAGGCCTCCTCCCTTATTCCATTAGCGACCACCACCTGATCTACTTGGTCCGCAAAATCCACAGAGTTAAATCCCCTCCCAAATTTATGTTCCAACGGTCATACAAATCCCTCAACCTCTCCTCCCTCCTGGAAGATCTATCTCACTCTAATTGGGTCCCGAGCACAAGCTGCTCTAACATGGATTCGGCCCTTATGCATTTTCGGAACACCTTCCTCACCGCCTGGGACAAACACGCCCCCTTGCGCTGGGCTAGAGTCCGTGGGTCTCACCTACTCTGGATATCCCCTGAGCTGATAGCTTGCCAACAAGCCTGTGACAAGGCCTGGTGAAACTACAAATCCACGCTCCTCCCAAGCAACTATATCACCTACCGCATGCACCGCAACAAGTGCACAAAGGCCATCCACTTGGCTAAGGCTGAATATTTTAACAACACCCTAAATGCAAATCTTGGGAGACCTTCTAAATTCTGGAAAGTCATTAACTCCCTTTTCTCCCCCCAAACAGCAAGCCCCCCACCTCTCCTCCTTGCCCAAGGGACTCTCCTCTCTGACCCCCTGAAGGTAGCCTCTGAGTTTAATTCATATTTCACTACTTGCGCCCTGGCCTCCTCGATTCCCTACCTCCTGCAACTACTCCCACCCCCCAGGCATCTATCCCCCTACCATCTGGTAGGAACCCTTTTCCTTCAGACACATCTCCCCCACTGAAACCCTAGATGCCCTTCACTCCCTGAACCCCTCCAAAGGCAAATCCCCTGATGGTCTCGATAACAAACTCCTCTTCCTATCTGCCCCCGCCATCGCTACTCCCCTCGCCGCCCTACTAAATCTTTCTTTCACCACCGAGTCACTCCCCTCTGAATGGAAGCATGCCACTGTATTACCCCTTCCAAAAGGTGGTGATCTTTCCTCCACTACTAACTACCATCCCATCTCCCTCCTCCCTGCCCTCGCCAAACTCCAGGAACACCTAGTGCTATCCCAACTCTCTGACTTTCTCTCAGAAATTAACTTCTTCACCCCATTTCAGTCCTGTTTCAGAAAACACCACTCTACCACCTCCTCCCTTCTAAGACTCACGGACTCCATCCTCACTGGGATGGATAAAGGGCTAATCACTGCCGCTGTCTTCATTGACCTAGCTAAAGCCTTCAACATGGTATCCCATTCTCTCCTACTATCCTGCCTATCAGGGGCTGGGTTAGCAGCGTCCACCACAAACTGTTTCAGTGCCTACCTACTAAATAGAACCCAATCCACTAAAATAGCTGACCACACCTCCCCCCCTCTCCCTATCACCACCAGCGTTCCCCAAGGCTCAGTTCTCGGCCCCATCCTCTTCTCCATCCTTCTAAATGATCTGCCTAATTCTTGCTCCTCTACTGCAATCCACATGTATGCAGACGACACGGTCCTCTTTACCTCCGGCCAGACCCACGAAGAACTCACCTCCAAACTTCAAACCGATTTCAATAAAATCCAACAATGGTTCAAAACCAACCAACTCTCCCTAAATGCCAAGAAAACTGTCTCTATATCTTTCGGCACTAGACAGCGTCTGTCCAAACTCACCCATCCCCTGATCTTCCATACCCTAAACAACACCATCCTTGATGAAGTGCCCTCCTTCAGGTACCTAGGGGTTTGGCTTGATCACCACCTCTCCTTTTCCACACATGTGGATGCCATCATTTCAAAACTGCGCCGAAAACTTGGCGCCCTCTACAGAAACCGCACTAGTCTCCTGCTACCTGTCAGATGTGAACTAGTCCAGAAAATGATTCTACCCTCCTTCGACTACTGTAATGTCGTTTACAGCTCCACCTCTAAGATCACCCTAGCCAGACTTGACCTCCTCTTTAATGCTTTCTGCCGCTTTGCCCTCGATGCCCTCCCCCGCTCACATCACTGCGAGCTCTACCGTTCACTGGCCCTGCCATTCCTGAGTAACCGGCGCCTAATTCATAGTGTTAAATTCACTTCCAACTTCTGGCTCGACTCCCTCCTGCCCTACCTCATATCCTCCCTATCTTCTCACCTACCCCAACCCACACCCTCAGGTCCACTGAAGCTAGGCTATTAGTCATCCCCCACCGAAGGACCACCGCTGGCCAAGCAGCCTTCTCTTACCTCTTCCCTAAACTCTGGAATGGCCTGCCGGCCCAGAACCACCATTCTTCATCCAAACACTCCCTATCCTCTGCCCTCACTAACTTCCTTGCACCAAATTGCAACTGCCCCTGACCTCCCCCCTGATAGCTTCTCTTCCCCCGTCCCCTCTTAGCACCTGACCAGTGGCTCGGCCTTCACCTAATTGTCTGGCTTATACACTGCCTTACGCACTTACACTGTCTGTCTTACTCACTCTTTTCACTCCTAATATCTCCCTTCCCTCCATCCTTCCTAATAACCTACGCTCTTCAGCCTTACTCACAGCTACTAACTCCCCTCTCCTTCCCTCCCATCACACCTAAACCACCCCCCTACACACCTAATGTTTACTAGTCCACTCCTCCTCTACCCCCTATCTTTGCTCTCCAACTCCTACTGTCAACATGGTGCATCTCGCTTCAGCTCAAGTTCTGTTACTAGCACTCTAGTTCTGTTACTGGCACTCAAGTTCTGTTACTGGCACTTATGTAATTCATGTATTGCCTAGATGTGTACCCATGATATGTATACCCTGTCCTTGAAGATCATGTTCTGTACTGTTCTCCATATGTAACAAGTTCAAATGTAATCCCACACAACTATGTACATTATCTGTATTGCTCTACTGCTAAACTCAACCTTTGTATGTATACCTGCCTCCTCTGTAACCCCTCCCCTCAGGTCACACCGTGAGACGAGCATCTTTTTGCTCAGTGTGCCTTTCCTGGTGAAACATTTTCAATAAATAAATAAATAAACATTACAGTACATTACAATACCGTACAAATAGTTTGTTGCTGCAAGTGGTGTTCTAGCTCAATTGTAACATTTACATGAGTGTTCACTTCACAGCATTGTTGGGGCATTGCATTCCACAGTTTGTGTGCCTGTGCCTATGGAGTGGCCCAGGGTGGCCATCCGCCCACATTGCCTCCTCACTGGGTGCATACAGCCTTTTTCCCTGTTGTTGCTGTGTCCATGCCCCCCATCCTGGGTCTGCCCAGCATTAAGACCACCTTTTCATGGGCGGTAATTTGCGCCACACTACATGTTGCGCTAACACACGTTGTATGACACTATACTCTTCAATATACTGTTGCACCTGTATGCATGTCCCCGCCCTTCACTTTGCACCACACATACATAATCTCATAGCATTGGCACTATGATGTTGCACTGGCACGATTTGGCCTTTGAATATAGCACTCCAGTGCAAAATGGCACAATTGTGGCACAGTCAATTTGTGCCAGGCACAAAGTTTTGAATATCTGGCCCCTAGTGTTTTCTCCCTGACAGGATGTTACTTAATCTACATTCAGACTCATCTATGTTGTATTCCACATTTAAATGATAATTTTACCAGGGCTAACACCTCCACCACTAGTAGGAATTAACACATATTAGGCCCCTGTTAAAGAGCACCTTTCATGATGGTCATAGGTCCATAGGTTCATAGGTAATTATTCAAGTCTTTGCAGCTAAAATAGCCATTAATCGACTTGCCAATAACAATGGATGTATTCTAATTTTGCATTCCCAATATAGTAATCTAGTTGGTATTTGAAGGATGCCATACTAGGGACACCCACCATCACATCGGGTAATGAGTTCCACACTTCCACAACCGTCTGGCTAAACCACTTCCCTCTCCTCGAGGTCTTATACAGTTCCCCTTTCAGTTGATAATGATGTCTCCATGTTTCTCGATAGGGTACTTCTCTTTTTGAGAGATCTGATATTTCCCAAATAATCTCATCTTTAAACGCTTTATATATGTAGCATAAATCTCCCCTCAATTTGCAATATTCCATTGAGTACACACCCAGTGTCTCAAGCCTACCCTTGTAAGATAGTCCCTGTGTACTCCTAACTTTTCTAGTTAGTCTCTGTTGCACTTTCTCCACTGCCACTGAGCTTTCAATATCCTGTGGGGTGCTGAATGGGGAGACACACTCAAGCAGTGGTCTAACCAGAGAACAATAAAGTGGAACTAACACCTTCTCATCCCTACTATTTATATTTCTAAGAATAT
Source organism: Neoceratodus forsteri (assembly GCA_016271365.2). Lineage (NCBI taxonomy): Eukaryota > Metazoa > Chordata > Ceratodontiformes > Ceratodontidae > Neoceratodus > Neoceratodus forsteri. Next base: position 1,412,725,535 of record CM028130.1, read on the forward strand.
TATCTAATACCTTGTTCGCCCTTTTTACACATTCCTTATTGTGATTCTTAAAACTTAGATTTTCTGTAACCCACACTCCCAAATCTTTTTCACTGTCTGTTGTGTTCATTATTGTATTACTCAAGGCATATGTAGCCCTTTGGTTGGTGTTTCCAAAATGCATAACCTTACACTTGATGTTATTAAACGTTAACTTATTTTCTGCTGCCCAGTCTTCTATCCTGCCCAGTTGTATCCTAAAATTTTGAATAGTGGCTCCGTGGTTGACTATGGCTGCCACTTTGGCATCATCTGCATATTTGCATAGCCATGCCCCTCTCTGAAACTGCATAGTAGATATAAACACTCTAAAGTGCACAGGCCCCAATATCGACTCCCTGAGGCACCCCACTCTCCACTCCTCCACAGTCTGACCACTGCCCTCTTATGCCTACCCTTTGTGTTCTGCCAGTCAACCAAGCACTAATCCAATTTATCAGACCAGCATCCACACCCAGTCCTATCAAGATAGTCACCAACCTACTGTGTGACACCGAGTCAAACGCCTTGGAGTAATCAAGGTACATGACATCCACTGGCAGTCCACCATCAAGATCCTGGCTCACTGATTCAAAAAAACTGAGCAGACTGATCACACAAGACCTCCCCTCCACAAAACTATGCTGTGTGACATCGACCAAACCCAACTGTGCTAGATTACATTCTATTTATTCTGTTACAAATTCTTCCATAATTTTACTTATTGTAAATGTGATACTAATGGGGCAAACATTGTGCACTTTAGTTTTGTCACCACTCTTTAGGATTGGAGTAACACTGGCTTGTTTCCATTCATTTAACATTTCCCCTGACACCAGTGACAGGTTAAATGGCACAGTCAAGGGACCAGCCAATTCTTCCGCCAATTCTTTTAAAAGATATGGATGCATCCCACCCTGCCCACTAAACTTATTTTTCTTTAATTTCTTTAGTGTCTCATAAACATAATTTACAGAAATGTCCTTTAAAGGCGGTGTCCTAATGGATGCATTATCATGATATTTTTCATCTATGATGGCACCATCAGTGGAGACCAAGAAGAATGCTGAGGACATCCACAAGGGAGACCCACAAAAGGGTGGCAAGGGACACCACAGGGGAAGGAAACAGCTTCTGATAGGGGACTCAATTGTTAGGGGGGGTAGAACTGGGGAAGGGAGAGGAGAGGGAAGTAAGGTGCCTGCCTGGTGCCATGGCTTGGAGGGACAAGAAGCGAATCCTCACGATTGCAGAAGCAGCATCACAAGAGAGGGAACTAGATATCATTGTCCACCTTGGGACAAATGACCTAGCTAGGCAGGAATCAGTGCATTGCAGGATGAATTTGTGGAGTTGGGGAGGGGCCTCAGACAGGTAGCAAGCACGGTTACCTTCTCAGAGGTGCTGCCAGTCCATGGCAGGGGTGAGGCTAGGGTACTGCACACCATGCAGTTTAATGAATGGTTGCAAAACTGGTGCAGAGCACAGGGCTTTGGCTTCATTGGGGACTGGGGGTACACCTGGAGAGATGAAGGTCTATACTGGCACAATGGTCTCCATCTGTCCACGAAGGGAACCAAGCTCCTAAGTGACAGGTTTAAATGCTTCCTTGGCAAGCTTTTAAACTAGCCAAGGGGGGAGGTGCTGATAAGAGGCAGGACATTTCAAGCCTCCCCCCACAAAACACGGCAGGTAGTAAGGTAAACACTGAGGTACAGAGCTCAACAGAGGGCAGGACAGGGGTAAATGGAAAAATAGACAAGGGCAATAAGAGCAGGGATGGGAGAAAAAGGATAAAGCCAACATTAAATGGAGGGCAATGAGTACCATTGCCCGTAGTCTGGGAAACAAGCTTCCTGAGCTAGTAGTCCTGATGGAAGATGAAAAATTGGATATTGTGGCAGTCACAGAAACATGGTACATGGAGAACCATGACTGGGATGTCAACATACCAGGGTACACAGTCTACAGAAGGGACAGGGAGGGTAAAAGAGGAGGTGGAGTAGCTCTATACATAAGGGAAGGGATCAAAGCTACAGAACTAAAAAGTAAGGTGGAGGACAAGAGGCACTCTGGTTCACTTGGAGACAGGAATGGCATCACAATCTGCACAGGGGTTGTATACAGACCCCCATCTCAAGGAGGAAACGGACAAGAAAATGATAGAGGACATTCTCAAAATGGCTGAAAAGGGGAGATATTGTTGATGGGGGACCTGAATATGCCAGATGTTAACTGGATGACATGTACTGCAGCCACATCCAAGAACAGGGTCATTCTCGATGCCCTGCAGGGGGCAGGCCTTAGACAGCTAGTGTTGGAACCCACTCAGGAGGAAGCAATACTAGACCTGGTACTCTCAAATGGAGAGAGGATCACAAATTTAGAAGTCAGTAGACATCTGTGAACAAGTGACCACTGCACAGTGTGCTTCACAATAAACACAACCATGGAGACAAGCCATACAAAAACAAGGATGCTGGACTTTAGAAGGGCCGACTTTGGCAAAATGGGTGAATACCTGAGGAATGCACTAGCAAATGGCCCAAAAGGAGGGGTGGAAGAACAATGGAGAAAAATCAAAACTGCTATCATAGAGGCAACAAGCCTTTGTGTGAAACAAATAAAGAAAACAAAGTGGAGTAAAAAACCACTATGGTTCTCAAAAGAGGTGGCAGGGAAGGTTAAGGAGAAAAAGGCTGCATTCAAAAAGTATAAGGAATCACAGAAGGAGCACAACAGGGAACTGTATCAATTAAAGCAGAAAGAAGTGGGGAAGGCAGTCAGAATAGCAAAAGGCTCAAACTGAGAAAAAATAGCCAACTCAGTTAAGAAGGGGATAAAACCTTCTATAGGTACATTAGGGAGCATAGAAAGGTTAAGGGAGGAATAGTGAAGATTAATAAAGGAGAGGGAGGTGGGCAGAGGGAGACAGTGAAAGGCAGAGATACTGAATGAATGCTTTTGCTCAGTATTCAAAAAGAAGATGAGGAGGAGTTACCTAAACCAGACAATAGAAGCACTCTGGGTAGAGGGGTTGACACCAGTCCATTTACAGAAGAAAGAGTCCTGAAAGAACTCCTAAAACTCATGGTGGACAAAGCAATGGGGCCTGACAGGATTCACCCAAGAATCCTAAAAGAACTAAGGGAGGACCTAGTGACACCACTGACCACACTTTTTAACAAATCATGGGAGGATGGAGTGGTACCTGAGGACTGGAGGAGGGCAGATGTGATTCCCCTTCACAAAAGTGGGAGCAAGGCAGAAGCAGGAAACTACAGACCTGTAAGTTTGACCTCAGTGGTAGGAAAATGATGGAATCACTTCTGAAAAGAAAGAATTGTTGAGTACCTAGAGGCCAGCGGGGCACAGGACCCAAAGCAGCATGGATTTACAGCAGGAAGGTCATGTCAGATGAATCTAATTGATTTCTTTGACTGGGTGACCAAAGTAATAGACCAGGGAGGGGATGTGGATATGACCTACCTAGACCTTAGCAAGGCATTTGACACAGTCCCGCACAAAAGACTAATAATCAAGTTAGCCAGCCTGGGAGTGGGTTCCAGGGTGGTACCCTGGGTAGCAAACTGGCTGCACAACAGGACACAGAAGGTAATAGTGAATGGAACACACTCCGAAGAAAGGGGGGTTACTAGTGGAGTACCTCAGGGCTCAGTACTGGGTCCAGTCCTCTTTAACATCTTTATAGGCGACATTGCAGAGGGTCTGGAGGGAAAGGTATGCCTCTTTGCAGATGACACAAAGATCTGTAACAGAGTTGATACACAAGGGGGTAGAAAGGATGAGAAGGGACTTGGCAAGGTTGGAGGAATGGTCAGACATATGGCAACTTAGATTCAATGCAAAGAAGTGCAAAGTAATGCACCTGGGAAACAAAAACCCAGGAGAAGAGTACACAATAGCAGGGGAGGTACTAACAACAACAAAAATGGAAAGGGAATTGGGGGTAGTCATATCAAATGACCTAAAGATGGGTAAGCAATGTGAGAAGTCAGTAAGGAGAGCCAGGGGGATACTGGGATGCATAGGATGGGGCATCACAAGTAGAAAAAGGGAAGTGGTTATCCCTCTGTACAGATAGTTGGTGAGACCCCATCTGGAATACTGTGTGCAGTTCTGGAGACCCCATCTACGCAAGGACAGACAGGATGGAAGCAATCCAGAGGAGGGCAACTAAAATGGTGCAGGGTCTGCATCAGAAACCATATGAAGAGAGACCGAGAGAGCTTAATATGTATACCCTTGATGAAAGGAGGGACAGGGGGGACATGATAGAAACTTTTAAGTACCTCAAGGGAATCAACAAAGTCCAGGAGGGTAGCATCTTTCAGAAAATGAGATGTGTAAGAACAAGGGGGCACAATTTAAAGACAGAGGGGGGACAGCTCTGGGGTAATGTGAGGAATTTTTTCACAGAGAGAGTGGTGGATGCATGGAACCACCTTCCTGGGGAGGTTGTTGGGTCTAAAACAGTGGGGGAATTCAAACATGCATGGGACAGACATAAGGCAATTGTAGTGGGGGTTTGCAGGAAGTAGGCTGTTGGTTAACTAGAATCTGCAGCTTATGCAATAGGAAGGGAAATGGGCAGACTGGGTGGACCAAGTGGTCCTTATCTGCTGTCAAAGTCTATGTTTCTATCAGAAGCCCCATTATCTCCAGGAATGGCTTTCAAAAAGTAATTATTAAATTCTTGTGCCTTCTCATTATCATGCTCTATTGTTTTATTTGTCATCAAATAACTTAACAATATGCCTCTGTCCATACCTTAAGCTACCTATACAGCTTTACAACTGCTTATAGTTATCTTTTGATGCGGTAGTTAATCTGAACTCTGCCTGGCTTTTAGCTTTTCTTATTGCTTTTTTACTCAGCCTCAACCTCTTAGCAAAGGACTCCTTAGTACCATGAGATGGGTTTTTCCTAAATTTCTTATACGCTCTGTTTTTCCTTTTTATAATTCTTTGTACTTTCTTTGTCAACCATCTTGGGATTCTACCCCTTCTATTGTACTTACTTACTCTGGGCACTGCTTGTCTGGACTTAGGTCCTCTGTATCGGCGTCCTCAGGGGATGGGACCGGGAGAAAAACCAAAGGCAAAAATCTCCCAGTCTCGCACAGAATGATGCTGGGTCCAAAAATTTATATATTGTAGTCATTATATGCAGTACTAGACCTGAAAGGGTGTGTGCATTTGTTATTTTTGGCCAAGGTTTACTCTGTCTTCCATAATTTGGATTTGTTTTTGAGCCCTGCTTTAGCCCTGCTGCACTTGCCTTTGCTGTTCAGCTGCTGGGCTGCTGGCTCCCAATGCCATCACTGTAGGGCAGAGGAGTGACTCACACTGTGTAGTACAGTGCAATCACAGCAATTCTGCAAGGGAAAACTACCAGTACTCGATGTACATACTATGTTCCCCCTTCCCCAATGCACCCTGTTAGCAATGCATTATGCCAAAATCCAAATGCCTTGTCAGTATGTCTTTTTTTTTTGTAAAATTGACTTTCTTCCAACTTGGTAACTAAGCATGGGGATTGAGAGAAGATAGAGTTGCTATAAGCATCTTTCCCAGTCCTTTTGACTTTCATGCAAAAATTACCCCATTTTGGCAGGCCCAGTGGCACTGAGGGTTGAGGCACTGGACACCGCACCTCGTGCTATGCTGGTGTCCCAGGTCTGGGAACAGACTCAGGCTGCCAGGGGATCAGCTGGGGGAGACAGGATTGAGCATCCCCATGGATGCTCTCCTCTTCTGGAAGGGTGGGTTACATGGGCAGTGATGCCCATAAAGTGTTGCCACTGCTGGAAGCACGGATGGCAAGGCATATCAGCTCTCTATAAGGGAGCCGGGGGTGGGGAGAAGGCTGCAAACACTTGACAGCAATGTTCATAAGCACACTGCTTGTCTGGACTTATGTCCTCTGCGTCAGCGTCCTCAGGGGGATGGGACTGGGAGAAAAACCAAAGGCAAAAAATCTCCCGGTCTCACGCAGAATGATGCTGGATCCACTCTATACTGGGGCCCGCCTAAAAGACCCAAGGAATGGATTCCTTGGGGCAGGGACCATGCGGAAGTAAAAAAAAAAATTACCCCATTTTGTGAAAGACAGGGCATGAAACTTACAAGAACAGGAGGCTGAGTTTCACCTGCTAGGAAAAGACATCTTATAAAACAGAGCAATATTTTGTTGAGAGATAGAGAAAGATTGAGGTTTACAGCACCTTCCCCAGTCCTTTTGATTTTCATGTATATATTACCCCTTCTTGCACTGATTCTGGAATTGCATTTCATTCATTTTGCAGAATGCAAAAACTAACTGCAGAGGACAGTAATAAAATACAATTCCAGAATCAGTGCAAGAAGGGGTAATTTGTGCAGGAAAGTCAACATGACTGGGAGAAGTGCTCTTTAAAACCTATTATAAAGCAGACACTGACAAACAGTAATGAGGCTACCAACATTATTCAGTAGTAGTAACAATACAACTTCCTAACAGACACAGTAGAGTAGCATCCCAAATGGTATCAGCAACCCTGGAGAAATGGACCACATCAAAAAGGCATTAAAAATATGAATTTGACAACTTTGTTCCAAAACCTGAAACACATAGTTTTTATAGAAATGTTTTTTGAATGTTGATGTCTCTTTTACCTGTAAAAACCATTGCACATTATTTTTAAACTTTGGAGAAACAGGTCCTGCAAGTTTGCTGACAGGGAAGACTAGACAGTGAGTTCTGGAGGTGACATCAGCAGCAGCTCTTCACTGAAACTGGCTTTTTTGAACAGGTAGTGAAATCAGGGTTACAAAATAGCTCATAACTTTAAAATGAAGTAACACAGAAACCTAATTTTTGGTATGTGATTTATTGGGGGTATGCTTATTCTAATTTTGTAAAGTAGCACTTTTGGCCAGAGTCCCTCTTATAGCTTAAAATGATAAGAAACAATTGAAACAACTAAAAAATGACAACACTTAGTCCTAATTCTGATTATTTAAAGTAAACAAATCTGTTGCATTGGTCGAGGTTATATATTGCCCTACAAAAATGTTTCAGTGAGAAATGTCCCACTTTGGGCTTTTTAAAAGGTGGTAACCCATATTACAGGTTTGGCCAAACCAAAAAAATCATGGTTTTGCCCCACAACTACAAAGGAGGAATTATAACATTCACAGAAAATGGTGAAAAAAGATGCAAAGAAACAGAATCTAAAAATTAATGAACAAAATACTGCAGCACAAGAAAAAAGAGCACTTAACTAGATGCAATGCAAGAAATAATAATAAAACCTGCTAATAGAGGATGTGCAGTAGTTATATGGACATGAGATGAATATGTAATAGAGGCTATTAGCTAATGAATGATTCTATTCAATGCTTGAGGCAGTTCAAGCTATAAACATAAAGCAAAGGGCAGATGAATGGATCAGGAAAGGATTGGGGCAAGGATGGGTAACACAGAAATGGACCCACAGAATTACATGCCCAGGTAAGCAGAACGACCTGATGACACTTTTGAGAGAGAGAAAATATGGGATTAGAATTCTAGCTAGTCTATGCAGTATTTATGTTTCATATACATATATTATTCTATTTGCACAAAAAATGCTTCGGTATAGTACATTTACCAAGCATTAGGTATGATTTGAGTAGTTCACATTTGAAGTTAAAGATCTCGTTGGAAGAAGTTCATCATGTATACTGTCCTAAGCTGTAATAGCAAGGACAGTTTAGAAGATCCATGCCAAGAGCCCTGCCACCAAGGAAAATGTCATCAAGGTTTTCTTACGTCAGTACCTTTAAAGGTAACTTGACTTAATGGGATGTGGTCTTTAATGATGTAGTATTTGTTGCTTTGTCTTAAACACAACCCAACTCACCTACCATTACCTGTTATGCTCTTGTCTTGGTTCACTGTCCTGCACTGCCAAGCCCTCATTAGTTATGGGCTACTTCACTGACAAATGTTTTCAATCTTGTATCTCAATTTGTTTGTTTAGCACAGTTCAATATCTCTCCAAGGCATATAATCTGAGATACAATGACAAGTAGCTATTATAGGAATCTGGGTGCACCTCTAAGGTGGATCAGTTGGCTTCCTCAACATTTCCTACCAGGTTCTGGAACTTGTTACCATCACAGGTCAGGAGCCTGGATACTCATCGGCACTTTAGAGTAGTGCAACTCAAGCCGCTGTTGAAATCTCATGTATGTACCTGATTTTAGACATTTGTCTTGCTCTTATCAATTCTCATTATGTCATTTCCTCACTATTTGCATATTGTGTGTATGTTCTTGGATTTTTTGTTGTATTGCGATATAATTTGTCTGGGTCATGCCTGAAAATATGCAATTAATTGCCTTGTGTAAATACTTGGTTACCAAAACACTAATAACTACAGTTGTAGCCAGATATTTATCTAAGTAAATCTTTAGATCTACTCAGATATTTATTTAGTTATGTATTTATGTATTTGTTTTATGCTTGTTTGTCTGTTTTATTCTGTTTGGAGGACCTCTGAACTCAAGAGACCTTTTCCGAAGGTGTGTAAGTGTATCAAGTTACATGCAACAGAAGAACAAGTTACATTCAACAGCAGGCCAATACAATACACAACAAGTATAACAATAAGTATCATATTATAAGAAGCAATAGAATAACAACAGACTTCTGCAATTGCAGGAGACATCAATAAGGGTGCAGGTTAATGCAACCAGCAGGTACAGTTTAGGTACATATGCAGTGCTGTTTCTGGAAATGGTGGGTGGTGACTCGGGCCTTAAAGTGGGAAAAGTGGGAGATAGCAGTGATGGTTGTGGGCAGGGAGTTCCAGGCTGTGATGACTCTAGTTGCAAAGGAGCATTGGCCAAGAGTAGTTTTTCTGAACAGCAGGAGGAGTTTTTGATCCCCCATCAATCAAGTTCCGTACTTGTTCATGACTGGGGAGAAGAGGTTGTAGACACCCAGTGGCATTTGACCAAGAAGTGCTCTCTTGCATAGAAGGGCTTCGTTGAGGTAAACTAGGGGGTGGAAAGGAAGCCAGTTGGTGGCAAGGTATAGGTCACAGTGGTAGGACTTTGGTTTCATTTGAGTGCAAATCTGTAGATTTGGCTGAACACTGCTGAGATTCTTTCGAATATGATGTTATTGGTTGCAGAGTAGATGACGGCACCATAGACAATCCTCGACATTATGAGGCTGGATACTAGGAGGGTTTTTTTACTTCATGGATGAGGTTGTGCTTGTTTCAGTATAGCAAGCCAAGGCACTGGTGAATATGCTTGACCAGGGAGTCGGCATGAGCTGTAAATGATAGCGTCACATCAAGTTGTACACCCAGATACTTGTAGACCTGGACCTGTTCAATGGGTTCCCCAGCTGGTGTTGTAATGTGCAGCTGAGGGCTAACATTCACAGCATGGGTGCTCCCAAACAGAAGAGAGCTGGTTTTCTTGGCATTGCTGACCAACCTGTTAGAGTGAACCAGTCACAGACATTGCTAAAGTCAGACTGTAGGTTGCATTTCAGTGTCTCCAGGTTGGAGTGTGAAGTGATAATTACAGTAATGCTTCGGAGTAGACACAATCTTCTGGGACCTTGTCGACAAACAGGCTGAATGGCAAGGGGTCAAGGACTGAGCCTTGTGGGGCTCCAGTGGTTAGAGGCTGCAAGTTGGAGAACTCCTCTCCACATCTAGCCTTTTGTGATCTGTAGGCTAAGTAGTCAGAGAATCACATTGTGGCCTCATCTGACAGTACCAACACACAGAGCTTTATGATTAGGAAGTCATGGCTAACTAAGTCAAAGGCCTTGGAGAGATCAAGAAAGGCTATGCTGATGTATTATTTTACTTTGTCTAGAGCCTTGTGGAGTTCTTCAGATAGCTCAGTTAGGGTGGTTATTGTGCTGTACAGCTTTCTGAAGCCATGTTTGCCCAGCAGCGAGAAGGTTATGATCTGTGATGTAAGACACCAGTTAAATGTTGATGATCTTTTTTAAGGCCTGAGAGAGTGGGGAGAGGCTAGAGATGGGCCTATAATTAAGACTGCCATGCTGTGACCAGATTTAAAGACTGGGACAATATTTGCTTGTCTCCAGACTTTGGAGAGGGAGCCAAATTGGAGGGAAAAGCTGAATATTTTTTGAATAGGTGAGGCCAGTTCTTCGGTGGCCATTTTTAGTATTTTCATGCCAAAGCAGTCAGGTCCAATTCTTGTTTTGGTTGCTAAGCTTAGTAAGTACATTTTAACTACATTAGTGCTTACCAATTTAAAATATAATATGGGTCTATTTGTGCTGGAGGAGATTGGGGGATTATGGGGAACAGCTGTGGTAGGCTGGGTACCAGTGGGCAGGTCTTTGCCCACATTCATGAAGAAAGAGTTAAGCACCTCTGTGATGGCTTGAGAGTCAGTGATGTTCTCTTTTCATTGACATTAAGGATGTTGGAGGTGAAGTGGCTGTTCCATCCTGTGACTTCATTGATAGCATCCTAAAGACTCATGGGATTGTTACTGGATTCAAGGATTTTAGCTTTGCAGAATTGGCTTTTGGATTTTTGAATGGCAGATTTACACCAGTTTCTTAACTCTTTGTACTTTTGTAGGGCCTGGCGGGAGCCTGCCTTTTTATACGAGTCTCATTGTTTGTCCTGGTCTTGGAAGAGAGCGAGGAGCTCCAAGGTGAGCCAGTGATTAGTGTCTCTTCTCTCTCTTCTTTCTTAGTGGGGCAAAGTGGACACATGTACTTTGGATAGTCTGTGAGAAGATATCAAAGGCAAGGTTGATGTTGGGAAGGCAGTCCAGGTATTGCCAACCAGTGTTACGAAGGTGATTTGGAAGATCCGCAAGTCTATCTTCCTTTAGGCAGTGGGTGTAGATGAATTCTGGTGGAGGTCTCAACCTTCTGGCAGACCAGGAGCAGTAAATAGGAGAGTGATCACTAATCAGATCTGGTAGTATCTCTACAGGTGAGAGTCTCTTGGGATGGGAAGCCAGAACCTAGTCAATGAGTGTTTCCATTGTTATTTTGTAGCTGACATGAGTAGGGGTCTTGACCATCTAGTTGAGGTAGAGGTCAGCCAGTTTGTTTTTGTACTGCTTGGCATGTGGTGAGAGCCAGCTGATGATGAAATCATCTTGGATGAACTTTTAATGGCATTGGTTCAGGCAACTGACATGGCCATTATTTTTTCATTTATCAACTTATTTGTTTTTTTTATAACCAGGTAAACCCACTGGGAACCAAGCCCATTTTGAGGGGTGACCTAGAAATATCCAATATATCATTATCGCATCATATTCATTACATTTCTATCATATGCATCCCAGTAAATCCACTGAAATTAATTAGAATTTCCTGTGAAAATCCTGGTAGACTGTATCTAGATATCATGGGACATACTGTATCTCTGACTACCAATCTAAATAAATAACTATACTGTATATCCCAACTCAAAAGAGAAGAACCAAGAAGAGCCTTATCAGGACATTCTGGATTACTTGATCAGGAGGAAGACCAAGGAAGCATAAAAAAATACATTCACGTCTGTCCTCATTCTTTTGTATTCTCACATATCACGCATAAACAAACAAATATTAAAAAGTCCCCTCTTTATTGCTTCTTTTTTGATTTACAGGCAGCATTCAATAGTGTCAGTAGGAAATTATTATGACAACATCTTTTTGACTCAGGTAATGATTCCTAGCTACTAGATATTATGAATAAACTTTATAATGATTTGATCAGTTTGGGCACTTAAAGAAAAGTAGTAGTAAATAGTTGTTTGGCAACCATTGCCTGGGACTCAGAGACCTTTACATAAATAGAACATACAGAATACATGAATTCAGTGGGGCAACACAACTTGGTAAGGTATTATGCTTGTGTAACTTAGATAATCTTTGGCTGTTCACCTCTCTATCCATGGGATATACCAACCTGTAGGGGGTACAAAAGCAAGGAACCCTAGAAGTGGGTTCCACCCATAGAGGTGCCACAGGAATGATTCCCTTGGCTAAAGGTACTTTAGGAAGGAGCCCACGGGGGGGAGGAGATGAGCTGCTGAAGGAGGAGGGGCAGATGGTGGGGCAACAAAAAGACAACTGAAGAAACAGGTAGAGGGAATGGCCTTTTATGGCCCAAGCAGGGGGTGTGGTTAGTTGCTCTGCCCCTTTGAAATACAGGCATAGCCTTCCAATTCAAAGGGACAATCTAACTTGGCATGGTGTTATGCTTGTGTAACTTGACTCTCCTTATGAAGTATATAGAAAAATAGTAATGCTAACAACAGAAAAAGCTGAGGGTAAACTTATATGTGCAGGAGACTGGAATATAACCCTAGACATAGGACTCAACACTACATCAAGGATACCCAGGAGTTCCCACAAAATGGCCAAACAAGTAAAGGCACTCCTAACTAGAGTGGGATTGCAGGACACCTGGAGATTTCTGAAGGGTAGCACACAGGGCTATACATATTACTTAGCTACACATCATGTATACTCCAGACTGGACTACTTTTTCCTGTCTGGAGACACAGTAGTATAGGCTAAAAAATGTACAATATGACCAATGGGCATTTCAGACCACTCCCCACTTATATTATCCATCTCTTTGGCAATACCAAAGAAAGAGATTTTCTGGAGATTGAACCACTCCCTCCTAAATGATCCCGAGATTCAAGAACAAATACCTGAGCTTATTAAACAGCCAATTCAAGACCACACAGGCACAGAAGTGAGCCACAGCATCCGATGGGACACAGTAAAAGTGATGATAAGGGGGAAGCTTATAGCTATAGCAGTAACCCAGAAAAGACAGTGGCAGAAAAAGCTGAAAAATCTAGAAACTAGAATTCAGGACATAGAGAAACAACAGCAAGTGAAATCAGAAGGGAAGAGGGAAAAAGAGTTATAGAAACTCAAAAGGGATCTTAATCAACTTTTGGACCAAAAGATTGAACGCAACCAACAATTTTTGTGGCAAAGACATTATAAAGGGGGACCACATTCCTTAGGGTTATTGGCTATATGCCTGAGAGCCAGGAAAGAGAGGGCTCAAATAATCTGTATAATACATCCCCAAACCAGAGATAAAACTAGTCAAATGACAGAAATAGCAGAGGCCTTTCACATATATTACTCGGCATTATATGCCCAACAACAGAGACCAGAAGTAGATCAGATAATGCAATTTCTGCATCAACTACATCTACCTAAACTATCAGAAACACAGAATCTGTCTCTACAGAGGCCAGTTTCAGACACAGAGATTCAAACTGCGATAAACCACAGTAAGACCAGAAAATGCCCAGGAACAGATGGTCTGCTGGGGGAATTTTATAAAATGTTTGGGGAGGGGGTGATACCCCTGCTAAGAGACACTTTTCAGGAGATAATGACTGAGGATTCATCTATACCACCCTCCTGGAGGCAGGCCATGATATCGGTCATACCCAAGCCCGGTAAGGACCACACAATATGTGAATCATACAAACTAATATCAGTGCATAACACAGACTGCAAATTATTTACTACGATCATAGCCAAAAGATTAGAGCAAATCATCCCAACTATTATACACAGGGACCAGACAGGGTTTGTTGCAGGGAGACAAGCTGCGGACAACGTCTGTCGTTTTCTCCATATTATAGATTCTCTGAACAACACCACGACACAAGCTGTAATAGTTAGTTTAGACGCAGAGAAGGCATTTGACAAGGTAGATTGGGAATTTCTTTATCAAGTCATTGCCGGGCTTGGGTTTTCACAGGGATTTATAGATATAATTAAAAGAAAATATTCTGGGCCTCGGGCCTACATCAGATCAAATGGCGCTCACTCTCAGGTTATTAACTTAGGGAGAGGAATGAGGCAGGGATGCCCCCGTCCCCCTTACTATTTGCAGCTTACATAGCGCCATTAGCTCAACAGATCAGGCTCAACCCACAATACAGGGAATTACCGTGGGGGGGGAGGGAACACAAGATAGCATTATACGTGGACGATGTCCTATTATATTTAGCTAATCCAGATGCTTCCCTACCAAGGTATTTCAGGAGGTGAAGAAATTTTCAGCATTATCAGAATACACACTCAATTCAACAAAAATGGAAATATTAAAATTTCATATACCCCAATTAGGCAGCGATTTTGGATGAAATGAGATATGGTCACCTTAAATACGTAGGAATAACACTGAGAGAAACAAACAAATATATATATATATATATATATATATATATATATAAGAGAGAGAGAGAGAGAGAGAGAGAGAGAGAGAGAGAGAGAGAGAGAGAGAGAGAGAGAGATAATTATGACCCTTTAATCCAACAGATGGAGGAAGAGCTAAAGAAATGGCTAATGCTCTCTCTACCAATGTACACAACACTGCAGGCAGTCAAAATAACCCTACTATTACGGTTTCTTTATTTATTTCAATGTGCACACCATCAACCACTAAGTGGTTTAAGGAGACACAGAAGAAGATCTTAAAATTCATGCGGGCTAACAAAAAAACGAGGACAAGAAGAGCACTCCTCTACAGGAAAACAAAGGGGAGAGAGAGCCTTACCAGATCTATATGAATATTGGCTAGTAACCCAGATCAAATGGGCACTATTATGGAGGTTGCAGAAGATAGAGGCTCATTGGCTAGATATAGAGAGAGAGCTGGGAACAGATCACCCAATCTCATCCCTGTTATTTGACTCCCCCAAAGAAGGTCTGGATTACAGGTACCCTACAGCATAGCCCAAATAAAAATACAGGCATGGGATCAGTTTAGGAACTATCCATGGGTGAGAGCTGACTTGTGAAGACGTGTGATTTTTGGGGGTGGAAGACTTTCCCCAAGGGGAGAATGATCAGTGGTATAGAAGACAAGCCAGACAGGGAATACAGTACCCAGCACAACTTATGAGAGGGGATAACATACTGACATTCAGGAAGGGTGCAGCAGTATTTGGATGGAGGGAAGGGGATATGCTGCATTACCATCAGATTAAGATATATAAACAGACCAAGATAAGAGAATCCTTAGCAGTGAAGGTCCCAGATGCACAGGGTCCCATACTTAACAATCTTCTAACACTGGAACACCCCCCCCCAAAGGAGCTATCACATTGATCTACTCCTTCATGAATGCCCACAGATCAGATACAGCAGACTATATTACAGAGAAATGGGAGGGGGAAGGAGACTTTAAACTCACAAATAAAGAATGGCAAAAAGTATGGAAAGGAACAGGGAGGGTGACATCCTCTCCCTTGTGGAGGGAATATATGTGGAAAGTACAAACTAGATTCTTCATAATTCCACAAATACAAGCTAAGTGGGACCTGGAAAAAACCTCAAATTGTTAGAGAGGGTGTGGGGAAGGGACAGCCAATCACTCGCACATATTCTACTTATGCCCCAGACTTGACAGTTTTAAACAAGAGGTAAAAGCTGTGATAGGACATCTATTTTACAATGTGGGATTGATCACAATACAAAATCTGGTACTGGGATTACCCCCAGTGGGTGTGCGGGGGCCTAACTCTCTCTCTCTCTCTCTATCTGTGGTATATATATGTGCCTGCGTACAATAAAGTAATAACCAGGAGATGGTTAACACTGGATCCACCAATAATCACGGAATGAACAAAACTTATAAAGGACATACAGGATATGGAACAATTAATGCATCAAGTGCAAAATAGACTGGAGAAATTCATTGAATGGTGGTCCAGATGGTCCTTGCTCATAGAACCATAATATACAGATGGTGGAATGGCTAATTCTAGTCCCTTTACTGGTTACTGTATTAAATGAGATTGATAAGGCATAGACCCTTAGACGGAATCCCAGGAGAGAGAGCTCCAGGTTAATATATTTTTATATGTTGTTTAGTTATTCTTATTTTAAGCACACCCCAGCTGTAAGGGGTATATGAAGGTTCAAGACCATACTAAATGTACTCCAATGTAAAATGCCAACACAGTACAACTGTACATGAACGATAAAAATTCTATAATAAATAAAGTATAAAAAAATGCTTGTGTAACTTGGATAATCTTTGGCTGTTCACCTCTCTATCCATGGGATATACCACCCTGTAGGGGTACAAAGGCAAGGAACCCTAGAAGAGGGTTCCACCCCAGAGGTGCCATGGGAAATAATTCCCCTGGCTAAAAGTACCTTAAGAAGGAGCCCAAAAAGAGTGTTGAGTAGCATATATAAGGTTGCCAAATGCTTATCTGAATCAAAGACCTGTGTGTAGGCCGGTAGGTGGTATGGACAGGAGCTTGAGTAGAGTAGGCAGGAGGCAATGGATGAATAGTGACCCACTCATAGGTCTGAATGTAAGGCACGGAGGCATGACTTCCTAAGGAGAGAGTGAACAGCTAGAGGGAAGGGAGGGAATAGATACAGGGCCACCATCCATCTCCATCCAACAGGGGAAACCTGACTACTGTACATAACCTAGGGAACATTACTAAATTTATCTGCGTATTATGACCATTGGCACAGAGGAGAGGAACCCCCCCTTTGAAGAGGAAACCTTTGGGACCCAAGGCCTAGGTCCCCTTCCCTCCAGGCTTTGGCCCATTTTGGTTTAGTGATGGCTCTGCTGCTGCAATTTAGTAGGCCAATCCAGGGGTGGATTTTAAATTTAAGGGAACACTCTCACTCTATCCCTCTAATGGGAATGGCATGAAGGGTTACGAGTGATCTCTGCAAAGCAAGGTACGCTGCACATGGTACCACCTACAAGGCATGAGGAGGAGAGTAATGACTGCTGAGGCACTCAGCTGGCCTACAGATCTAAGAACAAACTGGGTGAACCAGAGATGGTCGAAGGGAGAATAGCTTAAAGGGTGCCTCCGAACCTGCTCGGGAAGCTAAAGGGGCCCAGCCGGTGAGCCCCACCCTCGCTGCTGAAGTCTTAATTTCTACATCCAGAGGTGCCATCGGTATGGCTGATGACTGAACATCCACCCAGGGTGAGGACATTCCCATTATAGGCCAGATGAGAAGGACCCTGCTCCAAGTTTCACATGTTCAAGATGCAGACTTTGGGGGTGCAGAGCAAGACCGGTGGTCACAGGCTCGCCCTGAGCCATGGAAGTAATGGACATGGATGGCATGTCTCTGAAGGGGAGAGAAGTAAAGTTGAGATATAGCATGAGACCCATACAAGGGTCATGCTCAGATATTTGATCATAATGGTTAGACCTTCGCATAAGTTGGACTGAGCAATGGGGACTTTGACATGGGTCTAGATAAGGCAGATAGCAATTAGTAACCACAGGAGAGCATGCCAACCAGGCCCATTAAGAAGCCCAATGAGGAGTGATTTGAATTGTTCTGAGTGAGAGAGACTGTAACAGCCAGGCGAAGCCTGCAGCAACAGTGAGATTCGAGAATGAATAGATTTGCTACACTGATTGCGTTATTGCCATGAAGGCTGATATGCGTATGCTTACTGGTAGTGCCAGAGGCTGCAGTGAGCAGTAGTAGGAGGGCTATATGAAGCAGTAGTAGAAAGCTGGGTGGAACCAATGACTGAGTAAATGTATGAAACTTATAAAGTTGCTCCACAACCTGGAGCCACAGTGCCCACTGCGACAGTCCCCCACCATGGGAAAAACAGAGCAGTCACAAACTAGGCACCAGGACATCAGATAGCTAATATAACAGTTAAGATAAATAAAGTCAGCCAGCCTGGTGGCGCTGAGGGTTAAGGCATTAGTCGTCTCACCTCGCACCAAGCCGACGACCCAGGTTCGGGAATGAGCTTGGGGCATTGGAGGTCGGCAGGGGTAGGGAAGGAATTGAGCATCCGTAGGATGGCTCTTCCTTCCTGGGAAGAGTGTAGAGTATCACATCGCTCTTGCACAACCCCTGGTGGCTGTCGTGGGTAGACTAGAACAAGCGTCGCCACCATATGGCATCAGGGGGTGGAACTCGTCGGACGCTGGTCGTCATTGCACGATTGAGCTCCATGGGAGGGAGGAGGAAGGGGACAAAAACAAACAAAAAAAAGAAAATCCCCCCAGCCCTGAGAGGCGACAGTTCCCACAGTGCCAGTGCCACATGTGCAACACCGGATCCTTGCCTCCACCCCTTCGGTCTCCTCATAGACTCTGGCCGGGTGCTCTGGAGCTTGTCCCGGAGGCAGTAATATTGTTGAGGAGACAGGATCACCGTGGGTGGTAGAAGCGACCAGGTGAGTTGGGAAGCTTGGGGAAAAAAAATACAGAGTTAAAAAAAAGATTAATAAAGTGAGTCAGTGATTAAACAGTGAGGTAAAATAATTGATTTTTTGCCTCTCCTCTGCCTACCCTCTGCTCTACCCTGTTCTTCCATTCTCCCTGTTTCCAAACCCTCCTTGCAGCATTTCTGCTAACCTTCCCTTAACTCCTACCCCATCCCCCTACCTGAGCCATAACACTAAATCATGTTGATCACATCATCTACCTTTGTCCCCCTGTGACCTCTCCCTACCTTACTCTGAATTGCTAATTTCTGTCTTTGTCTCAAACCTAAGCATCCCCACCCCCCGCTGATGGTCTGCCACCAGTTCTCCCACCCCTTGTGTTTCCTCTTTTGTTTCAGTTCACTATAAGTACACTGTTTTTCCTCTTTTAATCCTAGACACCCCCAGCGCAGTCTCGAGCGGTGCTCGTGGTAACGGCGGCACCTCCATCCATTTTCCTTGGCCACCGCCATCGCCGATGAATCCACTGGCTCCCTCTGCCACCCTTCTGGTTCTGTTCCTCGGACTCCAAAGCAAGGTACAGCTGCTGTTTCTCCCTGAGTTGGTACGCTTATGGCGGCATTCTGATTTGTGCACCTTTTTGATATTTAACCTCGGATTGGCTGAGGGGGAACTCCAAGGTTCCTGACTGGTGCGCCTGCAAGCCGGCTCTCCTAACTGCTTTTCCCTGCAGCTTATTTCTGTCCCCGGCTCCGGGTGTAAACATTTTAAACCAGTATTTTTCTCTCACCCCTTCCACCCCCACCCAGGCCTCCTATTAAATACTCTATCTGTCCCCACCTCCCATGGCTTACTCCAACCCTACTTGCTCTCTCAGACCCCTTCTCCCCTCCCTACCGCCACATGAAAACTGTTGATCCAATTAAGCTGCACTGCACTGGTTCTGGATACCACTCATTATTCTGGCCCTCGCCTCTAATTTTCTTGAGTAACCCAATAACTTATATCTCTCTCCCTTTTCTATCCCCGACCTTAGCCCACCACTGTCTTTACAAACTGGAGCCTCCAGTCCACTGCCTATTGCAACAAATTTGTTTTATATCTCTGCCCTTGTCGACCTCTTTTCAACCCCATTTTTGCTGCAAAACCCACCTCACCCGTCTGTCTGGGCTATTCTCTTCCCTAGTATTGGACTGAATTTTTCGCTCGCACCCTCTCAGACACCCTAACTCCCTCATATTTTTATTATTCCCCTCGGTAAACTGTCCTGTTGCAGACTGTCTCTCCCACTCATTTTTTACTTAATCCCTCTCCCCTACTAAACTCTTAGTATCAGGGCTGGAAAATGTATAAGCAGATGCTGCAAATGCTATGCCCATCAACTACATTTCTGTTACACCTATCAATTCTCGTGGTCCCCCATGCTAAAACCACTCTCCCACACTATCAACCCCATGATTTCACATTTTCAGATCTACTTATTGGTCCTGCAGTATGCTGTGATTCCACACCATTATTTCTAAACAAGGCCTGGATCCGTCTGGTTGCCCATACCCTCAATTCCAGGTCCCTGCAAAACTGTACCCTCTCACCTTTTCTGCATCGTAAGCTCTGGTAACTCCTCTTACTGGCCATTCTGCTCTCTGGAGATATACAGTCCAACCCTGGATCCTTTACCTCGGCAGCTACTCTAACTTCAAATGCCAAAGGCCTACTTATAACACACCATAACATTAGGAGCCTTGAGCGGAACTTTGTGGAACTGGAATCTTGGACCGCACTTTATAAACCAGATATACTGTGCCTTTCTGAAACCTGGCTGAAACCATCCACTACTAACTCACGTTGCTCCCTACCATCCTATAATCTGCTGAGGAATGATAGGTCTGCCCCCAAAAGGGGGGGGGGGGGAAGGTACAGCCATTTATTACAAATCACACCTGCAGCTCTCTATAATCAGCTCGTCCCCTATGAACCACTGTGAGGCACTTCATGCCCTCCTCACGCTTGGCACAAAGAAGTTGCATATTGTCTGTGCCTACAATCCCCCATACCCATGGCCTAAAAGGACTAGATGAGCTACTCGACCAAACTGCCATTCACTCAGGAAATAATGAAGTTCTTATATTAGGAGACATTAATATAAACTGGTTGGGAAATACACACATGGCTGCACTGACTAGACTACAGAGTTTTAACCTGCATCAGCTTATCCCTCTACCCACTAGAACCACTCCCCACTCAAATACCAGTACCTTGCTGGACTGGATCATGACAAACTGCCCAGAAAATATTGTTGATGAAGTAATTCTATCTGATGCCATCACTGACCACTCCCCCACTTTCTGTGTCTGGGGTAAAGGTAGGCCTGAACCCATGAAGCCCCGCTTCATTACCTTCTGTAATTACGCAAACTTTGACCCTCAGGCCTTCTTGTTTGATGTAGCTTGGACTGACTGGTCCCCTCTCTATAGCGCATCAGATGTTCAGACTGCCCCAAATATCTTTCTGACTAAATTCTTAGAACTACAAGAAAACCACTGTCAACTTGCTACCAGGCGGGTTAGAAATAGGCAGATGCACTGGCTAAACTCTGACCTGTTATCTAAATTATGACACAGGGACAAAATCTGGTTTTGTTATAAAAAATCAGGTCTTCTTGCAGACTTTAATGTTTACCGATCTTTGAGAAATGCTTGTAAGAAAGAAATCAAACAAGCAAAAAGCACATACTGCAATGACCTTTTAATTGACTCCCAGGATGACCCCCAAAAATGTTGGTCCCATATAAAGTCCTTCTTGGGATCGAACCAGTCATCCACTCCAAATGACATGTCTATAAATGGCCTCCATTGTAACAATCCCCTCACTATTGCTAACATCTTTAATAGGCAATTTGTTGACCTTACCCAATATACTTCCACTTTCCCTACTCCGTCAAACCCTATCTCACCTACTAACTTTTCCTTGCCCACTTTCCATTTCAAGTCCATCCTAACTAGTGAGGTTCTCAGACACTTAAGACATATCTCAGAGCATGCAGCTGTTGGGTCTGATAACCTGGAACCCAAGCTCCCAAAACTAGCTGCCCCCCCTTGCTAAAATCTTTACCGTCTCTCTGTGTCAAAGTACTTTCCCGGATATCTGGAAGACAGCCAGAATTAGCCCCGTACTTAAAAAAGGCGACCCACTCGACCCATTGAATTACCGTCCCATTGCCATCCTATCTGTCCTCAGTTAAATACCAGAGAAAATAGTTGCCACCCAAACCACTGACCTTCTACTGAAGCACGACCTCTTAACTGACACCCAACATGGCTTCCGCAAGGGTCATAATACCACTACTGCCCTACTCAAACTCACATCTGACGCCCTAGTGGCTATGGACTCTGGCAGTCTCACGGGGGCCATTTTTATTGATATGACCAAGGCATTTGACCTTGTTGACCACTCCATTCTCGTCGTAACCCTAAACTCTCTAGGCCTCACACCAAATGTTGTTAGCTGGTTTGATAGCTATATAACAGACAGGTCCCAATATGTGAAATTTAACTCCACCCTCTCTGATAAGGCTACCATCAACATTGGTATACCTCAAGGGTCTATATTAGGTCCTCTGCTTTTCTCTATTTTCATTAATAGCATTACCACAAATCTTCTCAGTACATCTTCCCTACTATATGCGGATGACATTGTTCTGTACTACAGTTCAAACAGCATTGAGGACATTAATACTAGGCTCTCCTGTGATTATCAGCTTATACAACAGTGGCTTGTAAGTCACAAACTTGTCTTAAATAAATCAAAGACCCAAGCTATGCTATTTGGCTCCAGTCTCAAACTCAAGCACTCCCAAACTCACTTCAATGTCTCCTCCCTAGATGGCATATCTGTTGGAGAGGTTAACTCATTCAAATATCTGGGGGTCACTCTTGACCCATCCCTGAGTTTCGACCTCCACATCCATACTATCTGTAAGCAGGTAAACTCCAAACTTGGTATCGCCTACCGAACAAGTTATGAGCTCACTCCTCCTGCTAGACTCGCCATTGCCCATGGGATATTACTTCCCTTTCTCACTTACAGCATTGCAAAGTATGTTTCAACTGGCAACTCGAGTCTTCGTAGGTAGGATGTTACCTACAATAACATCTGTTGCTTTGCATCCTGCTCCCCACGGCTGAAACATCATTGTCTCCTCTACTCAGATCTAGGATGGATTCCACCACTAGAACTAAGGTCCTATGTGCTTGGATCCATTACTGATAACATTATCAGATCCTGTATTCCTAAATCACTGGACTGTCTCTTTCCCTATCAAAAAACCAACTACACTTTGTGTTCTTCGGTAAATGTCCCTGTCCTTATCTCGAGACATCATACAAATAAAGGTGGTCGTGCCTTTGCCTGTCATGCACCCTATTACTGGAACTCACTTCCTCTAACCTTACACCAATCTGCATCCCACATCTCCTTTCAGAAAGAACTTCGACACTGTCTCTTCTCCTCCTACATATGCTCCTGCTTCAAACCACCCTAGTCTTTGCTCTCTAACTCCACTCTCCTCTTGTTGTCACCTAGGAGCTTAGAGTCCACTCCAACATCGAAACACTTCCTCTCTATTTCACTTCCTTCTTCCTTTCATTTCATTCTTCTACTTCCTTCTCTCCTTTCCAGGTGATCCTATCCACCTTCTCCACCCTCTCCCTAGCACCTCCCTTTATCTATCTTTGCTTGAAGACTATCGCTGTCTCAGCACCTCACTCCTTTCTTGCCTGCACAGTTGTCTGGTCACTTAATTTGACCTGCTTGTATTGTCTTATGTAATTATTAATGCTGTATTTTGGTCTTACTACCACAATTTCCTAATCTGACGTTACTGTATTTGTCTTATGTTAACTTAAATGCTTATCGTGGTCTAACTAACTCAATTCTTTGTCACATCGCTGCTGTTATGTAACTTGTACCATGTATCTTGTTGTTCTTTGAAGTTTGTTTCTGTACTCTCCCAGGTCGTGCCTGAAAATAGTCTTTTTGGCTAGTGCACCTACCCGGTTAACAAAAACCAAATAAAAAAAAAATGGCAAAAGCTGTAGCTGGGCTGGCATGCTGAGAACTGTAAAACAGTAAATGGGAGACTGTAGCTTTAACAGCTGAGAGAAATGACAACTAAAATACTGTGGTGATAGAGGGCATCGGGCCGAGCATGGAGAGCCCAAAAGAAAGAATGAAAACAAAGAGCCAAGGGGAGGTAGCAAACGAAGACAGAGGAAAGGAGCAGAATGGAGGGGAACAGACCAGGAGGCAAAATGGGAACGAGCAGGATGGGTGTTTTTTTTTTTGTTGTTTTTTGTTGTTTTCTGATTTCATTTATGGTTTTGTTTGTGGACATGTACGTTGTAGAAAGAACAAGTCAGCGTTATGAAGGGAGAACCAGAACAAGATCAAAAAGGAGCAACAATGCACAGGCTCAGGACAGGAGACACAGGAAGGAGCCCCGAAGGTGCACCCGGAAGGCAGGACCGGTGCACAAGGACACAGGCAGAGCACCGGAGTGCACCAGGAGGTAGGCAGCAACAGAGCGCTGCAAAGATATGGAGACAGGACAGGACAGGAGGGGGCAGAGATGACACAACACAAGTGGGGAACAGGACAAGGTGGCCATGGCAAGTGGCAGCTGAGATGAAAACAAGAGGAGGCAGGAAGGGACAGAAAAGCAGCAAACGGGAAGGAGCTGGGGGGCAAATCACTGTGAGGGAGTGGCAACACAGAGCGAGCAGGAGAATAAACAAAGCAGCAGATCAAGCAGCATGGGGAAGGAGACAGCTGGGAGGCAGGTGGGAAAACCAGAAAAACAGAAGCAGTAGAGAGGTGAACACTGAAGAAAACATGACTGAAGAAGCAGCCAGATGGCTGGAGGCAGCAGGAGACAGGACAGGAGGCAAGCGGAGAAGCTCAGGAAATGGGAGGGAGGGCAGAGCCTCTGGCGCAACAAAAAATGATCGAGGAAACATGTACTAGTGGCCTTTTATGGCCCAAGCAGGGGTGTGGTTAGTTGCTCTGCCCAACTGAACTACAGACATAGCCTTCCAATAGAATCATAGTTAAATACCACAGGACCATACTAAATTTGTCAAAATAAATAAAATACATGAGACAAAAAATAAAATAGCAGCCAGTTCAGAAGGCAATTAACTGCTATCAAAAGCCTCCCTGAACAAGTAAGTCTTTAGGTCCCTCTTAGAGATCTCCATAGAAGGGACCTTCCTAAGAGACCTTGTAAGCAAGTTCCTTAGGGCTGGGCAAACAACTTTAAAAGCATGATTACCCAATGACCTTAGCCTAGCTCTGAGAACCACTAGGAGGCCCACTTTGGAGGAGCAGAGAATGTGAGGTGTATAATAAACTCAGAAGGTCACTTAGATAACCTGGGCCCAGTCTGTATATGGCTTTATAGGTCAGTAAACCAAACCTGAAGGCAATTTGTCACTTCTCTGGCAGCCAATGCAGGTCATGCAGGACCAGGATTATGTGACAGGACCTCGGGATGCCCATCAGCAACCATGCTGTTGTGTTCTGCACCAGCTGCAGGTATCGTAGGACCCCTCCAATAACCCCAAGATATAGGACATTACAGTAGTCCAGTCTGTAAGTTACAAAAGCATGTACTGGTGATGGCAAGTCATCTGGTTAGATCAAGGCTTTAATCCAGGTGATACAGTAAAAGCCACTCCAGACTACAGATGACACCTGAGCCTCAAGTGTCAGTCTTTCACCCAGAATGCCCCCCCCCCAGATTGTTCATTTTAGCAAGGCTACAAGCCTGGAGGGAACAAGCACCAGGCCAACCATCTCCCAGCAGCCCCACCCCTGCTGTTCACCAAGCTTAATCACTAATACCACTGCCTTATCCAGGTTGAATCTTAGCCAGATGGAAGACATCTAGTCTGGGATCTCAGCCAGATACAAACTAGTACCTCAACCATGTCAGGCATCCTGGGTGCAAATGACAGACACAGCTGGGTGTCATCTCCATAGCAGAGAAAAAGCTCAGTCTGTAACGTCTGACGATCTCATCCGGGGGCAGCATGTACACCACAAACAATATAGGTGAGAGGACTTAGCTTTTGAGTACACCACAGAGCACAGGCTTTGGTAATTAGGAGAAATTTCCCATTACCACCATCTGCATCCTATCTCTAAGGAAGGACTCAAACCAGCTGATGACCGTGCTGGTGAGTCCACAGTAATTCATAAGGTGATCCAACAACAACCCATGGTCCACAGTGTCAAATTCTGAAGCGAGATCAAGTAAAGCAAGAACTGACCATTCCTCTCTATCTCTTTCCCTAAGGAGATCATCATTCCCCCTGACCAACATGCTCTTCGTACTCTGCTTAGACCTTAATCTGGACTGCAAAGGCTCACAGATGTTAAAGATAAGAAGGTGTGCCTCAAGCTGCAGTGCTACCATCTTCTCAATAACCTTTCCCAGATAGGTAAGACTAGAGATAGATCTAAAATTTGCTAAGCAGTCTGGGTTCAGATGTTTTTTTCGGAAGGGGCCTCACCAGCGCATCTCTCAATGCATTGAGAAAGGACCCCTACAAAAGGGTGCACATGACCATCTCAGTGAATACTGGACCCAGAAACCCCACACGACTCACTAGAAGGAGTGTCGGACCTGAGTCCAGTTCACAAGAAGTGGGCTGCAGTTATGAGCTCACCCCACAAACCTCCTCAATCAATACTAGACTAAACTCTCCCCATACAAGAGAAGAGCTTTTATCAACTATCAGTTCCCCTCTTGTGGGCTGTGACAGTCCAGTTGGGGTAATCCTGAACCTGACAGAGGCCTCTCTGTCAGAGAAGAACTGAATGAACTCTTTGCACCTGGTGGATGAAAATGCTCTTGCTGCCTGTAAAAGGTGGGATGAAGTAGCCTGTCCACAATCCGGAATAGCTGAGCCTGTCTGTTCTTCCCTGTAGTAATCCATCTGGACAGGATTGCTTTATTCAACAAATATTTTTTCAGCCCGGATTGGCAACTTACTATTAGGATTTCAAAAGGAGTGGGGGTCTCTTAGTAGTCACCTCAGGGCCCTGCTGTGAAGTCACCCAGCTACCAACATTGAGGTAGACCATCCATCAGCTGGGTCCCTAGTCTAAACTGCAGCTGCCTCAAATGGCTTACCTTTATAGGGTGCATCAGCTAACAATTGGCTTAATTAAGGTGTGGGCCCAGCCAAGACATCCCTACTCCTTTTGAAATCCAAAAAGTAAGTTGCCAATCCAGGCTGAAAAAATATATGTTTATTGTTACATTGGGGGGGGGTGTCAGGGTGTGCTCTGACTTGCTGTTTTTGTTGATACCTTAGGACAGTGCAGGGAGTTTTGTTTTAAATTGTTTATATAACGTTTAATGTAAACTTACATGGACATGTTGTAGTTTTCCCAGTGTAGCTCCACTTAGCATAGTGGTTGCTAAGCAGTTGCTATGGACACTCCAACTTTACATTATGGCCAGTACATAATAAAAACGTTTGATGCACAATTCTTTTGTGGGTTTTTTTTTTGGGGGGGGCATTTGTTCATCAAAAGAGTGAAAAGAAATTGAGCTTTCTGTCATTTATTGCTGATTATAAAAATTCTAAAGGTATCTATAAATGTGCTGGACTTAATGACATAACAACTGTGTGGATAAATCAGCTGATGACATAACAACTGTGTGGATAAACAAAATTTATACACACAGTTGCTAGAGATAAACAGATTTATCACACTCCATTTATGTCCACCCCTATTGCACACATATATATATATATATATATATATATATATATATATATATATAGCTAACTGGACTGCCTACTTAACTGAATACAGGGCTGAGCTCCCTACCAATAACCTCGGTAGCTTGTTTATTTTAAATCCATAATTTGCTTTGTTTTACAAAGTTAACCTCAAGCTACCTAAACCAGCTGGTGTGGTCTATGAAGGACTCCCTAGTTAAATATCTGTGCAGGACTGGGTTCTCTTTCTCACAGTTTCGGTCACTTAATTATAACCTTAAATTGCTAAATTGCTTGATATGAAATAAACACGACAAACCACAAGCCATCTAATTCGGCTGCTCACTGAGGGACTTCTGCAGGAGGGAGCAGAATCAAGCAGCACTTCCCATTCAGCTGTTCTCGGTGGGCTGATCCTGGTAGCAGCTCATGCAAGGGGTCTAGCATCAGCCTAGGATTTAATTATCTGTGTTACTAGCAGGATCTTTAAATTGTAATCTGTATGCTGGGAATTTTGATGTTACCTGACAGTGATAGAGTTTTAGTCTGTCTGCTATATTCCAGGCTCTTATATTAGGCTTCACTGCCTGGACTGAAATAATTAATTAATGTGGATTAATGCATATGAACACAGTCAAACTGCAGAGTCTAGGGCTTTCTCTACCTCCTCCTCAATCCTCCTACCCACCAATCACTCGCTCTCTCTGTCCCCTATCCAGGTCCTTACTTCTCCCCTAATTGTAACTATTTAACCTGACTTCTCCCTCTCTCTCTCTCTCTCTCTCTCTCTCTCTCTCTCTCCATAGCTGCTGGTTTACCTGGGCTAGCCGCCTCCGCAGCAGTTGAGTCGAAACATTTTCAAGGTACGCTATTTGGGTCACCTGCGGAAGAGCCGGCATTTTCTTTGTTTACTGCTGACTGAGGAGTTCGAATCTTGGCGCCTTTTTCATTTGCCTGCTCGGTGAACAGAGTGCTCTCACTTGCCCCTCACTATTAAGCTAACTGGACTGCCTACTTAATTGAATACAGGGCTGGGCTCCTACCTATAACTCCGGTAGCTTGTTTATTTTAAATCCATAATTTGCTTAGTTTTACAAAGTTAATCTCAAGCTACCTAAACTGGCTGGTCTGGTCTATGAGGGACTCCTAGTTAAATATCTGTGCAAGACTGGGTTCTCTTTCTCACAGTTTTGGTCGCTAATTATAACCTTAAATTGCTAAATTGCTTGATATGAAATAAACAAGACAAACTGCAAGCCATCTAATTCAGCTGGTCTGCTCACTGAGGGACTTCTGCAGAAGGGAGCAGAGTCGAGGAGCACTTCCCATTCAGCTGTTCTCAGCGGGTCGATCCTGGTAGCAGCTCATGCAAGGGGTTTAGCATCACCCCACAGCCGCTGCGTGGCTGCCCCCTGCCTGCCCCCCAATTCCCTCCCACCCTTAGCTGGTGTTGAATATATAGCCAGGAGTCTCAAGTGAACTACTGACGTGGACTGTCCAAACAAAATAAAAAAAAAAAACAACTCCCTAATTTGTCATTTGCAGTTTATAACTGCTGGCCACTAGAGGTCCCCATATATTATCTCTTATCACAGTACCTCTGGCTGCAGTAAGCTGTGCAGCATGTGTTCTGGTATCACTGAGTACTCTAACCCCATCACCCTCTCTGCACTTTCTCCCCACTTCTCCTCCTGTCCTACTCAACAGCCTCAGGATGTTGCTCCTGATTAAATACCTCACCTTTCTCTCTTTACTGGCTCTAGACTCCTTGCTACTAATTCTTGGGAACCCATCCACCTTCTCTGCTGCTCCCCAAAATGACTTCTCCTACTCAAACATGTTACTGTATAAATCCTCAGATCAGATGCCTCCTCTGGGCCTCAGTTACAAACCCATCAGTTCTATTATTAGGCTCCTGATCAGAAAGAAAATCCTTCACCATGGTCGTGCCTCTCGCATGTTCCTGCATGACACAGTCTGGATTGCAACACTATCCCTCACACTCTCTGGTGACTTTGAGCTAAACCTTGGTCCCGGGGGATCGAACATGCAACATCCTCAAGTCATCTCACCTCAAGTGCCCAAACCCCCTGGACTATCCTTCTCCCACATTAATATCCGAAGTTTGGCAGCCAGTCTCCCTGCGCTGGAAGCATGGGTACATGTTCATAATCCTGATATCCTTGCCTTGTCAGAAACATGGCTAAAATCTTCAGTCCCTAACTCAGCATGTGCTCTACCAGGGTACAATATGCTTCATGTGGACCATACCACTTTCAAGAGAGGGGGTGGCCTGGCGTTGTATTTCAAACTGCACCTTAATATATCTCTTGTACCAGGTACTCTCCTCAGTCATTGTGAAGTACTGCATTCGGTCCTCCTACTGGGAGGCATGTAGAAACTCCACATCCTAAATGTCTACTCCCCTCCGAGAAATAGTAAGCTCGGTCTTGAAGAACTCATTGACCAAATACCTAGGGTATCCACTAAAAGTGACACTATCTGCCTTGGGGATTTCAACCTGGATGTGCTGGACCCAAATGCCTCTCACCTAGCATCTACCCTTAGCAAAGCTAACTTGACTCAAATTATCGCATCTCCTACCAGAGTCTCCCCCAATGATTCCAGTCGCACACTTATTGACTGAATACTCACCAATAGAGTGGACCAGATTAGCTCCTCTGGAGTCCCAGCGGACTCCATCAGTGACAACTGTCTTATATACTGTACGCGGGAGGCCTCTCCCCCAACTTATCCTCCTAAAATTCTATCCTTCTCAAATTTTGGCCTCCTGGGCACAGCAGCCTTTCTTCAGGACCTCAGTCTGGTTGACTGGTCCCCTATTTTCATCACCAATGATGTCAACACAGCTACTGAATACTTTACAAACGTCTTACTATCTCTACAGAGACATATCCCCACCTCTACGTAGGGTCAAGGGCAAACCCACTAAGTGGCTTAGCGCCTGCTTCTCCAGTGCCTAAAACTAAGAGATAAACAATGGATGAAATGGAAATCCTCTGCCCTGGTTTTGGACTATGAAGAATATCGGGCCTTAAGAAATGCCTGTAAGAAGGACATCAGGTTGGCCAAAAGTAACTACTACCATGAGTTACTTCGCTGTTCCTCATCCAATCCAAAACAATATTGGGCATGAATAAATGAAATCCTTGGGAACAACAGGCCACAGACTCCGAGCGATATGTTGGTAAATGATGTCAGCTGTAACCACCCCCTTACTTTTCAGAAGCTTTTAACTGTCTTCACAATGCTCCCCACCTTCCCACAGGCTTCTCGTCTTGGCTCTCCTACTTCCTTCCAGGACAACTCTGTTGCCCCAACACGGCTGAAGCTTGCTCCTGTCACTAGACTTGAGGTCCTAAAATGTCTTAGATCAATCTCTCCCCATGGCAGTGCGGGTACGGATGGTCTTGAACCTAGGATCCTTCGGCTGGCGGCCTCCCTATTAGCAACACCAGTAACTAGACTATTCAACCTCTCTGTCTCCACCTCTGTTGTTCCCCTCATATTGAAATTGGCTAGGATTATTCCTGTGTTCAAAAAAGGCGACCCTAACAGATTAACTAATTATTGGCCCATTGCTATACTGTCTACCTTTAGCAAACTGCTTGAAAAATTAGTTCATGGCCAGGTCATCTCTCAACTGACTGAACACAATCTTCTGTCTCCTATCCAGCATGATTTTGAGGCTCAGACACAGCACCACAATGGCTCTTACCCTGCTCATCAGTGATGTTAAGACAAACATGGATAATGGACAACTCACGGTGCCGTATTCATCAACCTTACTAAAGTGTTCGACTTGGTTAACCATCCCCTCCTACTATGCAAACTGCAGGGCCTTGGTGCTACTTGTCTCACCTTTTCCTGGTTCAAAAGCTATCCTGACTGTCGTTCCCAAACTACCTCCTTCTGCAAAGTCCTATCATCTCCCTCTGCCATCTCATGTGGTGTACCTCAGGACTTTATACTGGGACCACTGCTATTCTCCATCTTTGTTAACTCTATTCTGGCCTCCACCACCCACTGTAAATCTATTGTGTACACTGATGACCTGCATCTTTATACCACCTCATCTGTCAATGATATCAATGCACACCTATCATCCTCTTTCAGTCAGATCCAGGCTTGGCACTCCTCAAACCAATTAATTCTCAATCAATCTAAGACTTAGGCCATGCTCCTTGGGTCCCTAAGGAAAGGTAGTGTTGCATCCCACCACCTGGGGGTCCAATGCCCTGATGGATCTGTACTAACCAACACAAAGTCCTTTAAATATTTAGGGGTGACTCTTGACCACCAGCTCCACTTCACCTTGCATATCAATGAGATCTGTCAACACGTCAACTCGAAGACTGGAGCCACTTACAGGGTACGTCACTTCCGTAGCCCAGGAGGTCTTGCTTCCAGGGCTGAAATATGCTCTTCCAGTCTTCTCTCATGCTAAAGCAGCAGATCTGCATAAATGGGACACCACATACAACAACATCTGCAGATTTGCCCTGTCGGCTCCCCGTCTCACCCATCACTGCTTTCTCTACTCAACATTGAACTGGCTGTCTCCCGATGGTATACGCTCCTACTCTCTAGGTAACCTTATTGATTCCTTATCCCGTCCACCACATCCTGATGTGCTTGCAGCTATGCTTAAACCAATTATCCAAGCTCATCATTTAAGGTCTTCGACATCACCCCTGCTCGCCGGTCCTCCTTGTTGTACTAAAATGGGTGAGCAAGCTTTCTCCCACCTTGCTCCCAAATTCTGGAACCCTCTTCCCACTGACATGAAGTATTCCCCATCTCACAATTCATTCAAGAAAGCATTTTTTTCTTACTTGATCTCTCCTGGTGTCTGCAAGTGCTCCTAATTCCCACTCAGGTTTCTTCTGCTCACTCCATGTATAAGATTGCTAAGTAGTCATACAGAGTTCCTGTATAATTCTAATATTGCTAAGTAGTCATACCGAGTTCCTGTGTAATTTACTTGGATGGTTTGTTGTTACCTCCTCATACATGGTTTTTACTCTGTACCCATGTTTGACTGCCTTGCGTGGTGGTCCAGTGCTTCTGTGCATATGCCTGTCTTATCCTTTGTAATATTGTCCCCATTACTATTGTACACTCCCAGGTCGTGCTTGAAAATAGGCAGGTTTTTTGCCTAATGCACTTACCTGGTTACCAAAAGCTAATAAATAAATAAATATATCACATAGCCTCTCCTGCAAAGATAGAGGGGATAGGTTTGAATAGGTGGGGTGAAGAATGTGGGAAGGCATATTAACAGGCACACCAATACTATTAAATAAGCACCTTTAAAAACATATACATTAAGAGTGACCACAACATGATAAAAATGACTATATCAAGTAATGATATCAAATGCAAACATGATAGAAAATGACTATATCAAGTAATGATATCAATTGCCAATATCTGTATCAAAATCTACATCAATAAATATGTGCCAGCCTAATAGTAAAACAGTTTGTACTTCGGGGCTGGTGATCGGGGAACCACTACCACCAGCAATACAAACTATTATATCACTGCTGGGATCAGAGGAAGGAGGGGCACCACTACCACCAAGGAAGATATTTCAACATGCGGGGAAGGTGGTAAGAGGGAGAGAGAGAGGGCAGCACTACCACCAAATAATTTATTTCAACTTATGGGAATGATGACTGGGGGGGACAACTAGCACCAGGGGTATATTAATATACAGAATGGGCCAGCAATCAGTGGGGGCGGGCCATGAGCACCAGGGATAATATTTCTTGCACCATGAGCTGGTGATTAGTGGGAGAATGTGCCAGGGATCACAGGGGGATGTTGTGTTCCACCAGCAGCCAACCTCCTAGATGGCTTCATTACCTCTGGCAGCCACAAGGATTGCCCAGAATTAAGTCAGGGTTCTGTTCGGCAGTATTTGTGATGTGCAAAAGGACCATGCTAAACCCTTTTGTGCAGCACAATGCCGCTGAATATGTGGTAGCGCACATATTCATAGTCACGCCCTTCCCCTTTCCCGCACACACACACATAGGGTTGGATTCACAAAGCTTTTTGAAGGTGCAAAACCTTCCCTAAGTCCCCAAAACTGCCGTAGCTATGGAAACAAAGGGAACTGCACTGAGTGCTCTTCACAAAACCCTCTGCAGCTGCAGAAAACAACACTAAGGACTGTGGAAAAAGTGCAGCTGCAGAAGTCCCTGAGGGAAAAAGGTGTGAGATAAGTAAGGCACAGCCCCTGAAGGCTATTCACAACCAGTTTTTTCCACAAGTGTGGAAAAAATGTTACACACAGTGGAATGAGGTGTAACTCTCCCTCAGAAAACTGCAGTAGTGCCCCAGCAATTGGAATCAATTAAGGTGGAGGTGAGGCACAGGTAATAGCATCCCAGATAGTATAACTGTGGCTGCTGTAACAGCAACAAACACACACATTGCCATGATATGGCAACAGGCAACAACCAGCAGAAACAGTGCAGCCCATGATGGAGCCCCACAGGCAGTAGAGCCTGTCCAGCCTGCAGTGAGTGCAACCCCTACAGGCAACAGGAACACCCCAGGGAGGGGGGGACCAGCAGTAACAGTTGGCCACTGTGGTGCCATGGTATTGCTGGTACCTGTGGTGCTGCTGTGGTCCCAGTTGAGGGACTGGTTGCTGGTCTCTTTGTGAGTGCTTTCAGCTTCATTCTATGGCAGCCCTGTTAATGTCTGCTGTTCCAGCTAATTAAGTTTACTTGTTGCTATGCCTCCTAAGCAATTTCTGGGCTGTGGATCCACAGTTGCAGATTTTCAGCACATGCACAATTTCCGCAGCTGCGAGTTTTACAAATTCGCACCTGCTCAAAATTTCTTTATGAATGTCATACAACTGCATTTCCACAGTGCTGCAGGCTTTTTCCATGAGCTGCAGGATTTTGGCTTCTTTGTGAATCCTGCCCATTGTGTTTTGCATGGGCACTAATCCTCTTTGCCTGCTGAACAGCCCCTTTGAATATGGGACTCCAGCACAAACCCCGGTTTGCACAGGCAAAGACCCATTAGCACCCACACAAACTTTTGAATATCAGGCCCCAGGTGGATTATTCCACCAGAAGTTTTGAATTCCTTCATTTAGAATTTATTAAAAATGACATATACCCTGCAGGATTAGGAGATATTTTCATAGAGTTTACTTAGATCTCAGAGATGTGTGATGAATAGGGCTAAGCAAAGAATCAAAGATATGGCTGCTCAAGAGGAATTGGACCATTTATCTAACTAAACTGCACATCTGGCATAAAAAAACTTCAGAATATACAGTATTTGGCAGAGAAAGGTTTTTATATACCCTGACAGACCCAGGTGAAAGATCTTTGTTGACCTGTTTCAGATTAGAGTTATATAATGGCAACAAAATGCTGTTTAAACAAAAAACTTGTATAACTTCTCCAAACTGTAGACATGGACTAAATGTACCTGAAATTTCCTTTATTAAAAAAAAAGCCTGGGATAAATGGCTGGCACAAATTTTGGAAGATATGCATTTGACTCCTGATGAAACAATATGCTACCTGTATAATTCCTCAGATCACAATATATTATCTATGCTAACCAGTTTTTTGCAAACCATATACAAAATATGAAACTCTGATAAAGTGACTTTGCTTTGTTAGCTAATCCTTCAGCATTCTGTCTTTTCTGAGAATACCTTATGACATTGGGGGTGTAGGTAACTAGAACTGAACCCAATGCCTGCTAAGGTTTCATACCATATGGCATTTGCTAATGAACTCATCTTCCCATAGCATCCATATAAGGACTACTGCATCTAAATTTATTTTATCCCTGCAATTCATCTTGAACTCACTGGTTGGTGAGATAGAAATATTAATAGCTTTACTTTGTGTTTGGAGAGGCCTTTTTTTTTTGAATGACTTTATATCCCCTACGTCCCACAGGAGCTGCCTCATCAGGAGTCACCCATGAACCCATCCCTGCCACCTCTTACCTACTACTCAGGTCCCTCCATCCTGCCACTGTTTGCCCACTGGGTGGGGTCAGTGGGGCAGGACATCCCAAATCTCTCCATTGCATCAGATCCCTAGGCAGTGACAGATGGTGGCACATTAGGATTGGCTCAGCACTCCATCCACCGGTTCCTGAGGGGATTTTCCATTTTCTATGTGTAAGATGTGTCCAGATGGCTAGGCATGGATGCCAATGTCTGCAGCATCCAAACCCAATGGTGCAACCCCCAGAGCTGACTGGTCACAGACCTCCACCTGTGGCCAATTAAGCCCCTGGGGTGCTGACATGCCCCAGCCTCTGCCAGGGGTCAGCACACACTGGGATGGAACCCTGTCCCTCCCTGGAGAAGGTGAGCTGTCATTGGATGCTCTAGCCTATCTCCCATACACCCCCATGGCCTGAGTCTGCTACAAACCCGGGTCACAGCGTGGGAGAGGCCTTTTTTTATTTATCAGCTAGAATAAGTGATTGTATATGTATATGAATATATTGTATGTATTGCCTGTCTATACTGAAATTACTTAACTCATTGTCTCCTATCAGACGCCTGTAGTCATCAGTAAAATACACTGGCGTGTCCTGAGGACACCTACAGAAGTCAGCTACTGACTTCCTGTGTGCCCTTGCAATGTCTGGAGACATCACTTATATATTTTTAATATATAATATAACAGAATATAATATATATTTGATTGCATAGTACTGTTGGAAAGGTAATTTTGTGATGAACAGCTTTGCCACTGATATTTTGTGTATATCATGTTTACTTTAGGAGTTATTTGCATTTGTTTATGGTATGGTGTGTATGGCTTATGTTGCCTATTTTAGTGAAAAAAAAATATTTTTCTTTTTGCCGTTTCAACCAGCACAGAAAAAAACAAAATTACATATTATTATTTGCATACCACCATTGGAAAGGTAATTTTGTGCTGAAAAAGGTTGCCACTCATACTTTCTGTCTAGCACTTATGGTTCTTGAGCTATTAGGATTTGTTTGTGGCATGCTGACTACAGCTTGATTTTGCTTAGAAAGTACCAGGATTCACTGTTAACAGTATACAGGAGACAAGTGGTGCAACTTCAGAGAGCTCCTTGGAGGCAATGAGTTAAGTTGATAAATACACTTTGAACTTTGTCCTCATTAAGAAAAAATTATACATAAAGATAAAAAAAAAATCTGATATGTACTGTTTTTAAGTTTTGGGGCATTTTTATTACTAATAAATTGTCTATTTTGAACTTGAAGGTGTTAAAACCCTATAATTCATTTTCTATATTATTCTATATAATTTACTAAAGTGTTAATTGGAAAACTCTTGAGTCCAGTCTCAATGTTTGGTAAGTGCTCTTAAAATGGGACACATTCACATGTGTTAGCCATAGATAACTTTCCACATGGGAAATATTGTGCGCATACTGTGTTTAATTAACCTCCAGAGAAAAAAAGCAAAAGTATTTGTTAACTATAGTAGTAATAGTTTCAACCAGCAGTGTATCCTGGTCAGCTGCTTCCTTGGTTAACTAAACTGTCTATTTTAAAACTGAATTTATTCTCTGCAGTCTTCAACCAAATGGTTAGAAGTAACATGAGCCTCAGTTGTTTATTTATAGGAAGCTGTATTGTGGTGTTATTGTAAAAGTTGACACTGTTAGTTTTCCAGAGTTGTTTGAGTTATTTAAGACATGGCACCTTTCTCTGAGTGATGACAGTTTACACTAGAAAGCAGTTATTTTATATAGAGTGGTATGTTGCTCTAGTTTATTTATCATAATTAGAATAGATGCAAAATATATGAAAATTAGGTGTCATGACAGGATGCCAGTTTGCTAGTGCAAGAGACTGACTTGGGTGGAAGGAGGGTGGAGGAGGCTGGAGGCCCTTCTATGGTCACAAAATAGCTAGTGTGGCAAACTAGTCTCTCCAGACTAGCCTATGACTCAGTTTTGTCAGCCCTTCAGTAGCTGCCATCACTCAGCAAATACTCTCTCTTGGGGTATCTCTAGGTCTGAATCCCTCCAGTGCCACTGCTCACAAGTACAGTGCTCCTTGCACAAGGGCACACAACCCACCCCTTTCTGTCACAGCTGAGAACACCTTACTTTAGAAACAGATTAGGGTAACTGTAGCCTTCTCTTCAGAGGCAGAAACACAGTTTTCTGTCAGCTATAAATCAGTTAGCTGTACCAGAAAGGACTCAGTCACAGAAGCATTAAGTATGTAAAAAAGTAATGTTTTAATACTTCAAGATATAATACAGGATACTATGGAAAGAACTATGGAGAACAGTAATTTCTACAGAACTGAAAAAGAAATTGTTTCGAACAGTAGGTTACACACAGAAAAACCTTCCTCTCTTAAGCAAGGCAGAATAACTTACCACATGACACCTTGCTGAATCAGAACAGTCTCAAACCTTACAGGGTAGCTGTTCATAGTCCCAAACTTGACTAACTTGCACTCTCCAAACTCAGGTTAATAAGATTTCCCAAAAGACAGTCTCCCTCCCACCCTCAACACACATGTCCTATGACATCACTCTCAGGTCATTTCTTTGTGTCTTGAAAGTGGGGTCCACTTGAAAAACAAGTTTGATCTGGACTTTGGACTGTATATACCAATACATCTGCTTTTTGTCCAGAGTCCTTTCTAGTTCAGCAGGGATATCTGGTTTAGCTAGCAGCTTTCTGACATGAAAATACATTTTCTCATAAACTATCCAGGGGTCCTGCTGTGATATAGGGCAGCAGAGATAGTATTTTTTCTCCACAGGCATCTGGTTTGTCCCTGATACAAATCTTGACTTTTCCCAAGAATACCAGCTTGGTCCCTTCAGCTACTAAATTCTAATTGATATCCATGCAGTAAGAATTGAATAAAAAACTACTGTAACAGATATTCATAGCAAGTTCATATAGCCAATTAAACAAAGAGGTGCTATCTAACAAAGAAAATCAATTAACAAAACTGAGTTACTATCAGAATAAGGGCATTCCACCTGTTTCATAAAATCAGGCCTGGCCACTAATATAAATCATAAAGTCCTTCTCCAAGGTAAACTGTTATTCAGAGTTCTCTTGTAAAGGCTGTATAAAGGATGTATTCTCCTCTTGCAAAATGGACTGGGCAAATTAGGCAATTTGACTGGATATGAGATTACCAAAGAGTGAAAAAAATCCAGTACCTGTATAATGTCACCATTAAAACTATTTCCTATTAATCTGATCAACCTTCTCATCAGATCAGTGTAGTGCAATAACTATAATAAAACTATCAAAACTGCAAATGCTCAGTCAGCCTGATGCACAGTGGCTGTGGGTGGATTTCTATGCTGGTGACTTAGGTGTTCTGCCTGAGATCAGGTATGCACTGCAGGTCAGCAGGATATTGCAGTAATATCCACAAGGATGCTCCAACCTCCAGGGAGGGAGGGAGGCATGTCAACCCACTGTTTATCTGCCCTCTGGCATTAAACTTGGTGCCTTAGGGTGGGACTGGGATGTAAGCTGGCTCTGCATCTGCATGCGATTGTATGCACATGTTTGGAGCCACTGCAGCCTTCTCAATGGATGACTACAAACAAACAAGGAAGAAAACACACACCAGCCATACCTAAACCCTCACCATCTGGCTCATGCAGGATTATGCTCTGGGAGATGATGCCTCTAGAGGAGTCATTGCTATACAGGGACAATTGACAAAGCATCAAAATTTGAGGCATTGTGTTGTTTTGTGGGGAGTATCACCTGTTAGTGTAAGCTGCTCTTTTGTAAGGAAAAATAAAGATTTTTTACACTGTACATCAGTGATTCTATGTGATTTTATCAATGGGTTGGTTATGAGTGCAATGATTCTTGGTGGCGATATATTTTTATGTGTGCACCTCACTGACTTGGGTGCTTTCAGTTTGCCACAGTGTGCCTGAAGGCCTTGCCATGGGCAGGGGCATGTCACTGGGAACAATGGTCCAGGTTAGAGGTTGACAGAGCTGAGAGGTTACCAGAGAAGACCTAAAGAGGTCAGTTGATGAGGAGGGGAAGAAAAACTCTGATTACGAGGAAAGCAACTCTTCATAGTCAGAGTTCTCCATGTTGACCCCTTTCATTTAGGCCTACAATAAAACATTTTATAATTTGTGATAGAAGTGTTTTATTTTATCCTCTGCAAGTTAAGGTCTCCCCTTTCTTTTCTAACTTGCTCTCAGTCCAAGCAATACTTATTTTGTGCATTGCACCTCTTAAATTCTTGATGTGCTTCATTCAGCAACATTTGAGTCCCAAAGGACTCAACCCCTTCACTGGCAGGTCCTGATATAACATTTCTAAGGCTGTGGTGCCCTCTCATCCCCACC
Source organism: Neoceratodus forsteri (assembly GCA_016271365.2). NCBI lineage: Eukaryota > Metazoa > Chordata > Ceratodontiformes > Ceratodontidae > Neoceratodus > Neoceratodus forsteri. The sequence continues at coordinate 1,412,764,962 of CM028130.1, forward strand.
TTGTAGCCTCTTCTGGGCCCAATGCATGATGTTTGCTAAGGCCACTCTGTTCAGCTGAATGCCCAAGATGTACGTCTGTGCAACAGTTCTAGCTCTACAACCAGAGTAAAACTGGCTGCCCTGAATACCTAGAGATTTCCAGGTGAGCCCCTGTCACTGGGGTTCCTCCAGTCTTGCAAACACTGGATATCTTTTTACATACCGTAACATTTAGTTTCTTCTTCTTCTTTTGTTTCCTTTTTTTTTTTTACTTTTGGTTTTTTTGTATTTTGTTCAAATACATTAACAAAATTGATACAGGAAAAGGAATACATTTTATTGTGCTTCTAAATACATCAGTGAAGGATATAATAGGCACTCCTCTTTAGGTACATCATGTAGAGGTATTCTTTAATATGGTTCTACAATGCCAGTTTGACAACACTTTTGTTGACCAGCATCACATCGACAGGATTTATGTCAACCACAAGTTGCAGTTGACATATCCGTTTATCTTCTGGTCCTGTGTTTTCAACAGGGTATCTCCCCCAATCCCCATGTGGAGCTCTACCCCCACACCCCCATACTTTAGATTCTCAACTCCCATCAGGTTGATTCAGGGAGGGTGCAGGACCGGGAGACAGTGTGCCCTGTCTCAGGCACACCAATGCAGCGACCAGTCAGCAAAGTGTTGATTTTGCTGACAGCAGGTATCGCTGTGTTGGTGTCACTGTTGAGTCAGCATACCCTTTAGGGTAATGAAGTAATTCTAATAAAAGAACCATAAATCCAGTCAGTGCCCAAAACTGAAATAAATCATTTGAATTAAAAAACCACTAACTGCAATACCAACCCTTTAGTACTTGGAGCAGATATCCCTTAATTTAGAGAATAGCAGGCTTTCGTAGAGCACCCTTAAACCTTGTAACAAGAAGATAAATAATACCTGGCTTGGTGGCAAAGAGGGCAAAGAGAGCTCAGGCACTATCAGCACCTTACTTTTCCCACCAGCGACCTGCATTCAGGAACAAGCGCGGGTTGCTGGGAGCTGATGGGGAGGGAGGGTTGAGAGAGAATCAAGTGCCAGTGTTGCAACTCTCCTCTCTCAGATTGGAGTGGAGTGGTGTGCTTTCCCAGCTCTTGGCTACCACGGCTGGAGGCCTGGTGGTAGCGTCAACACCTGGAGGCAAGACATAAGTCTGGGAGGGTGGAAGGCGTCATGGTTCTGGAAAACATTTGTACCTCCATGTGCCTACATTATCTGTGCCACCACAGCACTGGGAGGAAACACTAGGTGGAAAATGGGAGCAGACCAGGTCTTCATGAACCCCACTGCAACACTGTGACCAACCCTTCCACTGTGGCTGGCAAGCATTATGGATATAATTGTTCCCAGAGGAGACAGCCTCACTCTCTGGCCCCCACTGCAGGGAAAATCTGCAGGAACTAGCCCCCCCCAGCATAGAGGGAGGATTGGGACAGCCATGGGTGTCCCACGGTATGGAACTGAACAGCAGCCCAGGGGCTGGCTCAGGTGGACAAACAGTTCTATGGAAAACAGATAATATGAATTAAACAATTAAAATATTCAAAGTATCAACTCATTTAAAATAGTACTTGCTATAAACACTAATAAAACACCTAGGCCCTGCTAGCTAGGAAATAAGAAATCCAGTACTTTCAGAAAGGATATCCTGGTAGATACTCACTACTCACTACTTACAGTGTAGTAGGGATCCTCTTCCCCAGCCAAGTACACAAACTCTCCAGTACCATACCTTATCAAACATTAGTGGGCTTCTCAGAATACCCATCATCTGACCTCCATTTTATTAAAACAAGTTATGACTGGCGTACAGTCAAAATAAAACTACAGAACCTGCAGTGAACTTTGAAATAATAAAGTCTTCCTACCAGACACAAGCAGTTTGGCAATAACGCTTAGCTATGAATGCATTACATCCCAACAACAACATTTGAGTCCCTCAGAGTTCCAATGCCCAGCTTAAAACACAGTGTCTATACCAGTCAATTGTTTTATTGAGAGATCAATACCAGAGTTGGCATCTATTAGTAAAGTTCAAATACAGAAGTACAAGTACACAAAACCATAGTTAGAATGAGCCCATTGGCAACACCCACACAAGCCCTCAGTTTTCCTCATCTTGGAAAGAACTGTCTACCTCTACTTGTGTTTTCCTGTTTTGTTTCAGCTTAATCTCACAAGTCTCTGCCTCTTTAGATCAGCAAAAAGGAAAATCTTATTGCCCACATTAATTTGCAGGTAAGTAGGTAATGACAGGCAGTAAGGAACTTCTAGATCTCTCAGCCTCTTTTTGATGTTACTGAAGTCTTTCTCTTCATACGTGCAGCATATGGGTATACCACTAGGAGAGTGACTGAATTTTGTTGCTGCAATTAGGCCGCCACAACAAGGGCAACAATGGCAGAGGAGATCTTGATTTTAGATCACCCCTCAGATATGCTGCCCTTTGTGCCCACACAATTTCTGCCCCCTCCAGGGCATGTCCAGAGGTTATATTTAGTTGTGGGGAGTGCAGGGGGCAAAGCCCCCCTCCTTCAAAAGCTGACTATTTCCCAGGAGGGTGCTTTGGCACTCTAACTCCTAGGAGACATAATGCCTGGTACTGTAATGCCAGGCAGCATGTGTCACCTCATGAGCTTCAATGAGCAGATGATGAAGGCAATGTTGGCAGAGGCAAGCATGTCTTCCAGTGTCTGCAAGGGAAGACAGGAGTTGGAGCCTGGTACTCTGCCAATATCAAAAGGACAATAAACCATGCAGGTAACATGGATGGGTCCATAACTCTGGGGACTGGGCTAATAACCACACTATGTGGGAATTGTAATAACTACAGCACAGAAACTCCCAAAGAGCTACTAGTCTTTATATGCAAACAATGCACAAAAATTAGGGCTCGAAAACAAAATTAAACAGCTTGAGGAGGATCTAAATGAAATGAAGAGTTTAAAGGAAAGAGATCAGGGCAGATCAGGGCTATACCCCAAAAGCATAAATTGGGAATAATTATTGAAAACAACACACAAAAACAAAGCAGAAATAAACAAATACAAGAGGATAAGAAATAGATTGCACACTGGACAGGGATGCAAAAAATCCAGGAAAGATAGAAGGAGAGCAGGAAATTTCAATACCTAAATCAAATCAGTTTACAGCTCTAATCGATATTGAGGAAGAGGGAGGAAGCACCAAGTCAACCCAGTACAATGGGCGGTGTTCCAAACAGTAGGAAAAATGAAGAAACAGCTATTAGTCTAGAGACTCAATCATTAAATACACAGATAGGTACATACAGTATGCAAAGTGAATGAGGACAATAGGACTGTGAGCTCCTTTTCAGGAGCTAAAGTAAGTGACCTAAATAACATGACAGACAATATTTTAACAAAAGCATGAGAAAAACCAAGTATAATCCTACACATTGGGTCCAACAATTAGTAACAAGATGGTGTTGGAAATACAAAATGCATATAAAAACATAAGAAATCAACAAAGGAAAGCTGGTAGATTAGCCATCTCGACATATTACCTGTCCCCAGGGTCCATTACAAAAGAGATAAAGAACTGAAATAAATACATGGCTAAGGAGATGAGCAGATGAAAAAGGTTTAACATTTGTAAGAAACTGGGACATTTTCACTGGTAAATGGGATCTTTACAGTAGGGACGGTCTCCATCTGAATAACAAATGCAGTAGGATACTGAGTGAAAAACTAGCAGACATGGCTATACCTTTTAAACTGAAAAGTAAGGATATCAGAAAATCAAAATTAATTAATAAACAACAGGGGGTACATTCTGGATAGACCAGGGTAAAAAGAAAGTTCAGCTAAACTGCTTACCAGTAAACACAAGGAACCTCACCTTGTAAAAACAGTTAGAGCTTGAGTATATAATTAAAAATGAAGACATAGATCTAGTTGGAATAACCAAAACATGGTGAAATACACAAACAATACACAATATAGATGCCGACAAAGTGTATAGACAGGAAAGGAAGTAAGAATTGGGGGGGGGGGCTGGCATAACTCTGTATGTGAACAACAAGGTGGAGGTCACCCAAATAACCTTCTAGGGTGAAACAGCAACCAAGACAGAAAGTATACGGAATTTATTAATGAGTCACGCAGTAGGAAGACAAACTGCCGTATATGGTACAGCTCACCAAATAACACCACCAGTCAACACGAATCATTAATACAGGAAGTTAAAGAGGCAACAAATAAAGGAAGTACTGTAGAAATGAGGGACTTCAATTTACCCAATATAAACTGGGAAAATTATGGCAGGGGTATGTCATATAAGAAATTCAAGAAATTCCATGAAGCATTCACATGGTTCAGTCTAACACAAATAGTAAATAAACCCACCAGACTAAAAACACTCTAGATCTTGTATTTACCAACAATCCAATCAAAATCACAAATACCAAGGTTTGGCACTAGTGACCATAAGATGGTGCAATTTGCTTTGACTATAAATAATAGGAAATTAATTGGTTGGACCACTCGAGAAAATTAAAACAAAGGGAATTATATAGCAATAAGGAAGCTGGTTAGTTAACACCAACCTGGGAGACAACATAGAAACTATCTGGACTAGCATCAGGGACATGATACCACATCTTGAACAAAACATATCCCAAAAATAATATTGTACAAATCTAAGGTAAAAAGCTGGGATGGCTAACCAAGAAATTTGCTAGAGCAATCAAAACAAACACAAACTGTTTAAAAACTAAAAGAGATAATACACCGTTAATCTATCTAAATATAAATCAGCACTTAGAAATAAAGAGAGCTATTAAAAACTCTGTAGACACCAATTTGAGATGCAAAATAGCCCATACGAAGGACAATATGAAAACCTTTTATCAGTATGCTAATGCATCAAGGGCAGTTGATAGGACAGTTGGTCCCCTAGACATAGATAGGGCTAAGAATAGTAGGTCAGCAGATATGTCAACCATATTTAATGCAGCAGGAGTCAGCTCGTCTTCACAGTCATCACTTAGCAAAAAAACATATGCTGCTTTTAAAACTTAAAAAGATATTTTATTGAAAAGCTGAATTAAAAACCAGCAGCAATAAAAATACATCAGACGCACAGTGTGTGCAGCCCTGTGAAGAACTTGTCACACCATTACACAAACTGTTAACACATCATTGGCCACAGGGGAAGTATCAAAAGAATGGCTTATGGCAACAGTCATCCCTGTTTTTTAAAAAGGGGGATAGGTCTAAGCCCCAAAATGATAGGCCTATTAACCTTACCACCATTATTGGAAAACTTATGGAAGGATTAATAGTTGCCCTGTTAGAGCAGGAAATTAGGGGCACCTCCAGTGGTTCTGTTAACTGTATTTTGGACGTACTTTACATCTGAAAATTAGGTAAAAATTGCCAAAAATAGACTCACTGGAGTCTGTTAGGTCCAAACTGTAAACAAGGAAAATAGACTGATGTACGTTTTTTCTTCCTTTAGATTTCTTTTTTGTCTGTCTCCGGTCTTGTCCCATGCTTGCCCTGGCCACAGCCCATAACTAATGGAGTGTGTGTGCGTATGTGTGCGTGTGTTTCATAAAAAAGCAGAAAAATTTGATCTCCTTCTTGGATATGGCTGTCACATTCACTGCAGCAGCCAGTAATATAACAGTAGCTGTGGCGGCCACCCAGCAAGCATCCCTCTGAGCTCTTCCATCTGCCTAATGGTCCTGTACAGAGTGACTCCAGCAGCAAAGGGCACACTCGCAGCTGGACTCAGGAGCAGCTGGCAGCAGTTTTGGTGGCAGGCTGCACCTCATGCTAAGGATGAGGAGGAAGATCGAAAGTGAAGCAAGAAACTAAGGGGCTTACAGAGACCAAGTGGTACAGTGGCAGCCTGAGAGCAGCTCAGAGTGGTGCATTAACATTGATGATGAGAGCAGCTTGGAGGAGTTTAGTGGTGCTGAGGAGCGCCAGGTAGGGCCAGGCAGCCGTGGATGTGATCTGTCTGTGTTGATGGGAGGGTTAGGGTGATCATTGTGGCCAGGCCTTCAGGACTCATTGGTAGTAGCACACTGGGCTGGGGTGCTGGGCCTAGCTGGGCTCTTTTGGAGTGCTGGAGGCTGATGAGGAGAGTCAGGCTGGAGACAGTCACAGAGGAGAGTTGGGCTGGAGCAGCAGAACAAAGTGGATGGTTTTGTGGTCTGCAAAAGCCAGCAGCATGCCAGCAGCAGTAACTCTGAGATCAGTGATGAGCAAGCAGTGAGCTGACCGAGCTGAATAAATAGTTCTCACTCGTAAATGAGTGGAGTGTTAGATGATTACAGTATTTTGTAGAAAGTGCAAAACAGTGGAATGTTAATGCACATACTTGTTCAGTATATTTCCCTGCAGATTCAACAGTATACTGATAAATTCTCTCCAAAGTTGAAGTGCTCTAGCCTCTGTATATTAAAGAGTTATTTCACCCATCTCAAATAATGGACTGTCATGACAGGCAGTGTTCTGTTGTTTTCACAGAAAGAAAATTGTCTTTTTTTCACAACGCATGTAATCATTTAAGAAGGATATCATAGTTTATAAAAATGCACTGCATGAATGTATTTGTCAACTCTGGCTTGTTTAAATCATACTCGCAAATTGGAAGTGCAGAAACAAGTCCAGCAATTAAGTTAAGCCAAGTTACTTGGCATGAGGATTGTACTGCTGGGGTCTCCATTTTGACTTACTCCTGGGTTGACTGTCCAGTTGCTGGTCTTGTATTTGCACTTGTGCCTCCTGAGTATGATCTGAACAAGCCTGAGTTGGCATTAAAGTACATTTATGCAGTGGATTTGTTGAAAAATAATGGTTCCTCAGTTCTGTGTGCCCCATTCGGGCTTTGCTGATGTTGACAGCTGGCCACTCATGGGGCTCTTCCGCTGTACTGGGCGCATTTCTCTATCCATATCACCTGTTATATCTAGAATGTTTTACTGACAATTATTTATAAGGGAATACAGGAGTAGTGACAGAAACTTTAGTCTCTGCATGGATTACATTTCTTGGACCACAGTCTCTAAAGATATAAGTACTGTAGCAGTTCATGTTAAACATTTTTCACAGGCATCATTTAGGATACATTTTCTTTGTTAGACTACTTAGGAAATGTTGTTCTCTGAATGTGGCATGGCATTATAGTTAAAATGAGGTATGCAAAAGACCTGATTAATTGATAACTTCCAAAATTAGTGGACTGGGAGCATTTCGACTTCAAAAAATTGTGGCCTAGAACTATTCTGACCTTCACAATTTGTCACCTGAAAGTATTTTGACTCAAAAAAAACTAAAATGACTTCCAAATTTAAACCAATGGAAGTATTTGAGTTCCACAAAAGAAATCAATTGAACCCTGAAAACTTCCTTTCCAAGAAAATCAGCTTAGGTTTTCTAAAAACATTCATGTCAAATGAACCTGCTAACCTTCTATGAGAAAGTTACTAAATTTATGGATATTAACAAATCTGTTGACATTATCTTTCTTGGCTATCAGAAGGCATTCAACAAAGTCCCACATCTGAATTAGAAATTAGTCAACAAACTAACAAATAGTAACATTAGCAAACCTCTGACTATTTGGATAATCATCTGGTTATATAACAGAAACCAAAAATTATGAATAAATGGCACACTAGTAGCCACAGGTGCAGTGACTAGCGAGGATCTGTCCTAGGCCTAACTTTATTTACTGTCTTTGCGGCTGACATAACTACTGGCATAAAAGAAGAATCAACATTTATATAGCGCTTTTCATGCACAGTATCCCAAAGCACTTTACAAGCAATGCTAAACTGGTAGTGAAGTGACTGAATGCGTGGTGGCAGCCATATCGCACATCATCACCCACACACAGCCTGCAAGGGGAATGTTGGCCAGGACACCAGGAATGTTACCTGCTCTTTGCGAAGAGTGCCCTGGGTTCTTTTACTTCCACCTGGACAGCCACCAGGACAACACCAAGATGGGCAGAAGGGACCTCAGTTTAACGTCTCATCTGAAGGACGGCACACCCCAGCAGTTCAGCACCCCCCAATACTGCACTGGGATGCCAGCAATTTTTAGATGCAAGTCCAATCCCAGTGTGGGATGAGAACCTACGACCTTCTGGTCTAGAAGCAGATGTGCTACCAACTGAGCCATGCTGACACCTAAAAGGGTAGGCAAATGTTTTGCTGATGATACTGAAAGGAGGAGGGTACAAACAACGTCTGATAGACAACAACTACTGAATGTCCTTAAGATGTAGAAATAAAGGGCACTTAGGAACAGAATAACACCAAGAAATGTGTTGTAATGCATTTTGGAGGATAACATAGAACAGGAATACAGGCTAAAATGGGGACATTCTAAAAAATGTAACCAAAGAGGGAGACCTAGGTATTATTGTAAATAATAAATTAAAGCCAAATGACCAATGAAAATAATAATAATTAAAGCTAACAGGAACATTATACAATCAAAAGGCATTAATAAAAAAAAAACTAGTGTAGCCAACCCCTTTATAAAGCAATAGTAAGTCCATATTTGGATTATTGTTCATCCTTTTGGAACCCAATGCAGAGAGGGAAGTGGCATCCCTGGAGAAAATCCAGAAAAGGGAGATTAAAATGATAATAGGCTTTGGGAACCTCACCCATGAACAAGAATGAAAAGGCTGGGTATGTTCGCACTGGAGAGAAAGAGATTAAGTGGTGACATGCTACAAGTATTTAAAATCATATCAGATAAGACATTACAGACTGAATTAAACATGGGATTTAAGGACATAGGGCATAGTCTCAGACAGCATGAAAAGCAACTAGAATGCTCTACGTACAGGACCACGAACTAAGGACACTTTTTTCCCATAGGGTCCAGAAAATATGGAATAGCCCACCTGCTTACATGACTGACAAAGATATTCAGGGATAGAACCACTGAGAAGTGGGAGATGATTCATACATGGGCAACCATCTTCTATCATCTCTAAATTCCAGTATAGTAACCTATGAGTCTGTGGGGAGCTGTAGCACTCCCACTTCTGCCCATGAGCATTCAAAGTGACCCTTCAATGCATGCAAGGTCAGGAGGAAAGCAATCACTGCCTCCTTTGTAATGTTTTGTGTGTGGCCCAGTTTACAATTCAAATGAAAGCTCCCGGCAGGCTGGCACCTAAAACTACTTAAGACCTCCCCAATTAAACAATTAGGACCTTTCCCACCAGCCACTTGACCATCCTCTATGAAAAGAGTTTCCAGAATAATGCATGTGGTTCACATTAAGACCTGCTTTCTCCAATCTCTGCAAGATTGCATAACCATTAATGTCTGTGTTCTGCTCATCTACTGAGTTATTTTTTCAATGGTATAGGATCTGACTGGGCCATCATCTTCAAAAGTAAGTGAGATAACTCAGAACAATTGTGGTTTTCAGAGAGGATGGGAGTGGAAAGTACCTGCCACCTGATCAGGGTGCCAAATATACTAAGCAAATTGTTCAAAGTAAATTGCACCATTTTTTAATTCTTGACTTGATTGTAAAGGCAGATGTCTACAGAATACTTAACTTATAACACAGTCTTTCTATTGTTTTAAAGCTGCTATTAACAGCTTTAAAACAATACACAAATTAAGTTCACAGCACAATACTGACTCAGAAATTGCCCCTTAAAGCCATGTTTAGAGTTGAAGAAAAAGACAGTTTATTCAGCATATGCTTAGAAGTCAAATAAATGGCATTATAAAATGGAAAGGAAAATCCTGCAATTTGATTGGTTATTAGCTGCACATTAGAAGTGTCTAAAGCACAGCTGAAAACAAGTACTAACAGCCTGGACACAGATTACAAATGAAATCCCTGTGCCTTAGAATTTTTAAAACATAGCTCATTTCTCCCCCACTTAGTAACAATTTCCCACACCTAATCTTGTTTTGCTCCTGTACACCTATATTATGTCTGTGCATTTCTGCATATTGTAACCAGTGTCCTGTGCTCTCCGGGTCGTGCCTGAAAATAGGCAGGTCTGTTGCCTAGCGCACTTACCAGTTACCAAAAGCTAATAAATAAATAAATAACTCTCCATGCAGTAGCTGATTCTTTCCATCTGCCACATACAATAGAAAACAGGTGAAAAAGTCAAACACAGGTTTCTACACATTTTTTACCCTCATTTTGGATCTGAAGTACCAGCGATGTGTCCCCATCGCCGATCACTCCCTCATGTTTTTAATATTCAAAAGGCTCTTCTCCTAATATTTAAAACACTTTAAATAACAATGGACTGCTTCTCACTGCACATCCTTTTTATCACTATGCTGAACCCATGAAGTGCTGCCATTTCACAGAAACCGATAACTGTAACTGCTGTTGAACTAAAAGATCTTCCAGGCTGTTCGACAGCTACCGCTCGCTCCTACAGATCAGAGAAATCATTTACCCAGTCCGCTTCCATTAGCAGTCCTCAATACACACCTGTTTGGACACTCCTCCCCCCATCATCCCTTAGACCACTGCTGCCCAACATGCTGCTTCAGTATTTATTTTGAAATACAATTGGAGACATACACACATTAACCCTTTTGCTGCCAGGGTATTTTACACTCCTGTGCCAGGCAAATTTTTTTATTTTTGCACAATATTATATAAAATTAAAATATCACTATGTTCCCTTCGAGGAAAAGTAGGGAAACCATGGATGTTTTTTTATTGTCAGACTCTGAGCTTTTTATAGGTAGTAAGGTTTTGTCAGTATCAGGTCATGTGGCCATGAAACACTGCCTGAAATGTAAACAAAATACTATTTTTACTCAAAAATGTTGCAGAACATGTACTATTTAACTGAGAATTATGGCAAGCTTTATGTTGCTGAACTTCTCAATGTCTGTGCTATATACTCACAAAACATCTTTTTATAGGCAGAAACACATTACAGCAGTAGTACTCTATTTATTGCTACTTGAAGTGGCTTAAATTCTAATTTAGTGCACATCATTGCTTCTTTTGCTTGTAGAGACCAAGAACTTCATGTTATTTTAGGAAACATATATATTTTTGAAACTACACAAAATACTGTTTTAAACATGGGTAGCATAGCCCACTACCCAAATGTATACTACACATTATTATTCTTTCTATTTCTTGCAACAATGAAAAATTATTTAAATTCACAGAATTTTCATGTTCTAACAAAGTAAATGCAAATGTAGTATAAGAGGCAGGTATATAAACATCCCATTTTCGGATTCTGTGGAAGCACTGGTTACATCAGTACCCATTTACGTACCTTTACCAAAGAAGTCTAGGAAATAAGCCCTATCGCACAGGTTGCTAAGTGCATTTTTAAAGTGGAAACATTTTGTTCCATAACAGTAAATGCCTGGCATTGCTTCTCTGGCCTATAGACATTCAGGACACCTTGGTACCATACAAAAAGTATATATTTTATGAATCTGCACAAGATACTGTTTTTAAAAATGTATGACACTACTCGCTATCCAAATGTTTTCTACCCATAATCCTCCTTTGCATTTGGTGGATCTATGCAAAACGATGGAAATTCGCAGAGTTTTCACACTTTAACAAACCAAATGTCCATGTAAAATAGGATGGAGGTACACAAACACCACATTTGTGGATTCTACTGAGAGTACTGGTTATAATGATAACACATTTATGTACCTTCACCATAAAGATTTGGTTGAAATAGGCTCAAAACCTATAGGGTGCTATGTGTATTGTAAATGGGAAAATATATGCCCACTGTGGAAGATGCACAGCATTGATTCTTTGGCCTATAGACACCCAGGACACCATGGTATCACAGAAAAAAATACATATTTTCTGAAACTGCACAACCTACTGTTTTTAAAAATGTATGACATTGCCTGCTGTCCAAATATTTGCTACCCATAATCCTCCTTTGCATTTGGTAGACCTATGCAAAATGATGAACATTTGCATAGTTTTCACAATTTAACAAACCAAATGTCTATGTAAATAGGATGGAGGTACAAAAATACCACATTTATGGATTCTGCTGAAAGTACCAGTTACAATGATACCACGTTTATGTACCTTTACTACAAAGATTTGGTTTAAATAGGCTTGAAACATACAGGGTGCTATGTGTATATTAAAGGGGATAATTTAAACCCTCAGTGAAAAATGCATAGCATTGCTTCTCTGGCTTGTAGGCATTCAGGACACCGTGGTATCATAGAAAAAGTATATATTTTCTGAAACTGAATAAGATATTGTTTTTAAAAATGTATGAAATTGCCCACTATTCAAATGTTTACTACCCATAATCCTCCTTTACATTTGGTTGAACTATTCAAAATGATGGAAATTCACAATGTTTTCACAGTTTAACAAATCAAATGTCTACATAAAATAGGACAGAGATACATAAATATCACATTTATGGGTTCTGCTGAGAGTGCCAGTTACAATGATGCCAGATTTGTGTACCTTTACCACAAAGATTTGGTGGAAATAGGCTCAAAATCTATAGAGTGCTAAGAATGTTTCAAAGAGGGAACATTTTGTCCCACTGTGGAAAATACACAGCACTGATTCTCTGGCTTGTAGACATTCAGGACACCATCGTATCATAGAAAAAGTATATATTTTATGAAATTGCATAAGATACTGTTTTTAAAAATGTATGTAAGTGCCCACTATTCAAATGTTTGCTACCCATAATCCTCCTTTCCATTTGGTAGAACTATGGAAAATGATAGAAATTAACCTAATTTTCACAATATAGCAAACCAAATGTCTATGTAAAATAGGATGGAGGTATGCAGATATCACAATTGTGGATTCTACTGAGAGTACCAGTTACAATGATGCCACATTTATGTACCTTTACCACAAAGATTTGGTGGAAATGGGCTCAAAACCTATATAGTGCTAAGAACATTTCAAAGGAAGGAAATTTTGGCCCACTGTGGAAAATATACAGCACTGATTCTCTGGCTTGTAGACATTCAGAACACCATGGTATTATAGAAAACATATATATTTTCTGAAACTGCACAAGATACTGTTTTTAAAAATGTAGGACATTGCTGGCTATCCAATGTTTGCTACCCATAATCCTCCTTTACATTTGGTAGAACAATGCAAAATGATGAATATTTGCCTAGTTTTCACAATTTAGCAAACCAAATGTCTATGTAACATAGCATGTGGGTACACAAACACCTCATTTCTGGATTCTACTGAGAGTACTGGTTACAGTTATGCCACATTTATGTACCTTTACCACAATGGTTTGGTTGAAATAAGCTCAAAACCTATTGGATACTAAGTATTTTAAAGCAGGAAAATGTGGGCCCACAATGGAAAATACACTGCACTGATTCTGTGGCCCATAAATATTCAGGACACCATGGTACCATAAGAAAAGTAAATATTTTCTGAAACTGCACAAAATACTGTTTTTAAAATGTATGACATTGCCCGCTATCCAAATCTTTGCTACCCATAAGTTTTCACAGTTTAACAAACCAAATGTCTATGTAAAATAGGATGGAGGTGCACAAATATCACATTTGTGGATTCTGCTGTGTGTACTAGTTACAATGATGCCACATTTATGTACCTTTACCACAAAGGTGTGGTTGACATAGGCTCAAACATACTGTATAGGGTACTACTATATGTCAAGGAAAATTGAGGCCCACAATGGAAAATCACAGCATTGATTCTCTGGCCTGTAGACATTCAGAACACCATGTTACCAGAAGAAAAGTATATATTTTCTGAAACTGTACAAAATACTGTTTTAAAAATGTATGACATTGCCTGCTGTCCAAATGTTTGCTACCCATAATCCTCCTTTACATTTGGTAGAACTGTGCAAAATGATGGAAATTCAGATCGTTTTCACAGTTTAGCAAACCATATATCTAAGTAACATAGGATGGAGGTACACAAACACCACGTTTCTGGATTCTGCTTAGAGTACTGTTACAATGATACCACATTTATGTACCTTCACCACAAAGGTTTGAGTGAATTAGGCTTGAAACCTATAGGGTGCTATGTATATTTCAAAGGAGAAAGCAGTAGGCCCACAATGGAAAATCCACAACACTGATCTCAGGACACCAGGATACCATAAGAAAAGTATATATTTTCTGAAACTCAGTAAAATACTTGTTGTACTCATTGTAAGACTGCTTGTTACCAAAGTATGTGCTACCCAGAATCCTCCTCTACATTTGGTAAGACTATGAAAAATAATGACATTTTGTATAATTCTCTCATTTCAGCAAGTTAAGTAGGATGCAGTTATATGGAAACTTTTTTTTTATTCTAGAGAGAGTACTGTTTAAAGTGGTATTAAATTTATGTTTCTTTACCAGAGTCTGGCAGAAGTAAGCCCAAAACACAGGTTTCTAAATGCATTTCAGAACCCTTGAATGTGCAGTGATAGCAGGTTTGGAGCATTTTGTACCAAGGGTCCTCTGGTGGAGGTGCAAGTTTGTGGTACCGACACAGTTAGTAATCCCCAAGGAAGCCCAACATGGTAGGAGTTCGTACTTGATAAATGAGACAGCTGGATAATTGGGTAGAAAAAAAGGGCCAAAATATTGCATTTTATTTAGTATTTTTAGCTGTGGAGCTTTATTAGCTGGAAGATTATAGATAGTCAATCAATCAATCAAAATCTTTATTTATTCAGGTGAACATCATTGAGCATAGCTCATTTACAAGATGGACCTGAGTGGTCATAACAAATAAGGTCGCAGAGCGTATACAAAAACATGATATTGAAATAGCACAAATACAAACATTTATGAGTGAGATAGATGTACAATTATTTACAAATATACAAGGCAAAGGACAGTAAACCAAAAACCTATTAAAGGTGAGAAACAAACAGTCTGGTGGGGATAAGGCTTGGATAATGGTACATGGGTGGGCATATATGTTTGAGTTTGATGTGGAAAGGACCAAAGCAATGATAGAAGAATAGGGAGGAGATTTAGAAGGGGGTGAGGGGTGAGAGGGTGTGGGGGTGGGGATGTGGGAGGACTAGGCCTTGTGGAAGCAATAGGAATTGTGGAAACAATAGTGAACATGTGAGTAGGATACTTTCTCAGACATCCTTAAAATCTTTATTTTGTAATCCTTAAAACAATATATTTTGCTCCCTGGTTAACACAATGCATTGAAGTTTTCTGGAGGTGGGAAATGCAGGCAGGGAGGGTCTGTATGACAAAGGTTTCTACAAAGGCATATTATAATAGGCAGGTGTGGACAGAATGCCATGGTAAGACTACATGTGTTTCACATTTGCATTACCAAAATACTCTGGCAGAATCAGAAATAAAGTGAGTTTGCCCATACAGCGTAAAATAAAATTATATACCGAAGCCTAAGGGCCCTTGCATAAAGGGCTGACAGTATAGCTTAGTGGTTAATGTAATGAGCTGTGATCAAGTTTGTTACAGCACTGGGTTTGATTCTCACCACCTCTACTTGCATACTGTGTGACCCTGAGCAGGTCACTTAACATCCCCAGTGTTTCCAGGTTGCTCCTACAACCAGGCATTGTGCCTCATGGGCCTGACTTGGTTACCAAAAGAGTACAAACAAAGGTTTGTGGGTGCTGAGATAAGAAAATAACCTCTCCCAAAATATTTTTAACCTAATAACTGCTTTGGCCTCATTGTCCTATTCAAGATGAATTTTTGTACCCATCAGTTATTCCAGTAAATGAACTTGGTGTGATATTTCTCAAAACAGTCCTCCAGGCACAGCCCTGGCTCTGTGGGACACTGTGGACAGTAATATCTTGAGTCTCTCCGGAAGCATTTTTTGTAGCAGACTCTACATCTCCTCTGGAGCCTAGCCTTCCTTTCAGTAGGTGGCAACATTCTGCAGAAATGTCTTTCAGTTAGTCTGGCTACACCCTCATTTCTTTCTATTTCTGGTATTTATGCTGAATCAAATAGGAGACTTGAAATGACATCCGTTTGGAGTTCTAGGAAGGATTTTAAATAACCAGATGACTTTGCCCGGTACAAAATAAAAGCTTTATACATAGCCAGTTGAAACAGGTGAACAACTAATTTCTCATACCAAGCCATTGTTTTCAAGTGGCATCATAGGGCTCAAGCATCTGATCTGTTTGGTCCACACCTCCCATGTGTTTGTTATAATCTAGAACACACTGAGACTTGCTAGCAATTTGTCCTGACCACAATTAGAACTGCTGCTGTGGATTCATCATGAATTGTACTCAGGGGAGGTACACATAATTTTTATCTATGAATTTTACAGCCAGTGGTTCACCACATTGGAGAGCACTGGTCTCACCATGTGTTTGCTTTCTGGCTACCAACTATTTCAGAAAACACTGCCTGTTAGATCTGATGGTGCCACAAGCTACTGCATCAGACTGATACAGAATGTTAAACAGAGGAATCCCAGTATAGAAGTTATCAATGTACAGGTTGTAGCCAGAGCCTAGCAAGGGAAGAATTAGGTCCCACACAATTTTCTCATTTGTGTTCAGACATTGGGGGCAGCCTGCAACATCCTGTGTTGCATCCTTTCCTGTGTAAATTCTGAAATAGTATGTGTACCAGTGGAACTTTCACAAAGTTTGTACAATTTAATTCCTTATCGGGCACATTTCAGAGGAAGGTATTGTTAAAATATTATCTCCTTTGAACAGCAGAAGAGACTCACCCACTGAAATGTTTTGGGATGGGTGTACACCTAAGAAAACATTTAAAAGATGATCAATAATAGTCTGCAATTTAAAGCCTGTCATTCTCTGGATGGTCCTTGGCAAAGCCTTGTGTTATCACTGTAGTGCATAAATCTCAGCAGAAGCTGAAATCAGTTCCTGTTCATTGTAGCTGGAAATAGAGGAGATAGAATGAGCAGGGTGGGTGGACCAATACATGCTGATGGTGGGCTTTTCACAATCCCCATTAACAATACCAAACCCCAGAACCTTTTCATTTCCTCTGAGTTTGTGGGAGTCCATTGGCAAGCCCTTGCATGTGGTTTTAACTTGTCCCCATACTGAGCCAAAAACTGATCTGCACATAAATTTGTTTGAGCCACTATATGAGAAAGTATTTCATCACTAAAAAATATGTGAAAATATTCTAAGGGGGCAAATTCCTTTGTGTCAACCAGGACACCTGCATAATCAGTAAATGGTGGAACACATGGTTTTTCCCAGTTTGGGGATTCCATTGGTAAACTGAAGTATAACCACTGTTGTGCCTGCTATTGCCTGTAGCTAGCACTGGCGCAGTAGTCTCAGTGTCAGGCACTGCCAAAGATCAGCTTTATTTGAAAAGTGGCACTGCAGGTGTCAGGCTCAAACAGTGCATTATGCTCAAGCCGAGTGTCTCCCTCAGGTAGATGCAGGGCGTGGACAGAGTGTCAGGCTTGGGCAGAGTGTCAGTCTCAGGCAATGTGTCAGGCTAGGTCAGAGTGTCAGGCTCAGGTAACATGTCAGGCTCCAGCAACATGTCAGGCTCCAGACAGAGTGTCAGGCTCAGGTAATGCATCAGGCTCGGTCAGGGTGTCAGGCTCAGGCAATGTGTTAGGTTTAGGCAAGGCATCAGGCTCAGGTGGGGAGTCATATGCAGGCAAAGAATAAGGCTTGTCCAGGGGTCATGCTCAAGCAAGGTATCTGTTCTGGGCAGAGTTTCAGGTTTGGGTAGTGTGCTAGTGTCAGGCAACTGCTTGCATTTTAGCTTACACTTTTTTTGGTTGAGATTCTTGCCTACGCAGGGGCTCTAATTCTGGCTGAGGCAGATGTTTGCACTTTTTTTTGTGCTTTTTGCACTTACTCTCATCCTGTGTTGTAGGCACCATAACATGAGTAAATGGCAGGTGCTTCTGCTTACACTTATGCTTCTTGTGACTTCTGTCTGCCTGCATTGTGGCATCCAGCTCCATCAAAGGCACACATGGGGCCTCTTTCTGGGGAAATATCTCAGGCTCTGGTATCTGCACAGGCTTAGGCAGATCCCCATGCTTCTGCTTTCTATGTTTGGATGCTTGCTTGGGCTGTGAATTCTGCTTTTTCTTTTTAGGCTTTGGCTGGTGCTTGCTGGTGGGCACACATGTGCGCTTGCATCCACATGGGGACTTAGACTTGGCCTTAGGGCTGTACGGACCACCCTCATCGGCATCACTCGATATTGTATCATCAGTAGGAGTACTACTTGGACAGTAGTCACTCCCAGACTCTGGATCAATAAAATCATCCAACTCTGAATCGAGCTGATAATATATTTTAAGATCTCCTCTGCAGTGTATTTCTTTGGCATGATTAGCAGGCAATATGTCTTAGTGGCAGAGACTCTCTCTCTCCCACCCCTCCTCTCCTGGATTGTAAAACACTTTGGGATAGTGCAATTAAAAGGTACTAAATATTTTGCCTAGTGCTTGAAGCACACAAGTAAGAACCAAGAGGTCAATGTTTGAATCCCACCAGGGACACTTAGATTGAGGCTGGGTATAATTGCTGTATAATATCTGGATTGTTTTCTGACTTTTATTTATTCTTTGCTAACTACAGTATGTGAGAACCTAGAGCCCTAGGTATGTATCCCACTACAAATACTTCCAGCATTGCTGTATAATCTCTCACTGATTCTTTTATGCAATTTTTATGGGGGGTTGTATCTAGAAAGGACAGCAAAAGAAGGGTTGTCTCAGAGTGACCATGGTGTGTAAGGCCCCAAACAACAAAACTATGTAAAACAGAAGGCACACACTCACCACCAAAAGCAGTAAACTATATACAACTGCATCACACTATGAACACTTACAGCATCACTATTCACTAACTCAGAAATAATTTATGCTATTTTTGTAACTAGAAAAGATCCTAGAGCCCTAGGCTTGCATCTCACTATAGACAGAGTGACACAGTGTTTTTTTTTTTAACCAGGAGAACACACTGAGCCAGAGTTTGTTTACAGGTGCTTCCTGGGAGCACAAGGAAGTTAAGTGACTTGCTCAGGGTCTCACTTTTACTGTACGGTATACAAAATATCAAGTTCTTCAAATATATATGTATACATATTTTTTATTTATTATTCCTTAGTAACTGGGTAAGACCCACTGGACATGAGGCTCATTTACAGGGGTGACTCTGGAGCACTTGAAAGGAGTACAAATCAAAATAAAGCAAATGAAAGGCACTTTATAAAACAAAACTTTTTTTCAACATATCACAAAACACCAGTTAGAAACTAATAAGTCCTAAAACAAAAGTTGTCTGCAATAAAAATGTAAAAAAAAAAAATTTTAATTGCCAAAATACAAGGCAAATGCTGGTGAAAAAGAGCAATGAACTTTTAATTTTTTTTTTTCTACTAAATGAGTCTGCCTAACACCCACACCAGCTTCAGAAACACAATAAATCTCTTTCAGGACACTGAAGGTTCTTGATTTGCAACTTAAAAGCAAGTTATCAATCAGTTTTATAAGCAACTGTAGCAACCTCCATCTGCTCTGCTACACCATCTCTTATCAGAGTGCAGCCAAGAAAGTGAAAGCAGACAAGCCACGTGTTGCATGCTTCTGCAAACACGTGATGTCTTCTAAATTCAGACCCCAGGACCACGAGACTACCATCTGCTCTCATGACCCAAGGGTCAAGCTTGTAATCTACCAGATCCTGGTGCACGAAAAACTTTATGGCCAGACGTACAAAAGTACGTCTTTGTAATAGATGCAGCTGTGCCCTGTGTCGTACACAGTATGACACAGGGCACTAAAGGGGTTAAAAAAGTGACCAATCTTAAAAGTTTTGCGGTTTTCCAAGCTTGTGCGCCAAGTTACTCTCCCAGTCAACACACACTAATGGCAAAACGAACAACAATTTGTAAAAAGAAAAAAACAATAACCTGCTATTACAACATACACCAACACACACACTAAGGCTGTAGGTCTGTAACGGAGGGATGAAAAACCATTACTTCACTGTTTAAATCACAGGCTGGTTTTCCCCTGCTTGAGGTCCCGATTCACTCTCCCACGTCAAATGAAAGTCGCAATCTCTTTGTATGCCCCCTTCATATTGCTGTGCAACTCATTCCTCTGAGAATTATGCCTTGTCCAGCTGTGTTCTTGATTCCTGCTATTATAGCAGCTATGCTTCTTCTTTTTTCTCCATCTATGTTTTACACAAAACTAAAGCAAAATGTACAAAAAAAAGAAGAAAAAAAATTAAACTGCCACATTTTTGGACTGCTGTTAAAATTTAATTGAAACAGTTACAGGATTGAGTGTGTGTGTGTGTGTGTGTGTGTGTGTGTGTGTGTGTGTGTGTGTGTGTGTGTGTGTGTGTTTGTGTTTGGGGGATAAACTACATGTTTATTAAAAAAAATACAACAAGGAAAGCAACAGTGGGTCAAAGGCCAAAGAAAAAAACTCACGTTTATGCAGGTGGAGGGACTATTTTATTACACAGTCAGTTATGTTTTCCAATATTATCAACTTAAAACTTTTTGTTGAGATTGTTTAAGACTTAAAGCCCATTTTATAAGTGCAATAAGACACTCCGGGGGTGTGCATCAGATACTTCTAATGCACGGCCGGGGCTGAAGACACTCGGCCAGTGGCCTCATGCCTCGCCACACCCCTGGTCTTGCGTTAGAAATGTCTAATGCACACACCCTTGTGTCTTATTGCTTACATGTGGGCCTCAGTCAGGCCAGCAAGGGACAAATGTTAAACAAAATCATTATGATAGTCTTTTGTGCTGCTGTTTCATTTAAAGAAAAGATCCAAATTTGAAGGTGTTTTTTTCAATATTTTATTTCAGCCAATTATGTAGGCAGAAATAAACACAAAATTAGGAAACTCAGCCTCAGCAAGGTGCAACAATATTCCACACTTCAGCAGGCAGATCAAAACTAAACAATTCCATAAAATTACTCTAAGGGCCCAGTCCAGAAAGTCCTGTATGCATCATCATATGGGTGGGTAGGACTTGCATGTACCACAGAGTCCTCTCTGTGCCCATGTAGGGGCCTCTGCAGCTTTCATGAATTGTTGGTCTGTTCCCTCTGTACCCAGTCCAGTACAGGCAGGCATAGTAACTCATTGGCCTGACTGTGGAAGTAGGACAAACTCGCACTACATAGAATCCTGAAAGATGCCAAGGCATCCATTCTGCAGTTCCAGAGGTGCATAGCTTCTGACACCCACAAGTCTGCCATGGTGGCTATGTACCTCTTGGCAATTAGTGTATTATTGGCTATATGACAGCAATCAGCTGCTCCTTACCCCGTGACTCTATATTGTTGTGCAAGGGGCATAGGATACAAAGAGGCCATGGCAGCACAGTGCCAGTTTTTGAGATGATAAAAACAACTCATAGTGCCCATATATTGTCAAAAACTTCCTTCTGCATCTCACAGGGCATGTCAGTTTTTCCATGTGATAGATCATGTTCAGCATGCACCACCATTCCTATTACTTAGAATGACATTCTGAACACTTAGTGATAAAAATGTCTTTGCTGCAATGATAAGAACGAAAAATTGATTTTTTTTTTGTATTTTTGTCAGTTCACCTTCTTGACAGTTAACTGGCAAATGATTATCTGGTAAAATGTTTATTATTTTTTTTAATTAGTAATCCTCATTAAAAATGTCTCATAGTACAACAATTAAATGTTTCTTTCTGTTCCAAAAGATCTTCCCATGTCTTCCTTTTACCCAGTACTCTCATTATTTTCTCAGCTTGCTACTACATACCCAAACTTGAGTGTGGGGTCATTTTTTCTGTAAAGTAGAATCTCTTGAGCATTTCACAGAATATATTTTATCAAACTCTCCTACTATACCTAAAATTTTAAACAAAAAACTACAACTTCCCAAGCAACCACTCCTGGACTTCTTGGTTTGCAGGAAGATGAGCATTAGCTCAAATCTGTTTCCACAGTTATTCAGGAGGCAACATATTTTCTTTGCCTTACCTGTTGGATACATATCCCTTTCAATTTGAATAACTCTGACCATCTTGTTAAATCTGGAGATCTGATGCCTTGTTTGTAGATTCCCCTTTTATCATTTTTATAATTAATTTAAAAATTGTACAGAGTTGTATTCCTGTCCATTGTTTCTGTACTAATAAACATCCCCTTATATGAAAATACAAATCTGTATTTGAAATGCAGCTTTTATGAGTCTTTCATTGGAAACATGCAAAACTGCAAGTCATTTCAGGAGTCTTTGGACAGGTGGACTCCATATTAATAATGATGATCAGCACTATGACAGTACAGCTGCTGGAGATGCCTTCCAGTGATGCAAAGTTTGTCTATGTGTTTCAATTTGAATTCATGGTACCAAAGACTCCTGGTAAGTGTGACACAGTATTTCTCTTGTATTTTGGATTAAATAATGTACAAATACAGGATTTCTATGTATAAAAAACAGTAGCTTGCAAAACTACCTTTTTTCCCTGTGCCTTTTTGAAATTCACCCCCCCACACACACACACACTTTCCCCATGTTCCAAGGTTCCTCCAGATGGCAACATAGTCATGCTTATTTGTGTATGCACTCCCAGACTGTACTCTCTGACTGTTCCTGTCCATTCCATATCATGAGTATCAGTTAGACTGCTCACCAGGCAGTCTGCTACTGATATTAATTTAGAGATACATCTACCTCTGAGCCAGAAAGTCATGGGTTCAAGTTTCATGATGGGATTCATCTCAGACCATAAATGCTGGCACCCAAGTGCATTACTAGCAGGGATGCTGTACTGCTAGTGTGTGCCACCCTTCAGATGAGACATTAAACCTAGATCCCTCCTAATATTTCCCACCCCTGACCTGTGAACTTTGAAAGCACAATCTGAGGAGTTCTTTATCCTTAAAAATCTGCTCCTTGGATCTAGCTCATACCCCCATCCTTCATGGAACAATAACTCTGCTAAGAGGTGAGAGTATGTGACTCTTCGCAGAGTGTTTGTCACTCTGGGTGGTTCTCGCCCAGGGTGGATTGCCTTATGCCCTCCCTTCTCAAAACAGAACAGCATGACAAGTGGACTTCCCCTGCAGTCATTACACTTGCTCAGTATAGTAGATGTAGAGATTCTATACATCCAAGAGACCTGAGTACTTGGTCATTTTTCCCCATCCATTTATGTTCCTTTAAGGTTACTATCCTTATGGCATTACTGTTAAAACATTAGAAAACATATCTTCCTCTAAAGCTATTTGATGCCTTACCTTAATTTGTACAAGCTGATATATATTCCCCAATACAATTTAGTCAGTCCTGGACAGAGTTGAGGCATGGCTCATCACTTCCTAAGCCCCATTCTCTGATGTTTGTACGTCACAAGGTATTTAAACAATTTGCACAAGAAGCAGGCTGAGAAGATATCTGGTGCTTTCTACATCCAAGAGCTCAGGGATGTATTCACTACTCAGCAGAGCATGATACTTATTCAAGAATTGACTATTGTTACACACAAAAAGAAAATTTAACCACACTACATAGTTGCACCTTGGGGGATATAGTCCATTCTGACCATGCACCAGTGATCAGTCAGTGGGGTTTAGGGATGGAGCAACACTCCACAAGGTGGAGGTTCAACCTTTATTTTCTCTGGGGGGAGCACTTCAAAGAATTTCCAACTGACACCATTAAAGGACTACTCAGAGACAATCTGAATTCTGAGGTTTCCCATTCCCTACTTTGGGACACCCTAAAAGCAGTCCTCAGGGGGCACCTAATTAAGTACACCTCTGCCCAATCAAAAGTGAGGAAAGAAAAGCAATGCTGCCTAGAGGATACCCTTCACTTTCTACAAATGACTCACCAGCAGGGGGATATCTCAATCCTCAAACAAGTTAAAGTAGAGTCAGATGCCCTTTGCCTCCAGCAAACAGAAATTGCCCTGACATTCCTACACCTGCATTATTGTGAGAAAGGACCTAGAGCTTTCTGACTCCTGGTATACAGACTCCATAAACAAAGGTGACCCTCAACAATAGCCTCAATAAAACACCCAGTCAAAGGAATCTGACACACCCAACTGTGGACTGAAAGAGGTCACCCAGTCTTTCTGTGCATTCTACCAATCTCTATACACACCAGAGAATGAGGCAGATTCAGTGGAAAATCACCAACTTTCTCTCAAAACGCACCTTGCCCTCACTCACTGAAGAGCAGCAGCAACAGTTCATAGGCCCAGTTCTAACTTCTGCGGTACAATCTGCTATTGCCCAGTCTAAAACCATGAAAGCTCCAGGCTTAGATGGATATTGTATGGACTTCTATAAGGCCAATAAAGAACAGGTTCTTACTTTACTACTCCACTCATTTAATGAGGTTGTCTCATGAGAACCTCCACCTCCCAGTTGGTCCTACACAGCCATATCTGTTATATTAAAACCAGCAAAAAATCCTCTGCTCTGTGAATCATATAGACCAATTTCAGTGTTAAACATCAATTATACAGTAGAAGTCATGCAAAAGTTGACCAATAGCACAGTATACCAAGCACTGCACAAGCGCGGTACTCATTGAGTAACATGTAGAGCGGTACCACACAATGACACGTTGTGCACAGTACCAGTCAACTTTTGCATGATTACCACTGTAAATATTTAATATCCATACTTGTGCACAGGCTAGATGGAATCCTACCCACCCTGATTGGTCTGGATCAGGCTGGTTTCATCTGAAAAAAGTCAACCACTGTCAATATACATTGTACCATGCATTTGATACATGCATTGTAGACATGTGGATCCCCTTCAGTCCTTCTCAGCCTAGATGCTGAGAAGACATTCGATAAGGTGTCCTGAACATTCTTATATGCCACCCTAGAGAGGATGGGTTTCTCTAGTCAATTGATCACAACATTTCAGAACTTATATGCATCACCTCGGGCGTGTGTAAAAGTTACTGGTCATCATTCTATAGATTTCCCTCTTCACAGGGATACGAGACTGGGCTACCCCCTGTTACCCTTGTTGTTTGCCATTAATATAGAGATCCTGGTCCAGGCAATTAGGGAATCACCACATATAACTGGTATTCTAATAGCTAAGGAGGATCATCGTACATCCTTGTACATAGATGATGTCCCGTCATATCTGGCTGACCCCTTGTCTTCACTCCCCATGGCATTTAATATAATAGATCAGTTTAGTGTAGTCTTGGGGTATAAACTAATGCAACAAAGACAGAGGTCCTTGCTTTTCATTTCCTACCCCCTACTAACCTATGCTTGCAATCCCTGTTCAGATGGGAGTTGGATAAATTGAAATACCCGGGAGTCTACATGGCCCATAGCTCTGCAGATGCTTTCAAAAGCAATTTTTCCCCCTACACTACATAAATGGAACAAGATATTACAAGATGGAATCAGTTGTTGCTGAGTTTAATACAGAGAATAAGGTGATCAGGATGGCCACGTTCTTGCGTGCCCTATACCTGCTCCAAAATACCCCCCTATCAATATCTCTTAAATAAATACCCCCCTATCAATACCTCTTAAATAAATATCCCCCTATCAATACCTCTTAAATAAATATCCCCCTATCAATACCTTTAAATAAATATCCCCTATCAATACCTCTTAAATAAATACCCCCTTATCAATACCTCTTAAATAAATATCCCCCTATCAATACCTTTAAATAAATATCCCCTATCAATACCTCTTACATAAATACCCCTCTATCAATACCTCTTAAATAAATATCCCCCTATCAATACCTCTTAAATAAATATCCCCCTGTCAATACCTTTAAATAAATATCCCCCTATCAATGCCTCTTAAATAAATACCCCCCATCAATACCTCTTAAATAAATATTCCCCTATCAATACCTCTTAAATAAATATCCCCCTATCAATACCTTTAAATAAATATCCCCCTATCAATACCTCTTAAATAAATATCCCCCTATCAATACCTTTAAAGCCTGAAATAAATCCATATCCAAATTTGTTTGGGCTGGGCAATGTTCTAGAATAAAGTTAACTACCCTATTTCTCCCAAAACAAAAAGGGGGATTGGCCCTTCCCACCCTTAGATTTTATTATCCAGCATCCCACTTGGTATTCATAGCACACAGGCAACTGTGGATCACATGAGTAAGATGGAAGGAGGTTGAAGACGCAATATTACAAATCACAGCATTTCTTACAAGTCTCTATAGCTTGGATTTACCTCTAAACTATCCCTAAACCCAAACCCATGGCTTTGGCCCCAATTTCTAGTTTGGTAAGTCTTACATAGGGTGATGCACTTGACCCCATTAATAAGTATTTATTAGGAGGTAGTATAGCACAGTGGTTTAAGGCTCTGAGCTGCAAACCTGGAGACCTGGGTTTGAATCCCACAGCCCCCACTTGCATACTGTGTGACCCTGAGCAAGTCACTGAACTTCCCTGTGCTCCCCAGTTGAACCTGTAAATAAGCTTTCAGCTTAGTGTGTCTCTCCTGGTAAAACAAAAGATTAAAAGTCTTCTTGCCCAATAGCTCTCTTGGAACACTTTCAGCTGGCCCAGATGGACCATGCATTTCATTGCTGGGAATACTCTTCTCTGTCTTATCTTTTTCAGCTGATGACAGGACCAATCTTTAAATCCTTTTATAAAATAAAGCAAGAGTTTAAGCTTTGGCAAAGCAACTTCTATAGATGCCTACAAATAAGGCATTTTTATGACAATCTGCCACTAGGATTACGACTTCCAGAAACACACCTTCCTATTCTCACTGCTCTCATCTCAGTTCTGCACTCCAAGAATCTAGAACATTTGACTTCAGTCTTTTATGGGGCCCTGCTTAATTCCACTGGGGACTCCACTGAATATATCCTGGTAAGATGGAATGAGGATATTGATTCTCAGGTCACCTTGAAGCAATGGCATTTATCATGTAGGTTGATTTCAAAAATAGCAAGTTCTCACCAGTGGTGTGAGTTTTCTTGGAAATACCAAATTCGATATTTCCACACACTGGTGATAACGACACATTTTCACACATCTGGTGCATTGCAGTGCTGGAGGCAATGTGGCAATAATAATGCTCACCACTCACACATCTTTTTGGTCCTTTCCCAAGCTTCCCCCCTTTTTCTGATCCCTCCAAATGGAGCTTGAGGAAGTATACACTAGACCTGCCCAATTAACGGCCGAGGTGTTCCTGTTCTATATTTTACCTTGAAGTTTTTGAGACACGAATACTTGATATTTAATGGGCATCCTGCTGTTAGCAGCAAAAAAGGTGATCACCAAGGCATGTGTCACCCAACAAGTTCCCACCGTAGAGAAATGGAGATCGGTAGTAAATCAGATATATAGGATGGAGAGGCTTACACATATGTTCAATAACAAATGGGAGCTGTGCTCCTCCAGGTGGAATGGATGGATCATACACATAATGTTAAAAGATCCAGAGTTTGTTCCCTAATGCATAATGATTTTTTTTTTTCAGGTTACCCAATCCTGGGGGGAAGAAATCCTACTAAAGCCCATAATTGCATTGCAGGGATTGGGCCAGTCTGTCCTGAATTCTGATTACTTTTTGACTGTCTGGGCTGGATTTAAGCTCTGCCTTGATTGACTGGGGGGGTCAGTACACTGTACCCCTCCCCTCTCCCCGACTGTGGCTCCCCACCACTATGCATGGACTATATAATGCAAGACAAGGTTCAGGGGACATGAAGTTTTGTCTGATTGCTAAGATAATATAGTACTGTGTTACTCCCCTCTGTCCAGTGATTAAGGAGGGTGAGGATCTAAGTGTATTGTATTCCCTTGGATTTGCCAAGTACAGACTATCGTATAATTATATGAAATTGCACTGTTCAGAATGTAATTGTATTATGTTGTTATGGATTGCTGACTTTTGAAAAGTTTTAATACAGATTATATTTACAAAAAAAATAGATTCCATCTGCCTTTTCTGCTTGTTGTTAAGGTGGATAGTAAAGATCCCATGGTACTTCATAAAAGAGTAGGGGAATTTCCTTTAGCGTCCTGGCCAAATATCCCCCATTCGCTAAAATGCCACCAATAGCTTATTCTAGTTCAGTTTCAGTTAGTTTATATCTGTATTCCCTTCCCCTTGGGGAGAGGCTGAAAATAAGCAATATTAGCTAGCCCTACTTCTCTGGTCAACATAAAAAAAAAAATTAACTAATATAAAAGTTAGACTGCTCAAACACTCAGAAAAATGTACTGCTGGCTAGTCTAGTGGCTTTGCCATCCTGTAAAATCTACTTTCTAATTAAATTGTATTTTTAGATCTTTGCAAGTTAATATAGAAGGTGATCATAGAGACAGCATACCAAATTAAGGTGGTATACTGATATGAGTGCAGCAACCCTAGGATGACCCACACCCTTCATTTTCTATGTGAGCCACCTGTACCAACTTTCCAGGAGCACACCATGCACCACAGTCTCATCCTGCCTGCAGTTCTCCCCTCCCATGGTACTCTCAATGACTTCACAATTAGAACACCCTTGCTCATTGACTGGAAAGGCTTAAGAGAGCCTTTTTGATTTCGGCCTTGGAAGCACCACAGAAAACAATGTGAGCCTGTGCTAGCTATGTCAGAGTGTAATATTTCTCCAGGCTTATTCCTCCACATAAAAACCACCATATAGACTTGTTTTATTCTATTGATTGTATTAAAAAACTATATCTACTAAGAAAATTATTCTTGAGCAAAGGTACATGGCTCAACTGGAACCATTGAAATAGGGGTGTGGACTTTACTAGCCCATGAATGCAGGCCAGTTCCAATGCACACATTAAGACATACAAAAGACACATCTACTGTATACTCCAGAGAACCCACTAGACAGACAAGATAAGTCAAAAATTCTAGATTACTAGGAAGGATAATTAAAAAAAAAAACACACATGAAAGGGAAGAGGGGATGGGCAGAGGGAAGGGGCCCAGCACTGATGGCCCGCTTATTTGAATGCATCATATTTCAAACTTCATTTTTCCTACTTTACACATAGACACATTAGTACTGTGAGTTCTGATCTTCAGTATAAGAGAAGCAGACTGTGACAAGTACCGTAATTCTGATTTCCGAGGCCAGATTACAGCAAAAAGAGGTTTGGGGGCAGCATCTGTGGTGAGTAGACATGACTAAAATCTGCTCCTAGAGACATATTCAATATTAAACATACATTATTCATCTTATTCCCCAGAAAAGGTGATATCCCTGCATCAAGATTTCATTTAAAAAACAAGAAAAGATATATGTACAATCAATTGAGCATTAGCTCATTTACAGTGGTCTCCTGAATAGAATTACATTTAAAAGAAAGTACTATAGTACTACAAAAATACAAACACAGATTAGACACATCAATACAAACATAGATCAAGCTTGATTCAGCCATTCCTCACCTGCCAAAGAATTTGTGTCAGTTTGTAATGATGGGACAAGACAGATCAGCAGCAAGATCTCATGATTTTTTCAAACAATAGTCTAGCTTTAAAGACCGAGGCAATGTGCTTGGGGGTTCAGCTACAAGCAACTCAGAAGTGACCATCATAACTCTGCAGCAATCAATTCTTAAAATGAGCCCAACCATTATGATTCTTAAAACATCTGACTCATGCAACTTGAATGCAATCTTGCTAGTTTGACAGATGGAACAATGGCCACTGACAAAACAATTGCTGTCATCAACAGTCAAGAGAAAGAAAATAGGAGTCCATCTGTAGCTTGGTGAAAATCAGCTTTGAGTTATGAATCTCAATAGTAGTAGCCTATTTGAAGGATCAGACTCAAATGTTAGCGATGAAGACTTGGCTCACTGAAACACTCACACTTATACTAAAATACTGTAGTAGCATTTTGTAGTGTCGAAAGGAACTTAGTGACCATCTTGGCTGCCTCTCTTGCAGCAGGGCAGTGACTATACCCAATTTAAGTATGGATACACATCCAAGCTGATCAGCGAAAATGTCACCCCTACTCAGGCTGTGTAGCCCTCAATGCCAGTCTACCTCAATAATCAGTTTAATCCTTTGTACCAAGCCTGAATAGTGCTAGCTTCCACAACCTCATTCAAAATGTTAACCACTCTATGTGAAGTAATGCATTCCAATGGTTCCCCTTATCCTGCTCACCCCCTCAATTTGAGTGCATGTCCTCTTGTTCTTCTTACACTCACCAGTAGTGTCAGTAGCTCATTAGGTCACACATACACACACACCTCAGAGGCTGAAGACCACAAGGCTTTGTGTTCTACTCTCACACCAGGAACTTGGACAGACACCCAGCACTAACACTGTTAGTGCAGCACTGGGGAGATGCTTCACTGTTGAAGTGCCTCCTTTCGATGAGATATCAAATGGATGTCCCTTTAGCCCATCTCTAATGGTTCTCCAGGTGAAAGTTAAGTATCCCATGGCATGTATCCTAAGAGTATGAGATTTCTCCATTATCCCTGACAACATTCCCCTTGTCAATAAAACAAGTCCATGTAAACTGCCCCCACGATGCATTTGCTCATAAATGCATACATTAATCTGGCTCTCAGGGGTCTCTTCATAGAATGTAACTTGGATTGCCAAGATGAAAGAAATTCAGGGCATGGAGAGGATTATGGTAGACATAAATCTGGGGAGAGAGGCCTCCTTGGTTTTATGGCACCCATGGGACAATTATTGGGCAGAAGATGTGGGTGCATAAATATACTTGTACACTCAAAAGACTAAGCTGGAGCATATAATCTATTGTAAAGTGCTGGGGGTAAGACAATTAGACATCTAAACCCACAATTCCTTTACAAGATCTGGACATTAATTAAACTTCCATTTTGGGCATCATGTGTTGGCATTAAATTATTGAGGAGCACTGTTTTGCTAAAAACTGATACTGGGTAATAAGGCCCACTCACCCCAACCAAATGAATCACAATTTCTTTATAATTCAAAATAAGTTTAATCATATAACTTCAGTTTAAATAATCACAATCAACGTTTTGGGTAAACCTTTCATCAGGAAAACTGGTTTACTCTAAAAGATAAACAAATTATAGAAAGACCTTTAATTCTCATTTTATCTCTCTCATAATATATTTAACTAAAAATGAGTCATAAAGACTACGAAGAAAGTGCCCTTACATTTCAATAGCACTTCATTTTATTTTTCCACTGACATGTATTGCCATTCTGGTTTGACTCCCACTTACAGCCACTGACAACAAAAAGAACAAAAAAAGTTTTATATTAGTAAAGCTCTAATTCATTTACTAGTCTATAGTTCTCTAAATGAATTACAATACTTTGCTCATTTCCTCTGCATCAAAAAATACAAATTTTTCTTTACCTTTTTACTAAAATGGAATCACATTTTAAATGCATTATGCTAACAAAGACAGACCAACGATCACTATACTAACCCCTAATCAACACATATTATCTCATTTTATGCCCCTCTCAAATCTTTTGTTACAAATTTTTTCTAATATATGAATGTATAACTCATTTTACAACCCTAAACTGTTGCGCTTCCAAAATCAACATTCCCCATATATCGCTATTGTTTTTATACCTCTTTATCCTAAATTGGACTCAAATCTTCATGTATACTAAAATAACATCCTCCAGTTTAAAGATTTCAAGTCATATTGGAAATGTTGACCTGTTAAATGTTTCTCGAACTTCTCATTACTTTCTGCCTTGGTATCGCTATGAATAGAATAAAAAGCTCCATCAGTTCACTGTTTTCCTTACACCAACTATAGAAATGGTTTTATATATTTTAACTCTCAGTAAGTCTTTTCTATCCTGTATTACTTACATTAATTTTTTCTGGAGTTTGGCGTATGTTCCAGTGGGAGTAACGCGCAGGGCCTGTTGTGCTTGTTTTTAAAGGAAGGAGAACTCCACCCCCCCGAATCCAGCAACCAACACAAATGCGTTCACGCAAGCACTAAGTGCCTGCCTGTGTGCCAGACCCGCCTCCAGCGGCACCAAATACCTTATTACTAGGTGTCGAGGGTACTAGATTTTAATAGATTATAGTTGTTTGGCTAAATTGTACTCATTTTGAATAAAACTAAATTTATTTTTCTCCTTTGAATGCCATCAAAGCATTATAACTGCATGAAGTTTCCAAACTGGCACAGAACAGATAGTATCATTAAAAATCCAGCCCGACTACTTTATAGAATTGGCTGCCATTCAATAATTTCATTTAACCCAAATCTTGGGTTACTTGTTTGGAAATAATAAACATTGCTTCTCTAAGTAATAGTTTATTATTGTAATTCCCACCTCTATTATCCACATACTAACATACTATTTTCCAGCAGATTAGGCCTTACGGTCTATCAAGTCTGCTCGAACCTTAGATCCTTAGTTGGGTGCCGAGACCTTCTCATCCCTTGTGCTCCAGAAACTCCTATCATCCATCCCAACCCCCCTGGGACAGGCCATCATCTGATACATCCACTTTCTGTGTCTGTCCCACCCTCTCTTGAAGCCCTCCATTGTGGATCTCTGAACCAGCTCACCAGGCAGTGCATTCCAAGGGTCCACCACCCTCTCAGTGAAAAACCTCCTCCTCTTTCCCCTCACCCTTCCACCTTCCAACTTCAAACCATGCCCTCTGGTGACACCTCCCTGCTTTAGTCTAAAGATCCCCTCCATGTTAACCCTATTTATTCCCTTGAGGTACTTGAAGACCTCAATCATGTCCCCCTGTCTCTCCTCTCCTCCAATGAAAACAGGCAGAGCTCCTCAAGTCTATCCTCATACATCAAATCCCCTAGCCCTCGTATCATCTTTGTTGCCCTCCTCTGTACCCTCTCCAGGAGCTGTATGTCCCTCTTCAAGTGTGGTCTCCAGTACTGTACACAGTACTCAAGGTGTGGTCTAACCAGTCCATTGTACAGTGGCAGAATCACTTCCTTGCTCCTAGAGGTGATCCCCCTTACGATGCATCCCAACATCCTGTTTGCCTTGCTAGCTGCTCTCCTGCACTGTTCAGAGTTATTCATACACACATCCACCATGACCCCCAGGTCTTTTTCCCCTATTGAGGCCTCCAGTGCCTCCCCTCCCAGGGTGTACCTGTGTTTAGGGTTTCCCTGACCAAGATGCAACACCTTGCACTTGGTGATATTGAAATTTAATTTCCATGTGTGAGCCCAGCTTTCCAGGGTGTCCAGGTCCCCTTGCAGGGCCAACCTCCCCTCTTCTCCCTCAACTACTGCTCCCATCTTGGAGTCATCTGCGAAAAGACTCATTTACACCCCTACCCTCCCTGATGTCCGATATGTATGCATTAAACAGGATCGGACCCAGGACCGAGCCTGCGGTAACCCACTACCAACCTCTCTAGGGTTCAAGAGCTCCCACAGACCACTACTCTCTGAGTGCGTCCCAGCTAGCCAGTTGTCAATCCATCTGACCATCAAGGGCCTACTCCTAACCCCATCAGTTTCTCCACCAGACCATTGTGGGGACAGAGTCAAGCATGCTGAAGTCCAAGAATAATACATCCACAGGCTTACCCTGTCCAGTTCTGATGTTACCCATTCATAGAACTCCACAAGGTTGGTTTGACATGATCTACCTGGCACAAACCCATGTTGCCGACTATCCAGACCTCCACCTCCTCCAAGTACACCCCAATCGTTCCTTTAGTATACTCTCCATTAATTTTCCCACCACCGAGGTCAAACTGATGGGTCTATAGTTACCTGGTACTTCCCTCGACCCCCCTTTATGGATTGATACCACATGTGCCTCTCGCCAATCCCTAGGTACCCTCCCTGTCTCAAGTGACCTGCTGAAAAGCTGCGCCAGGGGTGCAGCCAATATGTCCGCCAATTCCCATAGTACTCTCAGATGAATGCCATCCAGCCCAGGAGATTTGTCTTTCTTTGGGGCCTTGAGGGCTAACCACACCCTTTTGGTGGAGATAGCATCGTCCATACCCTCCACCTTACTGGCTTTTTTATCCTTACCCAGATGTGACACCCCTGGGGTACCTCTCCCTCCCTCTTGCTCCATTTCTGTTGCTCCCCTGATCCCACTTACTGACGCTTCTATCCCCTTCATGCCTTGCTTTGTAGATATCCCATCCCTCCCTAGTGAACACAGAGGCAAGTACTCGTTAAATACCTCTGCCTGGTCCCTCGCCTCTTCCACCCACCCTCCTTCTGATCTCAATCTGCTGAGATGGCCTTAGTTTTCTCCGCTCCCCAATGTGCCGGAAGAACCCTTTTCCCTCCATGTATTCCTGTGCTAGCCACTGCTCTTTACTGGACTTTGCTCCCTCACCATACTGGTGACTTTTCTAGATGCAAGCTGGTACATTTCCTTATCCCTATCCCCTCTTGTTGTTTTATATTTTTGTAGGCCTTCTTTCTCTGGCTGCTACCTGTACCTCACTGGACCACCAGCATGGTTTATGTGTCCTTGCTCCCTTACGTTTCAACTTAGCGCAGATCTGACTGCCTCATGAAGTCCCCGTTTTATGACCTCCCATCTCCTTTCCACACTTGTCATTGAGGTAATCCCCTTCAAGTGATCCTTGAGAATATTTCCCATGCTTATAAAGTCTGCCCCCCTGAAGTCCACTGCCAGTGTCCTAGATCTCACCCCCCTCCCCCATGCTTATTTGAAACCAGACAGTATTGTGGTCGCTCCCAGTCAGGGGGTCCTGTACAACCATGTCCCGTACCAGATCCCCATCTGCCAGAACCACATCCAGGACATGCCCCTCCCTTGTGGGCTCCATCACATGCTGTGTTAAGAACACATCCTGGAAGCCATCCAGCAGCCTCTGCTCCTTGGCCACCTTAGAGGACATGGTTCCCCAGTTTGTACCTGGCATATTAAGGTCCCCCATCAACACCACTTCTTCCCCTTTTGGTCCACACTGGGCAATGATGTTGTCCAGCAAACCATCCTCTAGAACATCACTCATCCCGGGGGGCCTATATGCTACACCCAGCTTGACCTTATCTCCTGCTGGGGATCGTAAGGTGACCCATAAGGCCTCCACGTTTCCCTCTGCCTCTTCTACCCTAGCAATTTCTATGTCATCTCTAATGAACATAGCCACTCCACCCCCTCTGCCCTCCTTTCTATCCTTCCTAAGCATAGTGTACCCCCAGCGTTTGAGTCCCAGTCATGGTTTTGTTGGCCCATGTCTCTGTGACCACCCATACACCCCTCGAACAGCATGGCCTGGAACTCTGGCAACTTGTTTCCCAAGCTCCTGGCATTTACTAACACAACCCCACCCCTTATCCCTGATCCTCTTTGTCGAACCCCACCCAGATTCCTTATACTTCCATCCTCCTCTGCTCCTCCTGAAACCACCACCCCAGTCTGTTTCCCCCCCCCCCCCTTGGGCTTGAAGGCTACTCCCCTCATCTGGAGGAGAGGGCTTCTGGTCAGCCCTTCCCTTATCCCT
The DNA here is from genome assembly GCA_016271365.2 of Neoceratodus forsteri. Lineage (NCBI taxonomy): Eukaryota > Metazoa > Chordata > Ceratodontiformes > Ceratodontidae > Neoceratodus > Neoceratodus forsteri. The sequence continues at coordinate 1,412,800,432 of CM028130.1, forward strand.
TCCCCCCCTCACAAGTTTAAACCCCACCTTTCTTGTATGTAGTCAGCCATCCACTGTTTAAGGACTTCCTTCCCTAATGGGGCAAGATGAAACCTGTCCTTGGCATATAGTCCCTTATCCTCCCAAACTCCATTCCAGTTCCCTAACACCCCCAACCCACTCTCTTCACCCCACTTCCTGAGCCAGTCATTAACCTCTGTGAGCTTCATTTTTTCTCCACTGGGCCTTTGGTACTAGCAATATCTCTAAAAAATGTTGCATCCATTATCCCGACAGACTCTGGCAAGTTCTTGGAATCTTGCTTGGATTTCAAAATGCTATTTCCTCTAGATCATTAGTTCCCAAATGCACCAGGAAATCTGGTTTCCTCCACAATCCCTAACCATTTCATACACCATGAACTTTGCTCTGTGCACTGTCAGCCCAGAGATACTCACTACCTTCACCTGGCTATGGCATCCACCCCCCTGTCCCTCCCACTGGATACCCCTAATCATCTAGTCTCCCAATAACAGAACCTTAACACCGCCATCATCCTTATGGTTACCTCCACTATGCCCTCTCAGCCCTCCTTCCCCCCCTTTATTCATGATCTCAATTTCATGGGAGTCTTCCTGCCTTATTAGAGACCCCCTTGTCACCCTCCCCTTTCTGCCTCCCTTGCTATTTTGCCCACTTAACTCAAACCCCCTCTGAATAGGTGTCCCTTTTAACCCTTTCTTATCCGAACCATTTATCCTGGCCCTGATGGTTTCCCCTTCCCCACACACCATCCCCTTGTAATAGTACCCCTGCCTCCAGAGCTCTCTGTGGGTCCCCTTTAGCTAGGGCCCCATCCTTGGTACTGACCCCCCTGCTGAAGGGGGCTCCTCTCCACCTCTTATCTCCCAGTTTCTCTCCAGTCATGCTCTCCTCCCTCATGTGTGAATATGTTGCATCTCCCCATTTGCTTAACGTGTTGTTTCCCCTTCTCCCTCTGAGTTCTTCTATCCTTTCCATAGCCAGTCTGTGATGCCCTATGGGTATCCGACTCCTCCCCGACCTCTGTATAAGTTTCCTCATTTCCGCCAACCCCTTCCTCCCCCTTTAGGTTGCTTAGTAGCTCAAATTTATTGAGACACTCTATGGCAGCCTCCATCAAGTAACCAGGTTTCCCCTGACTGCATCTCTAAACTGCCCTCTTCCCTCTTGCTCTGTTCACCTTAGACTCCCTTCCCACAGTCTGCTGTTTGAGCTCCGCACAACAGCCCCTCCTGACTCTTCCCCTCCCCTATCTTTGTATTCAGAATGTTCACCGTACGCTTTCCCCTTAGCATCAACATCCCTATCTAAGGGTCCTCTGTCCCTAATATCCCCCCTCCTGCTTGCTGTAACACAACGTCCTGTAATTTCAGAGTGTTGCCCCAGCCTCCCCTCAGCCCCACCCTTCTGCTGCCCATATCCACACCCCTTATTCTTGGACACCCCCCCAGCTCCCCAACTTACTCCTTGACCAATATACCTCACTCCTGATACAAGATAGCTGTCTACAGAGTGGGCAGCCTCCCTCTCTCCAGGCCCAATTTAGAATTATTGCCATCCCAGAGCCTGTGCAGCCTACAACCCTTCCGAAGATGCCTGCCATGGTGGAATATGGCCACCCTGTTTATCTCCCTCTGTTTATAATTGCACACCCCCTTTTCTCAGTCCCTTTCCCCTGGAATACAGTTTCTCTCTCTATACTGACTGTAGTTATTTACAAACCCAATTTCAACCCCACCAATAAAGTTCCCAAGTCTCACAAACACATACAGTCCAGTGTGTGTAGCAGACATCAGGTACCGTGTGATGTCACAGCCCACCAACTCCTGTTGCTTCGATTTCAGTCCCAAACAGAAATACTCAGCCCTTCAATCCCAACCCCAGTGGCTTTTGAGTATTTAAGAAAGCCACAAAACAGGGTGGTGGGAGGCTCTTACCAAACACCAGGCAAACAACACATTTAAATTTCCTCTAATTAACCCTGCCAAACAACTGTCCCCAAGCCTCCAAAGTTACAATATCACAGCCCAAGTAACAGTTCTAATTCAAGGTAATAATTTTTAACACATAGAACTAATTTCACTTACAAACTATTCAAATATTTCAGTTAAAACAGAATATAACCTCAGATCTCTGTCCTACCAGCCTACTGCTTAAGTTCCCAAGTATCCCTGTGAACTTTCTCAATGCCAAAGAACCGTAATGTTGGTAGTGAATGCCCCCTTTACATAAAATGTCGTGCTATTGGTGACATCAAATCTCTATTCATTATATACACCTTATGTTCTCCCACTTGTTGTTTTAAAGCTCTCTTTGTCTTTCCTATATACATACGGTCGCATGGACATTTTATGCCATAAATCACCCCTTCTGTCTGACAATTAATGAATTCCTTAATCTTAAAATCCTCACCTCTACTACTGTTCCTAATAGTTTTAATTCTATAGGTATTATGGCAAGGAACACACCTACCACAACTGTAATTTTCTGTCAGTTCTTCACTAGTAAATAGCACATGTTTTCTCACTTCTGGTATTCTATGTTCAGTGTGGACTAAACGATTAGATAATGATTTAACTTTCTTCGCTACCACCTGTACCTCCATATGGAAGGCTTTCTCTCCCGATTGTGTAGACTCCAAAACATTCCAATGTTTTTTTACAGATTTTTTAATATCATAAAAAATATCACTATATTTGAGGGAAAAAAATAAATTTTTATCCAGCACATTATCCCCTTCTACTTTTTCTTTTCTAATAATTCTTTTCTGTCTTTCAATGAGGTCTTATTCCATGCTTCCTGTAAAATTTCACAACTGTATCGCCTCTCTTTAAATCTCTCTGTCATTTCATCTGTAAACACTATTGTGTCATTAATTTCTGTACAGTTTCATTTTACCCTTAAAAATTGACTATAAGGAATAGATTCTACTGACTTTTAAGGGTGAAAGCTGTCCGCTCGGAGTATAGTGTTCCTGTCAGTTGGTTTTCTAAAGATCCTTGTATTTAATCCCTCATTTTTCTTATAGACCACCAAATCCAAAAGAGAAATTTCACTCTTACTATAGTCAATCGCGAATTTCAAATAGTTGGCTTGTCTGTTTAAATATTGGTAGAAATCTAAAAGTTATTTTCCTGTTCCTTCCCATACTACAAATATGTCATCAATAAAGCATTTCCATTTTAATATATTGTTAAAAAATTGATTAATTTCATAAATGTACTTTTCCTCAAACCAACTCATAAACAGATTGGCATAGGATGAGGCCATACTAGACCCCATGGCAGTGCCTTTCACTTGAACATAATATGATTTTTTCAAATCTAAAATAATTCTGTGTTAGAACTGTGCTAGAACTGTGCTAATTGTAACAAAAACTCATTTGGAGGTTTCATCACCGTCCTATATTTTTCCAAAACTTCCTTTAGTACTTCACAACCTTCCAAATGTGGTATGGACGTATAAAGGTCCTTGACATCAAAGCTAACCAGGAATATTGATCTTTCAGACAATATATAATTGTTATTAAATTCATCTAATAAATTAATCAAATGTGTAGAGTCTTTTAAATATGATTTTATTTGTTCTACTAAATTTTTGATATGGCACAGTCATCTGCTGGTTTGAGTCCTACCTCACCGACAGGAAGCAATGGGTAGTGATGGGGAATTTCTCCTCCTCCCTGAAGCTCATCATGCGGTGTGCCTCAGAGATCTATCTTGTCACCAATGTGGTATGCAGTGTACATGCTGCCCCTAGGTGAGCTCTTTAGGAAGTATAATGTGGGTTTTCACTGCTATGCAGATGATACCCAATTGTACTTGTCCTTTGCCCCCGGAACATCCAGCGCTGTGGAAGTGTTGAACATCTGCTTGGCCGAGATCAATGATTGGATGTCCTCCCGCTGGTTGTGACTGAACCTCCATAAGATAGAGGCATTGGTTGTGGAATTGGGCCAAAGGCATCATAGGAATGCCTCCAGTGTGGCAACTGGTCTTTTTCTGGGGTCCACACCATTGATGGCTTCCTCTAGGGTGTGAGATCTTGGCATGTTCCTGGATGACTGTTTGACATTTGAATCTCAGGGTCATCAGCTGCCCAAAGTGGTTTTTGCCACTTGAGGAATATCACCAAGATCAAGTCCCCAGTTCCCCCTGAGGTCTTCCCTATCTTGGTACATGTCTTTTTTACATCCAGGCTTGATTACTGCAATGCTTTTTACTTCAGGGTCTCAGGAGGTACTCTCTGCCAGCTTCAGCTAGTGTAGAACACAGCTGCCAGATTACTGATGGGACTTTCAAGGTTCTGTCATGCGACCCCAGTGCTGAGTGAACTGCCAGTCAGGTGGAGGGTTATCTTCAAGGTGGGCTTGCTGACCTTTAAGGCCTTACATGGACTTGTCCTCAGCTATCTATTTGATCTGCTAACACCTGCCATTCCAGTCCACTCCCTCCGTTCCTCCTCTAGGGGCCTCCTGGTGATTCCCAGGATGAGGCTAAAAACTGCCAGCAACAGGGCATTTAGTGTCGCTTGCCCCCATCCTGTGGAATTCACTTTCCTCTGCTATCAGGGAGACCCCTTCAGCTGAGGTACTCAAGAGCCACCTAAAGTCCTACCTTTTCACTCTGGCCTTCCCTGATATAAATATATAACTATTTAATCTGACAAAAGAAGTGACCACTAAACTTATTTATTAGTATTATCTTATCTGATTTTATTGTTTTAAATATGTATTTATGTATGCTTTCTTACTTTCTTTATGTGAGGCGCCCACAGCCTCCTGGAATGGGTGCCATATAAATAAACTTTGCCTTGCCTTGCATAATTTCTATACAGTGTCTTCACCAACCTGAATAAAGCTGAGTTTAAAAAAGAAAGCTGCCACTGCTCAGTGTGCCTTTTTATGGTCAGATATTACAAGCTAATAAACAAACCCAAAATGTCCATATCCTCCACTCTGCCTATCCTCTATAGTATCCTGAACACTATTATCAGATGCCCTCTCAGCCTTCCCTAGGCTAAATAATTTCAGTATGTCCAACCACTCATCATAGCTGTTGCCCACAGCTTCGCTAATCAGCATTTGGTGGCCCTGTGCTGAACTCCCTTGATCGCTTCATTGTCCTTTTGGTACTGTGCTGAGTAGAACTAGATGCATTATGCTTCTCCTTTGTAATCATTATTTGTTGTTTCCTTTTTGTAATTTTAAAAATCTTAATAAATAGGTTCATGTTAAAAAAAAAGAACTGGATGATGTACTCCAGGTGCAGTCAAACCAAGGCCTTGTACAGGAGGAGGAGGATCCTCTCCTTTAAATGCTCCTTATGCCCCCCAACCCCCACTGCATCCCAACATTACTTATGATCTCTTAACTATGGCAGCAGATTGCCTGACTGGCTTCAGCTTATGGTTCACAATAAACCCTTTTTTTTTTTTTATCTGTTGTGCTGCACCACACAGTGTGTATGTGTGATCTAAATTTCTTGCTCCTACTGGCCCATCGATGCAGTGGTTGGATTTTCACTTGTGATGCCAGCGACCCCGGTTCGGGAATGAGTCCAGGAGCTGGAGGGTCAGCTGGAGTGAGAAGACTTGAGCATCCCAGGGACAGCTCATCTTCTCCAGGGAGGGAGGGAGGGGGGTAGTGATTCGGCACTTGACTGGCCCCAGGTGGAAGTCTGGAGCATAGCAAGCACTAAGCAGACACAGAGGGGAGGATGTCACTACATGAGCACTAGGCACCTTGATGTCAGGGCAAGTGATGTCTATAGAAAGGAGGAAAAACACCCTCCAGCTCTGGGGAGACAGAGCACCGAGCATGGCCCCAATGTGCTCCCACCTGCCTGACTGCCTTGAGCCCAATGAGACAAGTGAATTGTTCAGGGAGTTCCTGCCCACCTCGGGGTAAACCACAGCAGCATGGGGGAATGAGCCAGTACAGATAAGGTGGGTAGCAGGGGTGGACTCCATTGATGCCTCCTGATGATGCAGAGCTGGAAGGGACGGGGGTGAGATAAATAAAAATTAAAAAAAAATTATTAATTTCTTGCTTCTAGGTGTAGTACCTTGCACTTCCCCACATTATATCCAAGCCTCATTTTTCAGTCCATGCCCCAAATATGTGCAGGTTCCCCTGCAGTTTACCCCCCCCTCCAGCTTTATCCACTACCTTCCCAGTTATGTGTCATTGGCAAACTTCAGCAACCTACTGAATTCCTCCTCCTGGTCATTAATGAATAGCACCAACTACTTGGGTACTCCACTCAAAACCTCCCACAACTGCCACATGCTTAATGTATGACCCTGAGCAAGGCACTTAATCTCCCTGTGCTTAACATTTCTAATTTCTCTCTAATTAATCTTTGTGACGTTTGAATCTCCCTGTGTACCCCAAAATGGTAACACAATTCTCACCATTCCCTCTTCAGGATTATACAGTGTTTTCAAATACAGTTTGTATGAAAGAAGCAATATAAACCCAAATGCTTTCCTTGATATCCCCCACTCTGAACTGTGACCAAACACCACCATTTACTTGACAGTACCATAGCTCTACATCAAGGGGAAGTGTAGAATCAGCCCCACAAAGCACTGGGAAATAGGCCTCATGCCATACTGATCACCTTTGGACTTGTGACAACAGGATGTAGTCCTCAAAAGTGACTCAGAAATAGGCCAGTCCAGTGGCGCTGAGGGTTGAGGCGCTGGATGCCACGCCTGATGCCGGTGACCCACGTTCAGGAACGAGCATTGGCCACCAAGGGTTTGCAGAGAGGAGATAGATCAAGCATCCAATGGACACCTCTCCATCTCTGTGGAGGGGGGTATCATCGGTCAGTGCACGCCTGACCCTTGGCGGAGGCTGGGGCTCGGTGCTGTGCTGCCGAAACCCTAGTGGGCGGGGAGCGGCCAGATGCTTGGTGGGGCCATGTGCGGGCGTGTGTTTGAGCCCTTTGCAGGCGTCACTGCATGTCTGGCTCCCACAGGGGAAAAGCAGAAAAGAGGAAAAAGACCTTGGTGGCTGGTCATTGCAGCTTGATGGCCGTCCCCGTCATGTTCCATTGCCGAGGTAACACAATGAAACTGGATCCTTGTCTGCAGGTGGGGGTCCCCATTGCCCCACCACCCCACCACGGGGGTAAGCTGTGGGGGTTATAGGGGTGAGGGCCTGAAGGAACGGAGGCGTTAAATGGTGGCCGGACGACAGCCAACCAGGGCCAGGGTGGGGGAGAAAAGCAGAAGCAAAAAAAAAAAAAAAAGGGACTCAGAAAGCATGGGAAGTCTACATGATTGAGGTGGAGTTTCAATTCCTCCTAGACCTGATGTATGTCATGCGAATGTGTTGCAAGGGTTTTGACAGTGCAAACACAGGCTATGTGAGCTAAACTTACAGTTCAACATGCTGTTTCCAGGAAATATTCAAACAGTTGACAGAGTTTATGCACATACTGTATCTATTTCTGTAGCCTAAAGATAGAAACACATTCCTGGCCAAACTAGATAAAGAACATCTGAGAACTGGCTCCCTGGACAAATCCTTTGACAACAAAGGCTAAATAAGGTGACGCTGCTGTACCTACATTCTAGCGGGTCTTACTGTATATGAGAAAAAAGACTGTCTGAATAAAGCAGTGCAATCCAATAGTGAAAGTTGTGAATAACAGTCAAATGCAATAAATACACCTAGTGGTGGTCCATGGGACAGCAAGCATAAAAGTAACAGTAGCACTCTAATCTGCCAGCTAGGAGAAATTTTCCTTTAGCAGAATGGTAGAGTTGCTGCCTTCAGAACTCAGGGTCCCAGGTTTTATTCCCCACAATGGTGGGAGGTGACGGGTACAACAGTGGTGATGAGGATCGGTTGCTTTGTTATTATAAATGGGGAAGCAGTGTGGTATATTAGAAGCATCAGTCTGTGTAAAGCAGGGCCATCTTATAGTGAAAGCTGTGGCTAACAGTCAAAAGTAATACAGCCATCTAGTGGTGGTCCATGGGATAACAAGAATGAAAGTAAAAGCAACTCTCTAACCTCCCACCTAGGGGGAATTTCTCTTTAACTGGATGGTTAAAGTTTCTGAGTTTGAGATACAGGGTCCCAGATTTTATTCTCTGCAATGGTGGGAGGTGCATCTGCCCAAGTAAACAGTCAGTGTGGATGAGGATATGAGATGTGGCACCCTTAAAATTGGGGAACCAGTGCTGTATATAAGGACTGGCAATCTGTGCCAAGTAAGGTCACCTAGTTGTGAAAGCGGTAAATAACTGCCTTTGGGTCTCAGGGTTTCCGTTTTGATTCCCAATAAGGACTGGAGGTATATGTGTCCCAAAATAGAGGGGACAGTCATGACAGTAGTGATTAGGATGGGATGCTGCTCCACTAAAAAAAGGGGGAAGTAATGCCTTATACAAAATAACAGAAAGTCTGTGCAAAGCAGTGATATCTTGTAGTGAAAATTGTGAATAAAAGGCAAAAGCAATATAGCCATCTAGTGTTAGTCCATGGGTGAAAGTAAATGGAAATCTCTACCCTCCCAGCTAGGGAGAACTTCCTTTTAGCTGAGTGGTTATAGCTGCAGCTTTTGGGACTCAAGGTGTCAGTTTTTATTCCCAGCAAGAGCCGGATGTGTGACTGCCAGTTCAGCGAGTGGACAGACATAAAATACCTTATATTATGGGGATGGGCATTGTGGCCTGGCAAGGCAGGCAATCCTGGCCTGTGTTGTTTGTCATGTTTTAGTCTTCTCACTGGTAACTTCATATTTAATATTTCAGTTTGTACATTTGATATTTTGTCCTCTCCAATATGGATATGATTCACTTACTTTCTGTTTTGCTCAGACTGTACTACAGAAGATGCTGAAAGCATCTCATAGGCCTGCAAAATAATGCTCCACCTGAAAAGCCTGTTTTTTTTTTGTTTTGTTTTTTAATTAACAGTTTTCCCTGAGGGAATATTATTGAACTCTGGTGGACTGGTTTTGCAGGACATCAGATCCCACGGACAGTAATAGTTCACCTCTGTTGTACTGCAATGTGAGCTCCCTTAGATTTGTTCCCAAACTTGGGATGGTGGAATATTATACTTTGCAATGTGGTATATAACATAGGCATGACTGTCTTCACTGTCTTTCACACAGCATATTGTATCTTTAGACATACTACAGTATCAATGGTAAGCATTGGTCATATGTCAAGTTGCATTGTTAATACAGACCCATTTGACCTGTATGGCTGTTTCAGTATATGACTCTAATGTTTAGCAGGTCAGGACCTGTTGGATGCAAATGGTTACAAATGAAGTATTTACAATACTGTATTTAAAATAGTTTCCTTTCTGAAGCTCTACCAAAGAAGGATCTATATTTTTAATGTATTCAGCTTAGTTTGACTGGTTAATATTGAAAACAATAAACATAAATAAAAAAGAGGGTTTTGTTGTTTTTTGTCACTTTCAAATGAATGAGCTGGTGCACCTGCCAGTCCATCATCACAGTGGCAGAACTGCCTCTCATGACACCAGCAACTCAGGTTTAGAAGCAAGCCTGTGCCACAAGAGGTCTGGTAGAGGGAAGGATTGGTTATCCCAGGGGAGGCTGTCCTCCTTCTTGAGGGGTGGATCGCTGCCATCTCTGTAGCACTGCCACCTGAGTGACCACAGGTGGTAAATAGTGCAGCAGAGGCACCATGAGGAGAGACATCAGCTAGGCTCTGCACTGACACACCTGGCATGCATGGTAGGAACCCCTAGCATGTCAACATCCTGTGGTCTGGGGACAAAAAAAAAAAACAGGAGAAAAACACACCAGGCACAGCAGTATGATGGTCATGCAAGGGCAGTCTCAGACCCTGCACCTCACTATTGCCAAACTCATCTTGGGATACAGCTCCAGTGATTCCCACTCATCACTGGCCCCATCATGGGGACTAAGCTAATGAGCTAAAGGAAATCGCAGAGACAGGGTAACGGGGCTAGTAGGTTGGCTGTGACAGAAGGAAAGAAGGGGGGAGGTCAGATGAGTTAGCTAAAGAGAGGAGATAAAATGACAGCTATATAAAAATAAATGATGCATTAGTAGTTAAAACTGTTTCTCCCCCACCAATACTGAGTTCACATGGCTTGTAAGAGCAAAGCTGCATGGGCCTAGGTTCTCTACTTGTGCAAAATGGCAAATCAGTTAAATATGGCAACTTTGGTCCACCCCGCATCTAAGCTGCATGAGCAGCATATCTGAAGGAGCAATGGAATGAACCCATGAGCACCAATTCAGTCACAATGGACCATCAGAAAATTATTCTGACAATTTTGCATCTGTCCATAGACTGCAGCTTTCCTGAGCCATTCGCAGTGGGGGTTGCAGCCCCATGTGGTTGGTAGGACCATTGTGACTATAAGGGGAAGGGCCGGAGTTCGCCATGCAAATCGCCAGCAGGACCATCCACATAGTATGGTGACCCCTGCTAGGCAGGTTGTATCTCTAACAACAGCCCTGCCTGTAGAATTATTACTGGCAGTCAGTAGGGGTGTTAGTAAGGATGTGACCAACAACAGTGGAACTGGAGAAGGACTGGAATCAGTGATGGAATAATACAATTCAGACACAAACGGATCCCCTATGCATTGGACAGCAGGGACATGTTATGCACTAGGAATGGGTGGGGGACCACTGGACCACCAAGGAAGACCACTGAGGGACCACAACAAAGGACATCATCAAAGCCCACAAGACAGCTTAAAGGTATGGGTCTGGTGGGGGGGACAAGTTAGGCAGTAGCACCTGTGCCTATAACCTCTGTGTCTGGTACAGTGCCATGCAACTGGCGATGTGCCATGTACAGATGTCTGACAGTGGATTTCATTGAGTGTTTAGGTGTGCAAACCATTTATGCACACTAACGTTTAGAAAGGCTTATTTGCATTGCAATTTAGTCACCAAGGGAACTCTTTTTTTATATGTTGTGTAGTTGAGTTTTGCTGATCAGACGTATGACTTTTTTAATGTATGTCTCCCTTTTGTATAATAATGCTGCCACAGAGACCACTCTTACAGTTGGAATAGTGGTCTCATGTGCATTCTGACCATGGCCAGTTGGTCAAGATACTGTAAGTAGCTCAATCTCAACTGCTCTGCTTATCACCAGAGGAGTCTCTCAGGGTTCTGTACTGGGATGTCTCCTGTTCATTGCTTTCTTTAATGACTTCTTGAGCACCTTCAGATGTGAAATATATATGTATGCCAATTATAAGGTTCTATTCTTCTTTAGTCAAGGTAGTCCTACAGTTGCATCTAATCACTAGTCAGACTGCCAAAATATGCAACTGTGATTCCTGGTAAAAAGGTTAATGTTAAGCCAGAAAAAAAAACTCACCCTGCTGATTGGCTCCAGGCCTTCCCTGCATGACACACCCTCTTTAAACATGTTCCTTTGATGGTTCTTCCCTGAACAGCCTCTCCATTTATAGATATCTTGGCAAGACTCTGGACCAATACTTGAACTAAAAAGCCCATCCTGAAAAATTATCCTCTGCATTTTATTCCAAGTTGGGTGCCTATATTGTATCAAACACTATTTCTCCTTGGCCCATAAGAAATGGATAGTTAAACAAATGCTGTTCCCCTCCATTGTCTATGGGGATGTTGTGTATGGGTTTAAACTCAGCTGACAAAATATACATACTTTAAAAATTCATATGTTGCTTTGTACGGAGCTGCCCAGTCTGTACACACCACTACTCTATGTGTTTGCAGCTGGGGTGGCCCTCCTTAAGCAACAGACACAACATGTATACTGCACTTTTAGGTAAACAATTCTGATGAAATAAGCTCATTGAGTATCTAAGCAACCTACTGTTCACTGTCCCTCATATGGCACATCAGTTCAGGTCTTCTTATACCCAGAAACTCTTCCAGCTGCAAAAAATAAAGCAGATCCAGCTGCTATCAATTTTAGACCCCTTATACTTGCAACAGCCTCCCAGTTTATGATAGGAGTGGAAATTGCATCTGGAACAATGCTCTCATTTCTGCCTGCCTGTGTAATTGGTAGAACTGAAGTATACTTCTAAGCGCTGAGCCTCGCTAGCATGACTGTTCTTCAGTTTATTTTACTTGCCGTTATTCTGTAACATATTTGTACTATGTTGTATTTAATTGCTATTTTCTTTTTTTAATCGAAGTTTATTCAATTACCAAAAAAACACATACAGCAAAACAAAGACAATACAAAACACAGAAACCATAACAATTAACAGAAGAAAAATTGGGTACAATTCATTGTTTCACGTAGACAAACACAAGTTTGCATTCGGTTATTAGAATATTGGGTTATCTCCTTTTTAGGTATGCTCCCTGCCAGTTTAAAGTTTCTTTAAATATCTGGGAACTGGCAATGCTATGTATCTCTTATAATAATATACAGTGTTTAGGTGGCATTTGTCAGGGCTTCCAAAATATCTGTTTGATATAGTGATGCATTCAGTTCAGCCAACAGAAGACAGACTGAGGATGTGGCTGCCTCGTAGAGAAAATATCAGTACAAAATATGGTAACTGACAGTACTGTCCACAAGTATAGCATACTAGAACTTTCAAAAATCCAGTCACTGGAAGAATCAACGAGATTAGGGGTTTTATGACATGCAGTACTTGTGGTTTAATCTATCTAGCAGAATGTAAATGTGGGGTTTGCTATGTAGGCAAAACAAAGAGGGCATTTAAATTACACATAGGGGAACATGCTAGGGCTTTAGAAAATGGAGACCAAAAGAATGCTTTAGCAATGCATGTTTTAAAGAGTAGAAATAAGACTGAACACTCCTTTTCACTGGTTTGGAGAAACCTACCTTATCCAGGAGAAGGGATGATTATGACAATCTATTGTTAAAAAGAGAACAGTTTTGGATTTTCTCTCTACAAGGTATGAATGGAAAATGACTTAATGGCAGAATAGAGATCAAGCCATTCTTAAGATAATAATGAGCTAAGGGATGATTATATTGTTACAATTTAAAAGAATATTAACATGTTCTGAAATTAATTAAAGTTTTTTATCTTTTGTTTACAGATATGCACTGGTCATTTCATGGGACAGTAACGTGGACACTTGCATGTCACCGGGTTCCTACCTACCATCAGGTTTGCTAATTTCATTCTAAATAAATATCAGGATTAGGTGCCTTGGCCTTGCCTTACAGAACACACCTATTTTTAAGAAAGATAAAAATTAAAAAATAGCACTTTAAAATGATTGAAAGTTAACAGCTAAAATGATGCTTAACATTTAAAAACAATGCTGCTATGAATGGAGTTAATGGTGCTACTGCAAATTCTTGCACATCTCTCATGTATTCCAGAATAATGTTATTACGAATGCCATATAATAAGCATACGATAAGATAGCATAATGCGACAACACTGTTTTTATAAAGGTTAAATGTATTAGTGGATTTTTATGGTACCACGAGCACTATATGTAATTTTGCACACTGTGTCTTTAAAGAAACTTCCTGTTTAAATATGGATAATCACTGTGATGTGATCACCTTTGAGAAAGCCCTGATTCTGTGAAATGTGTCAGGAAACAAATGTCATGTGTAGGGAGCAGATGAAGGAATGAGGAAGTAGCCCTTGCACTGCTGTGGATGATTGTGTTCTCATGAATGTAATGGAATATGTTTTTTTACCTTTTCTACATGAATAAAGAGCCATAATTGAGAAGGAAAGCAGTTGGGTGAGTCCTTTACCTCCCCAGACATACTTTTAAAAGCTTAAAGTACATTAAGAGCCTTTGGCAGGTGCCAATCCCCTGTGTTCTCACTAACTTCCTAAACTATTATATAAATGTAAAACTTTTAGTTACTCTTAAGAAAGTCCATTTTCCAAGAAAATGTACAACTATGGATGAATGAGAGTTGTAAATCTGATTTCTACACACATTTGACATGAGAAACAGTCATCACACCTTTCGGACCCAGACACATAGATACATGCACCTGGCTCCTGATCTAAGAATGTACCTGCAAACAAAGGGACGTGGTCTGGTGCAAGCCCTGGGGCAGTCTAGCCCAAAACATACAACCAATTTTCCAAATAGGTTGTACTCTGCTGAAAGAATTCAGCGCTCACACAGAATTTAACTTTGCAGGCTTTACTGTACAATATAGAGTGGTGAGAGCTAACAGACATATAGAAACCACTACTTGCCCCAGCGCTTCAGGTACTCTCTCTTCTTCAGGGGGTGTGGTATAAGCAAGGCAAAGTTTTTAAATTTATAGACAATCAGAGATTCAGCACACCTGGTGTAACTTAACTAAGATTGAAAAACTTAGGTGACCAATTCATATGCTAATTAAAAGTGAACACACAGTAATTGAACCACAACAACATATAAAACACTTAAAGTTGCAACATCTTCCTGGAATTATCAATTCAAGTTACTTTAGTGCTGTTTAATAAAATTTATCATAAATGCATCTAATATTTATTTATTCAAAGACATAATGTCAGTTTATTATCCTTTAAATGTTGAGGATGGTTACTGTCATACCTTAGCAATGTATTTCTGGCCATTTCTTTCCTATATAGTCTTGTCTCCATTCCATTTCCTTAGAGATTTTTAAATCCAAAAATTACACTTCATTTTTGTTATATTGCAATATAAATTTTAAATGACCATTAGACGAATTCATATATGACAAAAATTCCTTTAATTCATTCTCAGAACCTGTTCAGATAAGTAATAGGTCATCCAGAAAACATAGCCATAGTTTAATATGTTCAGCATAATAATTTATCTGTGCATTGAAAATACAAGTCTCTTCCCATTCTTCAACATAAATACTTACCAAACTTGGGGCAATTGTTGTGCCCCTAGATGTACCTTTATGCTGCATATATTTCTCTTCAAACCAAAAATATCTAGATTCCAGTACAAATCATGTTGCTTCTAGTATATACTCATTTGGTGGTAATGCTTTTTCATTCCTGTATTGTAATGTTATATTTAATGCTTCCAATCCCCTTTCATGGGGTATATTTAAATACAGGCTTTCCACATCACTAGCAACTAAATAATCCTCTGTGTTCACATTCACATTCAACAACATTTTTGCTATATCAATTGTATCTTTTACATATGATCTCAGTTCTGGAACCAGTTTTTTTAATAAACAAATTGACTCATTTAGAAATTGGTGCAGTTGTTCAGGAGATAGACAATACTATTGGATGTTCTGGGGTAGGGAGTCACTTTTTATGTATCTTTGGGAGGAGGTAAAAAACTGTTTATTGAGGGTTATTCACAGATAGAAAATCCTCCTCTTTCTGTGTTACCCATCCCTGCACCAATCTTTTCCAAATCCATCCATGTGCCCTTTGTTTTATATTTATAGTTGGATCTGCCTCAAGCCTTGAATAGAATGATCAATTAGCTGTCTGTTATCCTCCATTATATATTCAGTACACACTGATTGGATCATAGAAGCTCACTGGCCAAAA
The DNA here is from genome assembly GCA_016271365.2 of Neoceratodus forsteri. NCBI lineage: Eukaryota > Metazoa > Chordata > Ceratodontiformes > Ceratodontidae > Neoceratodus > Neoceratodus forsteri. Next base: position 1,412,815,946 of record CM028130.1, read on the forward strand.
TTATCAATTTCAAAGCAGTTTTATTCATATAAATAATATTTCAACCAGAAATCACTCCAACGTTTTGGGTATAACCCCTTCATCAGGGAAAACCAGCTCAGATATTTATTTATAACAAAAATAATTTTTATAATGTAACATAATAATATTACCAATTGGTGAATTTAATAAAACAGACATAAAAGATGTTTGCATTTATTTATATGAGTAGGCTTTGATGCAGAGCTACTTTAGTTCATTTTTTCCTTAATTATTATTGCTGTCTGTAAATAAATAATAATAAAAAATATACCCCATATTTATGATACAAAACCATTCAGGACTCTAAATATCCATTCCATAACACTGTGCTAACAAATTAGATGCAGCCTATTTCTTTAAATAACTTAAATTGTCAAATGTCAATATTGTGTCACATATTATGCATTGCTAAACCCTTTAAGGCGGGGGTTCTCAAATGGTGTTCAAGGGGAGGCTCAAGCAAGTCTGAAAAAGTACTGTATTTAAATTTTGAGTTTTATATATTTTGTTTGAAAGGATGAAGCAAACTGAAAGAGGATAATAGTAGGTGAAATGTATGTATTTATTTACAAATTATTGACAAGAGAAGGTGAAGGAGTCAAGACTTATTTCAGGTGTACCCAGAGAAGGGTAGGGAATGAATACAATTCAAAAGGTAACTGCAAAGCAGTCAAGCAATACAAAATGAGCAATAGTGCAAACAAATATGAAGAATAAATTAATAATGAGTGGTGGTAATTGATTAATTTGTAGAGTGATGGCAGAACAGCCCAAATACAAGGGTTGAGCATAGACGTGCTAAGAGCACTAGTAGGAAGGAGCAAAGTAATCCCTAAGAAGTTGCATAAGAGCAGAAAAAGGGGGGGTGGGGCGAGGTATGTAGGAAGATTATTCCAGATAGAGAGGAAACAGAGGAAATAGTCTGACCCTATGAAGGTACTGCAACAAGGGGTAACAATGGTTCAAGAATCAAAATAGTGGAGCAAGTAGGCTAGCCTGTGTGTGGGGGGGGGGTTACAGTAAGCTGAATAACATTTATTTTGTTTTATTTGTTAGTCAGATAACACCTTTGAGCACAGGTGCTATTTTTCAAAGGTTCCACATCAGCGAAAGACAAAGAACTGAATGAGAACCAAGTACTCAAAGAGGTTTCAATTTATTCATGGTGTACTGTGCCAAGTACGATATGTTAATTTTCTTTGCGGAGGCCCAAGATTATTTCAGTTTTTGGGGAGGCTCAAAATCTTTTCCATGGATTTGGGGAGGCTCACTGTGACAAAGTCTAAGAACTGTTGCTTTAAGGTATGCAATTAAAAATCCATTATTATTATTACTGTCTGCAAATAAATAAAATACCCCATACGTATAACACACAACAGTTTAAGACACTTAGATATCTGTTCTGTAACACAGCACTAACAAATTAAATGCAGCCTATTTCTTTAAATAACTTTAACTGTAAAATGTCAGGATTGTGTTACATATTGTTCAGTTCTAATCTGTTTAAGGTATGCTATTGAAAATCTGTAAAACAGACACAGTAATTCTCAATTCATTAATGCAGTAACATTCTTCACTTAATTAATTTGAACCCTAAAATACACCAGTGCACTGTTTAACTTAGTTTTTTTCTGTTGATACCAACATAGTCAAAAACTTACTCATTTTAATGTTTCAACATATATTATATGAAGGGACCTTGTTTTGATCTAAAAAACATAAAAATACTCTATTATTTACATTATGTTGTGTAATGTTGTCTAGCAGTTACTCGCTAGCAAAACTCACTCACCAGATTGGTACAAGAGGTCCCGTATAGCTCTTGCACCTGACGCTTTACAAAGAGCGAGGAGCAGCATACAGGTAGCTCTTTATATACAGGTAGTGGATCTGAAACCTTATACAGGTACTAAACCTTGTGTACATCCATATTAAAAAACTTCCCAACCAATTTAATATCCAATTTACTGCTAACTAGTCTGTTAACAACTAACCAACCTCCTGGCTCAATTAGTGTTTGTTAGTGAACTGAAAAAAAAATGCCAGAACACTAATATTTTGTTTGCAGCTCCCGTTGGTTGAACATTTTTTAACTTAAACTTCAAGCTCTCTTCCACATTATAGGAGCTAAGGGTAATACATGAAGAGCACTGTAACTAAACAATGGAGGGCCACTGACCAGGATCACAGAGTCCCTATAAGAGCAATCTTAAGGGTTTTAATTAAGCTGTAACTGGAATACTGGGACCCAGAATGAAACAACCTCCCTAGGGGAAAGTGGAGGCACCTATAAAAAGCCCTATATTGTTCCTATTTAGAGAATAGGAATCTAATCAATGCCATCATGTAATCCATATTTTGGATTTGTTGACTCAAATCTAACAGTGTAGTATGTTTCTCTAAGAAGCATTGTTTTGCCAAAATTGCTTCCCCTTTTATCTTTACTCACTTTTTCAATTCCAAAAAAATGCACAGAAGGTAACTGATGACCCACTGCCAAAAAATGGCTAACAATAGGAGATGTCAAATCCCCCCACCTAATGTACCCCTTATGTTCCCGATACGTAATTTCAATGCCTGCAAAATTTTGCCTACATACACCCTACCACAGGGACATTTAATCAAATACACCACCCCTATAGTGTGACAATTGATGATGTCCTGAATCTCTATGTCCTCACCTTTAGTCAGGTTTTACATTTTTTTATTTTGTATGTATTCTTACAATTATCATAGTGACCACATTGATAATTACCTCTTACGTCAATATTAGCAAAAAAATTACCATCCATTTCTCTTTTAGAAACATAGACTTTGATGGCAGATAAGGACCACTTGGCCCATCTAGTCTTCCCATTTCCCTGCCTACAGGATAGGCCGCAGATCCTAGTTAACCAACAGCCTATTTCTTCCTACCCCCCAAAAGAATTGCCTTATGTCTGTCCCATGCATTCTTGAATTCTCCCACAGTTTTAGACCCCACAACCTCCTCAGGAAGGCTGTTCCATGCATTCACTACCCTCTCTGTGAAATAATACTTCCTCACATTGCCCTGAACCCCCTCTATCTTTAAATTGTGTCCCTTGTTCTTGCACTTCTCTTTTCTGACAGATGCTACCCTCTTGGACTTTGTTGATTCCACAGAGGTACTTAAAAGTTTCTATCATGTCCCTCCCTCCCTTCTTTCCTCAAGGGTATACATATTAAGCTCCTTTAGTCTCTCCTCATACGGCTTCTCTTGCAGACCCTGCACCATTTTAGTTGCCCTCCTCTGGACTGCCTCTATCCTGTCTATGTCCTTGCAGAGATGGGGTCTCCAGAACTGGACACAGTACTCCAGATGGGGTCTCACCAACTGTCTGTACAGAGGGATAACAACTTCCTGTTTCTGCTGCTGATGCCTCTCCCTATGCATCCCAGTATACCCCAGCCCTCTCTACTGCCTTCTCACATTGCTTGCTAACCTTAAGGTCATCTGATATCAATTACCCCAGGTCCCTTTCCTTTTTGTTGTTGTTACTACCTCCCCCATTGTGTATTCTTCCCTGGGTTCTTGTTTCCCAGGTGCATTATTTGCACTTCTTTGCATTGAATCCTAGCTGCCATACTTCTGACCATTCCTCCAACCTTGCCAAGTCCTTCTCATCGTTTCCACACCTCCTTGTGTATCAACCCTGTTGCAGATCTTGTGTCATCTGCAAAAGGCAGACTTTTCCTTCCAGTCCCTCTGCAATGTCACTTATGAAGACATTAAAAGGACTGGACCTAATACTGAACCTGGGTACCCACTAGTAACCCCTCTTTCTTCAAAGTGGACTCCATTTACAATTACCTTCTGTGTCCTGTTGTCCAGCCAATGTTTTACCCAGGCTACCACCCTGGGACCCACTCCCAGGCTGGTTAATTTGACTATTAATCTTTTGTGTGGGACTGTGTGAAATGCCTTGCTAAAGTCTAGGTAGCCCATGTCCACAGCCCCTCCCTGATCTACTACTTTGGTCACCCAGTCAAAGAAATCTATTAGATTCATCTGACATGACCTTCCCACTGTGAACCCATGCTGCCTTGGGTCCTGTGCCCCACTGGCCTCTAGGTACTCAACTATTCTTTCCTTCAGAAGTGACTCCATCACTTTGGGAATTTTGTGGTCAGTACATGTAATTCTGTCCCCTGTGGATCTACATTTTCGTGCCACCACCATGGGAAGGATAGTAAAAGTGTTAACTCCAGTTGATGTGGACTTTAAAACATTCCAATGTTTCACAATAATGTTCTTAATCTTATAAAAACAATAAGAGTAGAGTGTACTACAAAGAACCATGCTCAGTTTATCATCTTGTCCCTTTCTCCCTGTTTTAAGTAACTGTTCAGCCCAATGGTGCTGAGGGTTGAGGTGCTGGATGCCACACCTCACTCCATGCCAGTGACCAAGGTTTGGGAACAGACTCGGGCTGCCATGGGTCAGCAGGGAAGGAGAGGGATTGAGCATCCGTGGGACTGCTCTCCCTCTCTGGGGAAGAGGGTACATCAGTATTGGTGCACTTCTGGCCCCTAGCAGAGGCTGGGGGGATGGTGCACTGCCACTGCACACAAGAAGGGGATGAGAAGGGGAAGGGTCCAGGGGGGAGCATGTGTGGAAGTGTGCGCACTCCCTCTTAATGCTGGGGAGAACAAGGGAAAATGGTGTCCCAGGTTGTGGCAGCTTAATGGCCATCCAATGGGCTCCCCAGCTTTGGGAAAATCACTGGAACTGAATCTGGACTTGGTGGTGAGCAGAGGGGGCTCCCACCACCTCACCGCAGGGAGCAATCCATGGGGGAAGACAGCAAGGGTCCTATGAGAGCTGGGGACTGGATAGTGGCTGGAACAGAGGAAGCATGGATGAGGTGTCTGACCTGGGAGCCAGGTAGGAGAGAAAGAGAATAACAAAAAAAAAAGTAACTGTTACTTAGAAGTACTCTCCACTCGGTGTTCTGCTTCCAGTAAATTCTCTTCTCTGTAACATCTTTCTATAAATCTGTTATGAATCTCTGTCTTTGCTAGCTCATAACTGGAATCCTTAGTGCAATTCTGCTTCGTCCATAAAAATTGGCTATATGGAATTGAATCTATGAGTCTTAGTGGATGAAATCTATTTGCTGCCAATAATGTATTCCTGTCTGTACTCTTGCAGTATAAATGTCCATACTCTTTATAGACTAACAAATCTAAGTATGTAACCTAACACTGACTTTGAGTCTTAACAAAGACCAAATAGTTCGTTCTCAAGTTCAGATGCTCATGGAAATCCTGAATCTCTGAAACTGTCCCATTTCACACAACTATAACATCATCAATAAAACACTTCCATAACGTCAATCTACTTTTAAATGGGTTGTTGTCCAAAAAGAAACATGTTTTTCCTCAAAGCTATTAATATAAATGTTAGCATATGATGGGGCCATACTGGACCCTATCGCAGTTCCCTTAACCTGAAGATAAACATCTTTCTCAAAAGAAAAGTAGTTTTGTGGCAACATAATTTCAACCAATTGCATCAAAAAATTTGTTAGAAGGTTTTTCATCAAGTGTTTTCTTCTTGAGTAATTCTGATGAAGCAAGACAACCCCGACTGTAAGGAATGGAAGTATAAAGATCTTTTAGATCCCAAGCATTAAGCCATAATTCATCCACAGCATCCCCTGAAATGTTCAAAACCTCCAACATCTGAATTATGTGTGCATTGTCTCTAACATCAGATATAATATCCTCTACCATTGGTCCAATATGAAAGTAAAAAAAACTGATAGAGGTTCAAGAAGAGAGTTCATCCCTAATACTATTGGCCTACTCAGTGGTGTATCCCTATTCTTCTGAATTTTTGGCAGTGTATAAAAAAATAGGAATGCTGGTATTACCTTTTAAAAAAGATCACCTCTCCCAGTCCCTGAGCCACCCTCTATCCTCTGCTCTATTGAGAACGTCCGGTATAAAATTTTGAATCCATTCAGTAGGATCATTTTCTGATTTTAAATAGTTATCTCTATCTTGAAGAGCAACCATACATTGTTCCCTGTATTAGGTGTGGTATGGTTTTGTACTACTATGGCCCCTTCCTTATCCACTTTTTTAATCACAATTGATGTTTCATTTTCCAATCTCCTCACAGCAGAAAACAGTTGCTGTTAAATTAAAATTTGTTTTCCCATCTGACTCCCTTTCATTTTTAAGTAAAACTTTAATATTCCTATTTACTAAATTCATGTATGCATCAAATGTAGATGGTATCACACCTGGAGGAGTAAATTGTGATTTTAATTTCAATCTTTGTGTCAGAATCCATTTCTTCTCCTTTAACACTGGATCTGTCTAATTACAATCTGGTAGATTATCAAAGAAATACTTTAACCACAACTTCCTGTAAAAATAGTTTAAATCCAATTTTAGTTCAAATGCATTGATTGTATTAAAAGGACAAAATGTAAGGCTTCTACTTAATAAGCTGACTTCTTCCCTACTTAAAGATCTACTAGCTAGATTAAAAACTAAGTCTGCTTTCCTGAGACATTGTCACCAGACTGGTCCCCTGGACTTCTTTTTGCCTCAAGTCTTTTTTCTTTCCTGCATTGATTATGTCTATTCCTGTTCCTCCTCCTCCTTCTCCTTATGTACCCTCTCCTGGACCCATTTCCAGTTGTGTTTGAAACTGTTTGACGTTCTGATAACCCCTCCTGAACCTCTGGTGGAATGGTCTCCTCTCTCTGTGACTGCCCCTTTCTAAAAAATGTTCTCTCTTACTCTGCTGTTGTGGTTTAGAAGCCTCACTGTCACTGCTAGATTTATAAAGTGATGAATCCAAATCTAAATTATACACATAACTTGTGTTCTGTGATAACTTCTTATCTTAAAACCAACTATAAACTTTATTATCACAGTAATTCAAATCTATTCTGAATTTACATAATTTAGTAGCTCTAATTTCACCTTCAAAAGTGTCCAAATTTTGATTCACCTTGCTTAAGAAAGAATCAAGATCTTCCACTGACAGTTTATTCTTAGCCTCTGTATGTACTGAGTTAATATCTGTTTCTAACCTCTGCAGCTCCTTTGTTATTGACCCAGCTATGATAAGCATTAAGTATCTTGAACAATGGTTCCTAGCCTTAGATTTTATTACAGGGTCCACATAGCCAATACTGGGTTCCATGTGGACCCTGAGGCCTCTAGGAATGCTCTTTTATTTTAAGTATTGTATCATTGTAAGAGCATGCCATTCTAGCTTAATCTGTTTCTACTTTAAATATTCAAATTCATTTGTAACAGACCTCATTGTTGAACCAGCAAATTAACTCTTGCATTCAAAGTTATCCAAATGTCTCTGTTCATCCTCATCAGAAATATAAATGGGAAAGGACCTGTTGTCTGTGAGCTTAACCGGTTCCTCAAAGCTGCTCATTCTTACCCAAATAAATAAAGAGAAATAAGCAGGAGTAATCACAAAAATATAGGCTACCAATATATTGTTATCACAGGTCCCTATATAGTCTCTTCAGAAGGAAGTCCCAAAAGAACAGGATACAGCAGACAAGCCTCAGTCCACTCAAGTCAGTCACAGGGAACTCCTCATCCCAAATCATCACTGTGTTCCAAAAGTCCATTCAGCATTTATTCTTCTGGAACCACCACCACTTGGCTGCTGTACTAGGGACACTCTCCAGAACAAGCACTGGCTTAGTGCTTGTTTGAATTTCAATGAAGGAAATTCTAGCTCAGCTCACTTCAGTATAAATAAACATATAATGAGGGAAGAGCTGGATCCAATCAAGCCCAAAAACTACACACACAGATCGGATCATAAAAGCTCACTCACCAAAATGATCTGTTACAAAGCAGTTTTATTAATATAAATAATATTCCAACCAGAAATCACTCCAACATTTTGGGTATAACTCCTTAATCAGGGAAAATAAGCACAGATATTCATCTATAACAAAAATTATTTTTATAACTTAATGTAATAATATTACTAATTGGTGAATTTAATAAAACAGCCATAAAAGATGCCTACACTTATTTATATGAGTGGGCTTGTCTGCATAGATACTTTAATTAATGTTTTCCTTAATTATTATTGCTCTCTGTAAATAAATAACAATAATATACCCCATACTTATGATACAATACTATTCAGGAATCCATAGCCATTCTATAACACAGCACTAACAAATTAAATGCAGCCTATTTCTTTAAATAACTTAAATTGTAAAATGTAAATATTGCCTTATATATTATACATATTATGCATTGCTAATCCTTTTAGGGTATGCTATTGAAAATCCATTATTATTGCTGTCTGCAAGTAAATAAAATACCCCATATTTATAATACAAAACAATTCAGGACACTTAGATATCCATTCTATAACACAGCACTAACAAATTAAATGCAGTCTACTTCTTTAAATAACTTAAACTGTGAAATGTCAGTATTTTGTTACATATTCTAATCATTTTAGGATATGCTATTGAAAATCCATGAAACAGACACTGTAATTCTTAATTAATTAATGCAGAAACATGCTTCATGTAATGCATTTGAGCCCTAAAATGCACCCGTCCACTGTTTAACTTAGTTTTTTCTCTATTAATATCAACGTAGTCAAACACTCATTTTAATGTTTCAACTTATATTACATGAAGGGACCTTGTCTTGACCTAAAAAACATAAAAATACTTTATTATTTATATCATGTTGCATAAGATTTTCTTGCAGTTACTCACTAGCAAAACTCACTCACCAGATCAGTACAAGAGGTCCGGTATGACTCCTGCACCTGCTGTTTTGTAAAGAGTGAGGAGCAACATGTAGGTAGCTCTTTATATACAGGTAGTAGTTCTGAAACCTCGTGCAGGTGCTAAACCTCATGCACATCCATATAAAATACTTTCCAAACCATTTAAAATCCAATTTACTGCTAACTGTCTGCCAACAACTAACCAACCTCCTGGCTCAATTAGTGTTTGTCAGTCAGAGAACCAAAAAAAAAAAAACAAATGCCAAAAAACTTTGATATTTTGTTTATAGCTCCCATTGGTTGAATTTTTTTTTATTTTAAACTTCAAGTTCCATTCCACATTATAGGAGCTGATAAGTATAATACATGAAGAGCCCCATAACTAAATAATGGAGGACCACTGACCAAGATCACAGAGTCCCTATAAGAGCAATCGTAATGGTTTTAACTAATGACCCAAAATGAAACAACCTCCCTAGGGAAAGGGGGGAGGGCACCTGTAAAAAGCTCTATATTGTTCCTATTCGGAGAATAGGAGTCCAATCAATGCCCTCATTTAATCCATATTTTGGATTTGTTGACTCAAATTTATCAGTGTAATATGCTTCTCTAAGAAGCAGCTTTGCCTCCCCTTTTATCTTTACTCACTTTTTCAATTAAAACAAAAACAGAGAAGGTAACTAATGACCTGATGCCAAAAAAATGCCTAGAAATGGAAGATGTCAAATACCCCCACCTAATGTACCCCTTATGTTCCTCTAAACATAACATCAATGCCCCCATATAGTTTTTTAGTGCCTGAGTTCCTATGTGTGCAAGCATGGACACAGACTAACATTTCAATGTGAAGCTATGCCTTCTTCAGAGTCTGTTCATTGAGAGGAAGATCTTATGGTTGAAGTAACTGAGAGAGCTCAGGAGATCACAAAGGAATCTGAACAGAAATTGCCAGCAGTTAATTAAAAAAAAAAACTAATGTTGAACCCACTACAATATAGATGAAAGTATTTGAGAAAGGACTATCCTTTGTACAGACTACCAACACCCTTGGATGTGCCACTTGCTACAGCCCTCAAGGCTTTGCTATTCCCTGCCCTTACTTAGAAGCCTAAGCCCCTTCCATGCCCCCCCATCAACCACTGTGTATCGGCAGTGTTGGGAAGTGGGGATTGGAAGAAGGAATAGGAGGACAAGGAGGGTGGGTGGAGGGCTTATGAGGAGGCTGCTATTGAGGTTGTGAGGACCAGGAGACACCCTGGGAGGAGAAAAGGACTGGAGAGATGCCAGACGTATATAGTCCCTCTACCCAGGGAACCCACCAGACCAAGTGGGCAGACAGCTGAGGAGTCAGCTTTCTCCTTTTGTCCACTTTGGGTGGTATTATGCAATGCCAGGTTGATGAGAAATAAGTCTGGTATTATAGCCGATCTTGTTTCTTTGGTTGACCTGGCTTGCATCACCAAGACTAGGCTGGAGATGATTCAGGTCAATATTGAAGTCATCACACCCTGCAGGGTTCTTAGTGGTTCACTGCCTGAGGAGGGATCATAGTTGGGGGGGTGGCCATCTGTTTTAGATCTGAACTGAACCTGGTGGTGCACCCAGCAGGGAACACCTTGTCATATAAATGTATGACTGTGCATGGTGGTCCTGGTGCAGACTGCAGATCAGTCCACCTTGTGTACCATCCTATGGGACACATGGGGGTGTTTATGCAGGAAATTGCAGCTTTTCTTGCTAACAGGGTGTTAGAGTCACCAAGATGGCTTATTTTAGGTGACATTAACACCTGGATCAATGCCAAAAGTTGGCACATTGCTCAGGATTTCCTCCAGACTATAGAATCTCTGACCCTTCACAAGTGTTCATTTCTGGAACCCACCAGTGCTGCCATGTCTTGAACCTGGTATTCTTACTGGGTCTTGAGATTAATAATCTCAAGATTGATCCAGTCATTTGGTTGGATCACTGCACTATCAGGTTTAGATTCAGGCCCCCCCCCTTGTAGCCCATCACCACCATCTGCATCCTATCTCTAAGGAAGGACTCAAACCAGTTAATGACTGTGCCGGAGAGTCTGCAGTACTCATATGGTGACCCAACAACAACCCATGGTCCACGGTGTCAAATTCTGAAGAGAGATCAAGTAAAGCAAGAACTGATCTTTCCTCTCTATTTCCCTAATGAGATCATCATGCCCACTGACCAACATGCTCTTCGTACTATGTTTAGACCTTAATCTAGACTGCAAAGGCTTATAGATGTTAAAGATAAGAAGGTGTGCCTCAAGCTGCAGTGCTACCATCTTCTCAATAACCTTTCCCAGATAGGTAAGACTAGAGATAGGTCTAAAATTTGCCAAGCACTCTGGGTTCAGATGTTTTTTTCAGAAGGGGTCACACCAGCGCATCTCTCAATGCGTTGGGATAGGACCTCTACAAAAGGGAGCACATGACTGTCTCAGTGAATACTGGACCCAGAAACCCCACACAACTCACTAAAAGGAGTGTTGGACCTGAGTCCAGTTCACAAGAAGCAAGCCACAGCTCTGAGATCACCCCACAATCCTTCTCAATTAATACTAGACTAAACTCTCCCCATACAAGAGAAGAGCTTCTATTAACAAACAGTTCCTCTTTTGTGGGCTGTGACAGCCCAGTTGGGGTAATTCTAGACCTGATAGAGGCCTCTCTGTCAGAGAAGAACTGAGTGAACTCTTTGCACTTGGTGGAATGAAGATGCTCTTGCTGCCTGTAAAAGGTGGGATGAAGTAGTCTGTCCACAATCTGGAAGAGCTGAGCCAGTCTGTAGTAATCCATCTGGATAGGATTGCTGGCTTCTTATGGGAAACTTCCCTTTGATACTCACTCTACTGAGTTTTCAAAGCCAGCTTGTCCTTGTCAGTCCTGGATTTCTTCCAGCAATGCTCTAACTTCTGACCCATGGCCTTCATCCCCCTAAGCTTCCCATCGAACCACGGGCATCTCAAGTGAGAAGACATAGGTTGTATATATATTATTGTGACAAAATCAAGGGCCACAGTAATAGCTGTGTTATAAGTCACCACTGCCCCCCTAATCCCACCTCACAAATAGCCATCACACTAGAGAGGTCCATTATCACCTGGAGTCCTGCTGGGAACATCCCCTTTCAGGGCTGGTAGCAGACCATCTCCACTGCTGGTGAACTACAAGAGAGGCCTTAAATGAGACCTTCACTGTGTAGTGATCTGACCAGCAGACTGGATCAGTCTCAAGGTTGTTAATCTTGAGCCCCTGTGAAAATATTAACTCCAAGGCATGTCTGTGTTTATGGGTCACAGAAGTAACTATTTGTGTGAAAACTAGCAATTCCACGGACTGAAGGAAATCTTGACCAAACTGCAAGAGTTCCTCACCATTCCAGCCATCAAAATCACACAAAACCAACCATCTGGATGGGTCCAATATCTTTCTGTTGATACTGTCTGCAATTTCATGCAGAAATTCCCCCTTACGCCCCAGAGACTAGTACACAAGGAGGATTCTCTAATCTGCACCTGGACCCACATGCACAGCCATGTATTCAAACAATGAAGTAGTTCCAACTGGGTGCACAGTAAAGTTCAATTTTGATCTAAAACAAATTAAATTAAGTCCATCATAATTGTGATCTTGTTCCGGAATGATCTAGCATTGCAGAGCACTGCTCAAATGGGAGAGGTGGAGGCCATGGCCTAAAGGTTATCTGTCCACTCGGCCTGGTGGGTGCCCTGGGTATGGGAACCATCCTTGTCTGGCCACTTTCTAGGTCCCATTTCACCCCCTGGGTACTTCCTGGTCCTCAGCAGCCCTATGCTGCCCCCCATTAGTACCCCACCACCATCTACCATCCCACATCTTTGTGATGCCCAGCTCCCTGCAGCACCTATTGGCCACCACTGGCTGGGGGTCATTGTAAGGGCAGAGGCAAAGCAGCTGGGAAGGGGTATAACTAAGCCTGGAATGCCCAACACCTACACACATATTTCCACTGGTCACTCATCCACCACCCCCACCAACCTCCAACACTCAAACAACAAAAATAACTAACAGCCCTTCACTCCCCTAAGCCCTAACCAATCACACCCCAGCAGTCACGCAAGCTCTAATACAGTAAGTCACCTACACAGCCATACTATCAGCCACCCACTAACCTAAACAACCAATCATAAAACCCACCCTTCCCCAAATCCACCCATAGTAAGGTATTAATAAATACATTTAAAATAAATAAGAAATAAATATCAAAAAGGTAGGTAACTCCACAAACTTTTGTGAGTACTCCAATGTGCACGCTTACAACTTGAGAATGCAGTTCATGTCATTTAATCTAAAAAAGCAGTCTCATGCTCTGCTCTCACTACAGCAAGTCTAGAATTTTAAGTACAGAACAGTTTACCCCCAGCTGCTCTCTCACTGCTGCTAAAAGGGTGTACAGACAGTCCCCAGCAGAAGCAAGAAAAAAGGAAAACAGGTACTCTCACCACCTGCCGTCCTCAATCAGCATCATCTTGGAGACCAGGTTTGGATCGTTCATGTGTAGTGGGGACAGAACAACTTCTTAGCTTGAGATTTCCCACTGTCTAGACCATGCAAACTACAGTCACAGAAGGCAGTCCAACACTACATCCTGCTGCTCTCGGCAGCAGAATCTGGGTGAGACCTCTATATCCCCACTATCCATCACCGCTCCAAAACTTCTGAAACCTGCAACAGAAGCTTTCTTGAGTGGTCTGGCCTGAGCATCTCAAGCCTGCCCTTGCTAGACCAACCCCACTCTGACATTCCACAGCTTCTTCCAGTGGCTCTTCCAGGTTCACTGACCTGCCACAGGTGCATTCTCAGTCTTCACTCAGGCTGACACAAAACACCCGGTCAAATTCCTGGGTACTGCAGAAGCAGAAAAAAACTGACTAACAGGCACTAGTTTGAAAAGAGCAAACCTATAACTTGCTTTATGGTTAAAAACACTTTTAGTCCATAAAAACCATACACAACTCACCCCACCAACATCCATCAATGTTTCACCCACCTGACCATGGGCTTTATCAAGGCATGGCCTGTGTGGCATGCAATTCTTTTTAAATTCCAATCTTAAAATGACTGTATATATTTGTGGTCTAAAAAACACTATAAACATATGCTACATATTTTATCTATAGAAAAAATAGAATCTAACAGCATATAAGGACTGCTTGGTCCACCCAGTCTGCCTATTTTCCCCACCTACTGTAATATTGTAGACCCTACTTAGCCCTCCCTTCCCTAATGAAAAAGATTTCCTTATACCTATCCCATGCATTCTTGAATCCCGCCACAGCTTTCACCCCCACCAACTCCACTGGTTATTCTTATATAATTCTTATAAGGGATACATAACAGGGACCTGTGGAATACATGATTTATTTTCACAAGAGCTGTTTGACCTTAGTTAACCTCATGAGTGGCATAAGCCATGAGTGATGTGCCCAAGGTCAGACAGCTCAAGTGAAAATAAATCATGTATTCCACAAGGTCCCCGTTACATATTCCATTTATGAAAATAGGGATCCTTTAGGATAGTGCAGGGAGTTTTGTTTTAAATTGTTTGTTTATTTAATGTTTAACGTAAACTTACATGGTCATTTTGCAGTTTTCCCAGCGTAGTTCTGCTTAGCATAGTGGTTGCTGAGCAGTTGCAACGGATGCTCTAACTTTACATTATAGCCAGTAATAATGAAAATGCTTGATGCACAATTCATTTGGTTTTGCTTCTTTTGGGGGGAGGTGGCATTTGATCATCAAAAAAGTGAATAAAAATTGAGTTTTCTGCCATTTTTTGCAAATTATAAAATTTCTAAAAGGTATCTATAAATGAAACACCTCTCATGTTGTAGATATTTGTGAGCTGAACAACTTTTGTGCCATGCTATTATGTTTCATTTTAAAGTTATTTGCATTTGTTTGTCAAAAAAGTGCAAACAAAATACATTCCTGCTGTTTTCTGATAATTGTAAAAAAAATCTAAAAAAATATCTGTACATGAAACACCACTCATTTTGTAGATATTTTTGTGCTATACAACTGCCATGCTCACAGTACCATGCTATCATTTTTCATTTTAAAGTTATTCACATTTGAATATGGTTAGTATTGCTACTGAGGCTGAACATTCTAAATGAGTTCCAAGTGCTTCTGCTGGACCTAATGACATAACAACTGTGTGGATAAATCGGCTGATGACATAACAACTGTGTGGATAAATGGCTGATGACATAAGAATTGTGTGAATACATGAAATATATACACACAGTTGCTCAGATAAACAGATTTATCACAGTCCATTTATGTCCACCCCTATTGCATAAATATATATACAACATAGCCACTCCAGCAAAGCTAGAGGGGGAGGGTAGGTTTGAATAGTTGGGGGGTCAGGGTGAGGAATGTGGGCAAGGTATAATAACAAGAATACCAATACTATTAAATAAGCACCTATGAAAAAAATATTCATTAAGAGTGATCCCAACATGATAAAAATGATTATATCAAGTAATGATATCAAATGCCAATATCTGTATCAATATTTATATCAATAAATATGTGCTAGCCTAATAGTAAAACTGTTTGTACTTTGGGGCTGGTGATCGGGGGGAACCACTACCACCAGGGATACAAACTGTTACATCAGGGCTGGGATCAGAGGAAGGAGGGGCCCCACTAGCATGAAGGAAGTTATTTCAACATACGGAGATGGCACCACTACCACCAGGGAATTTATTTCAACTTACAGGGGTGGTGATTGGGGGGACCACTAGCACCAGAGATATATTAATATACAGAATGGGCCAGCAATTGGTGGGGGGTGGGTCCCACTAGCACCATTGATAATATTTCTTACAGAATGAGCTGGTGATCTGTGGGAGAATGTGCCTGGGATCACAGGGGGAAGTTGTGCTCCCCCAGCAGCCAGCTGCAATACCTCTGGCAGCCGCTAGGGCTGCCAGAGTTAAGTCAGGGTTCTGTTCGGCAGTATTTGCAAATTGCAAAAGGACCAGGCTAAACCCTTTTGTGTAGCACAAAGCCACTGAATATGGGGTAGTGCACATATTCATGGTCACACCCTTCCCCTTGCCAGCATACACATATTGTGTTTTGCATGGGCGCTAACCCTCTTTGCCCACTCAACAACCCCTTTTGAATATGGGACTCCAGCATAAACCCTGGTTTGCACAGGCAAAGACCCATTAGCACCCACACAGACATTTGAATATCAGGCCCCAGGTGGATTATTCCACCAGAAGTTTTGAATTCCCTCAATTACAATTTATTAAAAATGCTATATACCCTGCAGGATTAGGATATTTTTACAGAGTTTACTTAGATCTCAGAGAGGTGTGATGAATAGGGCTAAGCAAAGAATCAAAGATATGGCTGTTCAAGAGGAATTGGACCATTTCTCTAACTAAACTGCACATCTGGTATAAAGAACTTAAGAATATATTTGGCAGACAAATGTTTTTAAATATCCTGACAGACCCAGGGGAAAGAACTTTGCTGACCTGTTTCAGATTAGAGTTACATAATGGCAACAAAATGCTGTTTACACAAAAAAGTTGTGTAACTTCTCTAAACTGTAGATGTACCTGAAAATGCCTTTATTAAAAAAAGCCTGAGATAAATGGCTGGCACAAATTTTGGAAGGTAATCATTTGACTCCTGATAAAACAATATGCTACCTACTGTATATAATTCCTCAGATCATAATATATTATTTTTATTAGTCATTTTTTTTGCAAACCGTATACAAAAATATGAAGCTCTGATACAGTAACTTTGCTTTATTAGCTAATCCTTTAGCATTCTGTCTTTTCTGAGAATACCTCATGACATTTTATTTTTATTTATTTATTTAGCTTTTGTTGACCGGGTAAGTGCACTAGACAAATCCTGCCTATTTTCAGGCACGACCCGGGGGAGGGGGATACAGATGAATGCCAACTGACCTTGAACCAGATTAAGCTGTTGGTGGTATTTTTAGTGAATTGGGGGTGTAGGTAACTAGAACTGAACTAAGTGCCTGCTAAGGTTTCAAACCATGTGGTATTTTCTAATGAACTCATCTTCCCATAGCATCCATATAAGGACTACTGCATCTAAATTTGTTTTATCCCTGCAATTCATCTTGAACTCATTGGTTGGTGTGACAGAAATAGTAATAACTTTACTTTGTGTTTGGAGAGGCCATTTTTAATTTACCAGCTAGAATAAGTGATTGTATATGTGTATGAATGTATTGTATGTCTTGCCTGTCTATACTGAAATGACTTAAGTTGATCAATACACTTTGAACTTTCTCCTCATTATGAAGAAATTATACAAAAAGATAAAAGGAGGTTTCAAATATGGACAGTGTTTAAGTTTTGGGGATTTTTCATTACTAATGAATTGTCTGTTTTGAACTTGAAGATGTTACAACCCTATAATTCATTTTCTACATTACTCTATATCATTTATTAAAGTGTTAATTGGAAAACTCTTGAGCCCAGTCTCAATGTTTGGTAAGTGCTCTTAAAATGGGACACATTTACATGTGTTAGTCATAGATAACGTTCCACATGGGAAATATTGTGTGAATCCTGTGTTTAATTAACCTCCAGAGAAAAAGGCAAAAGTATTTGTTAACTACGGTATTAATAGTTTCAACCAACTGTGTATCCTGGTCAGTTGCTCCCATGGTTGACTAAACTGTCTATTTTAAAACTGAATTTACTCTCTGCAGTTCTTCAACCAAATGGTTTTCAGCAACATGAGCCTTAGTTGCTTATTTATGGGAAGCTGTATTGTGGTGTTATTGTAAAAGTTGACACTGTTGTTTTCCAGAGTTGTTTGAGTTATTTAAGACACAGCACCTTTCTCCTAGTGATGACAGTTTACACTAGAAAGCAGTTATTTTATATACAGTGGTATGTTGCTCTAGTTTATTTACCATAATTAGGATAGCTGCAAAAGATATGAAAATTAGGTGTCACGACAGGATGCCAGTTTGCTAGTGCAAGAGATTGGCTTGGGTGGAGGAGGCTGGAGGCACTTCTATGGTCACACAATAGCCAGTGTGGCAAACTAGTCTTTCCCAGACTAGCCTATGACTCAGTTTTGTCAGCCTTTCAGTAGCTACCATCACTCAGCATAGACTCTCTCTTCGGGTATCTCTAGTTCTAAATCTCTCCAGTGCCACTGCTTACAAGTACAGTGCTCCTTGCACAAGGGCACACAACCCACCCCTCTCTGTCACATCTGAGAACACCTTAATTTAGTAACAGATTATGGTAACTGTAGCCTTCTCTTTAGAGGCAGAAACACAATTTTCTGTCAGTTATAAATCAGTTAGCTGTATTGGACTCAGTCACAAAAACATGAAGTATATAAAAAAGGAATGTTTTAATACTTCAAGATATTTGCACATATAATACGGGATACTACGGAAAGAACTATGGATAACAGTAATTTCTACAGAACTGAAAAAGAAATTGTTTTGATCTGTAGGTTACACACAGAAAAACCTTTCTTTCTTTAGAAAGGCAGAATAGCTTACCACATGACACCTTGGTGAATCAGGGCAGACTCAAACCTTACATGGTAGCTGTTCATAGTCCCAAACATGACTAACTTGCTCTCTCCGAACTCAGTTTAATAAGATTTCCCAAAAGCCAGCCTCCCCCCACCCTCAGCACACATCCTATGACATCACTCTCAGGTAATTTCTTTGTGTCTTGAATGCGGGGTCCACTTGGAAAACAAGTCTGATCTGGATTTTGGACTGTGTATATACCAATGCATCTGCTTTTTGTCCAGAGCCCTTTCTAGTTCAGCAGGGATATCTGGTTTAGCTAGCAGCTTCCTGTCATTAAAAGTCACTTTTTCATAAACTGTCCAGGGGTCCTGCTGTGATATAGGGCAGCAGAGATAGTAATTTCTCTCCACAGCCATCTGGTCTGTCCCTGATAAAAATCTTGACTTTTCCCAGGAATACCAGCTTGGTCCATTCAGCTTCTAAATTCTAACTGATACCCATGCAGTAAGAATTAAATAAAAAAACTACTGTAACAGGTATGTTTTGCAAATTCATACAGCCAATTAAACAAAGAGGTGCTATCTAACAGAGAAAATCAATTAACAAAACGGAGTTACTGTCAGAAAAAGGCCATTCCACCAGTTTCATAAAACCGGGCCTGACCATTAATATAAATCATAAAGCCCTTCTCCAAAGGTGAACTGTTATTTAAAGATCTCTTGTAAAAGGCTATATGAAAGATGTATTCTCCTCTTGCAAAATGGACAGAGAAAATTAGGTAATTTCACTGGATATGAGATTACCAAGCAGTGACAAAATCCAGTACAATGTCGCCATTAAAAACTATTCCCCTATTAATCTGATCAACCTTCTCAAAAACAATCAAAAATGCAAACACTCAGTCAGCCTGATCGCACAGTGGCTGTGGAGTGGAATTCTATGCTGGTGACCTAGGTTTTCTCCCCGAGATCAGGTATCCACTGCAGGTCAGCAGGATATTACAGTAATATCCACCTGGATGCTTCTAACCTCCAGGAAGGGAGGCATGTTAGCCCACTGTGACTGCCCTTTGGCGGCTCATTAAGCTTTATGCTTTAGTTTGGGACTGGGATGTATGCTGGCTCTGCATCAGCATGCAATTGTATGCACATGTTTGGAGCCACTGCAGCCTTCTCGAGGGTTGAATACAAACAAGGAAGAAAACGCACACCAACCATACCTAAACCCTCACCATCTGGCTCATGCAGGATTATGCTCTGGGAGATGATGCCTCTAAAGGAGTCATTGATATGCAGGGACAATTGACAAAGCATAAAAATTTGAGGCATTGGGTTGTTTTGTGGGGATCAACCTCTGTTATTGTAAGCTGCTCTTACGTAAGGAAAAATAAAGATTTTTTACACTCTACATCAGTGACTCTTTGTGATTTTATCAATGGGCTGGTTATAAGTGCAATGATTCTTGGTGGTGATATATTTTTTTACATGTGCACCTCACTAACTTGGGGTGCTTTCCCATTTGCCACAGTGTCCCTGAAGGCCTTGCCATGGGGAGGGGCACATCACTGGGGACAATGGCCCAGGCTAGAGGTTGACAGAGCTGAGAGGTTACCAGAGAAAGCCTAAAGAGGTCAGTTGATGAGGAGGGGAAGCAAAAACTCTGATTAAGAGGAAAGCAACACCCTATAGTCAGAGTTCCCCATGTTGACCTCTTTCATTTAGGCCTACAATAAAACATTTTATAACTTGTGATAGAAGTGATTTTTTTTTTTATTCACTGCAAGTTAAGGTCTCTCTTTCTTTTTCAACTTGCTCTCAGTCCAATCAATACTTATTTTGGGCAGTGATGGGGACACCTCTTAAATTCTTGATGTGCTTCCTTCAGCAGCATTTGAGTCCCAAAGGACTCAACCCCTTCACTGGCATTTCTAAGACTGTGGTGCTCCCTCAACCCCACCTTGTAACCTTTTTCTGGGCCCAACATATACCATTTGCTAAGGCCACTCTGTTCAGCTGACTGCCCAAGATGTACTTCTGTGCTGCAGTTCTTGCTCTACAACTAGAATCAAACTGACTGCCCAGAATACCTAGAGATTTCCAGGTGGGCCCCTCTCACTTGGGTTCCTCCAGCCTTGCAAACACTGGATATCCTCTTACATACTGTATCATTTAGTTTCTTCTTCTTTTTTTTCTTTTACTTTTTTTTTGTTTTGTTCAGATGCATAAAAAAATTGATACAGGAAAAGGAATACGTTTTATTGTGCTTCTAAATACATCAATGTAGAATATAATAGGCACTCCTCTTTAGGTATATCATGTAGAGGGTATTTTTTAATATAATGAAGTAATTCTAATATAAAGAACCATAAATCCAGCCAGTGCCCAAAACTGAAATAAATCCTTTGAGTTAAAAAAAAAACCCACTAACTGCGATACCAACCTTTTAGTACTTGGAGCAGATATCCATTACTTTAGAGAATAGTAGGCTTTCTTAGAGCACCCTTAAACCTTGCATAACAAGAAGATAAATAATAGCTGGCTTGCTGGTGAAGAGAGGAAAGAGAGCTGAGGCACTATCTTTACTTTTTCCCACATCAGCGACCCGCATTCAGGAACAAGCTCAGGTTGCTGGGAGCTGGTGGGGAGAGAGGGCTGAGAGAATCAAGTGTCAGTATTGCAACTCTCCTCTCGCGAATTGGAAATGTGTGCCTTCCCAGCTCTTTGCTACCACCAGGTGGAGGCCTGGTGGTAGCGTCAACACACTGGAGGGAAGACATACATCTGGGAGGGTGGATCTGGAAAGCATTTGCACCTCCATGCGTGTACATCATCTGTGCCACTGCAGCACTGGCAGGAAACACTAGGTGGAAAATGGGAGCAGACCGAGTCTTCATGAACCCCACTGGAGCACCTTAACCAACCCTTCCACTGCGGCTGTCAGGCCTTCTGGATATAATTGTTCCAAGAGGATGACAGCCCTCACCCTCTGGCCCAGCTGCAGGGGGAAATCTGCAGAAGAACTAGCCCCCTTCCCCCCAGCAAGGAGTGAGGATTGGGATGGTCAGGGGTATCCCAAGGTATGGAACTGAACAGCAGCCTAGGGGCTGGCTCAGGTGTACAAACAGTTCTATCAAAAACAGATAAATAATATGAATTAAACAATTAAATATTCAAAGTATTAATTCATTTAAAATAGTACTTGCTATAGACACTAATACAACATCTAGGCCCTGCTAACTAGGAAATAAGGAATCCAGTACTTTCAGAAAGGATATCCAGGTAGGTACTCACTACTTACAGTGTAGTAGGGATCCTCTTCCCCAGCTGAGTACATAAATTCTCCAGTACCCTACCTTATCAAAAATTAGTGGGCTTCTGAGAATACCCATCCTCTGACCTCCATTTTATTAGAATGAAATTATGATTGAAGTACAGTCAGAATAAAACTACAGAACCTACAGTGAACTTTGAAATAATAAAGTCTTCCTACCAGACACAAGCAGTTTGGCAATAATGCTTAGCTATGAATGCAATTACATCCCAACAACATTTGGGTCCCTCAGAGTTCCAATGCCCAGCTTGAAACATAGTGTCTATACCAGTCAATTGTTTTATTGAGATCAATACCAGAGCTGGCATCTATTAGTAAAGTTCAAATACTTTAGTACAGAAAACCATAGTTAGAATGACCCCATTGGCAACACCCACCCAAGCCCTCAGTTTTCCTCATCGTGGGAAGAATTGTCTACCTCTACTTTTGTTTTCCTGTTTTGTTTCAGCTTAATCTCACAAGTCTCTGCCTCTTTAGAGTGGCAAAATATATTTAGTTGCGGGGAGTGCAGGGGGCAAAGCCCCCTCCCCCACAAAAGCTAACTGTTTCCCAGGAGGGCGCTTAAGCACTCTAACTTCTGGGAGACATAATGCCTGGTGCTGTAATGCCAGGCAGCATGTGTCACCTCGTGAGCTTCGATGAGCAGGTGATGGAGGCAATGTTGGCAGAGGCAATCATGTCTGCCAGTATCTGCAAGGGGAGACAGCAGTAGGAGCCTGGTACTCTGCCAATATCAAAAGGACACTAAACCATGCAGGTACTTAGTAACATGGATGGGTCCATAACTCTGGGGACTGGGCTAATAACCACACCATATGAGAATTGTAATAATTACAGCACAGAAACTCCCAAAGAGCTACTAGTCTTTATGTGGAAACAATGCACAAAAGTTAGGGAGCTCGAAAACAAAATTAAACAGCTTGAGAAGGATCTAAATGAAATGAAGAGTTCATTCAGGGCAGATCGGGGCTCCACCCCAAAAGCAGACATTGAGAATAATTACTGAAAACAACACACAAAACAAATAGAGAAATAAACAAATATAGGAGGATAAAGAAACAGATTGCACACTGGTCAGGGAGGCAAAAAAATCCAGGAAAGGTAGAAGGAGAGCAGGGGAAATTTCAGTACCTAAATCAAATCAGTTTTCAGCTCTAACTGATATTGAGGAAGAGGCGGCAGGAAGCACCAAGTCAACCCAGTACAATGGACAGTGTCTAAACAGTAGAAAAGTGACGAAACAGCCATTAGTCTTGAGAGACTCAATCATTAAATACACAGATAGGTACATCCAGTATGCAAAGTTAATAAGGACAATAGGACTGTGAGCTCCTTTTCAGGAGCTAAAATAAATTATCTAAATAACATGACGGACAATATTTTAACAAAAGCATGAGAAAAAACAAGTATAATCCTACAGATTGAAACCAAAAATTAGTAACAAGATGGTGTTAGAAGTACAAAATGCATATGAAAACATAAGAAAATCAACAAAAAGGAAAGTTGGTACATTAGCCATCCCCCACATATTACCTGTCCCCAGGGTCTATTACAAAAGAGATTAAAAAAAATAGAAATAAATACATGGCTAAGGAGATGAGCAGATGAAAAAGGTTTAACATTTGTAAGAAACTGGGACATCTTTGCCAGTAAATGGGATCTTTACAGTAGGGACGGTCTCCATCTGAATAACAAAGGCAGCAGTATACTGGGTGAAAAACTAGCAGACAAGGCTATATCTTTTTAAACTGAAAAGTAAGGGCCTCAGAAAACTGAATATTATTTAATAAACAACAGGGGGGCACATTCTGGACAGAGCAGGGTAAGAAAAAGCTCAGCTAAACTGCTTACCAGTAAACACAAGGAACCTCACCTTGTAATAAACAGTCAGAGCTTGAGTATATAATTAAAAATGAAGACGGAGATCTGGTTGGAATAATCAAAACCTGGTGGAATACAATACACAATATAGATGCCTACAAACTGTATAGACAGGACAGGGAGGTAAGAAGGGGGGCATAACTCTGTATGTGAACAACAAGGTGGAGGTCACCCAAATAACCTTCATGGGTGAAACAGCAACCAAGATAGAGAGTATATGGGTAACTATTAAACGAGTCAAGCAGTAGGAAGATTAACTGCCATATATGGTACAGACCACCAAATAACACCACCAAGCAACATGAAGCATTAAGGAAAGTGCTGTAGAAATGGGGGACTTCAAGTTACTCAGTATAAACTGGGAAAATTATGGGACAGAGGGTACAGTACACCAGGTAAGAAATTCCATGAAGCATTCATATGGTTTGATCTAACACAAATAGTAAATGAACCCACCAGACTGAAAAACACTCTACATCTTGTATTTACCAACAATCCAATCAAATACAAATACCAAGGTTTGCCACTAGCGACCATAATATAATGCAGTTTGCTTTGACTATAAATAATAGGAAATTAATTGATAGGACCACTATGTAAAACTAAAACAAAGGGAATTATATAGCAATGAGGATAGAATTACACGACTGATTAACACCAACCCGGGAGACAACATAGAAACTCTCTGAACCAACATCAGGAACATGATACCACATCGTAAACAAAGACATATTCCAAAAGTAATATTTTACAACTCTAAGGGAAAAAAAGCTGGGGTAGCTAACCGGGAAAATAGCTAGAGCAATCAAAACAAGCACAAACTGTTTAAAAAACTAAAAAGAAATAATACACGTTAATCTATCTAAATATAAATCAGCACTTTCAAAAGTAAAGAGAGCCATTAAAAACTCTGTAGACACCCACTTGAGATGAAAATAGTCCATACAAATGACAATATGAAAACCTTTTATTGGTATGCTAATACATCAAGGGAGTTGATAGGACAGTCGATCCAGGAGGCAGTATAGCACAGTGGGTTAAGGCTCTGAGTTGTAGATCTGGAGATCTGGTATTGAATCCCACAGCTGCCTAGGTGCATACTGTGTGATCCTGAGCAAGTCACTTAACTTCCTTGTGCTCTCATGTCGCATCTGGAAACAAGCTTTGGCTTAGTGTGCTACTCCTGGTAAAACAATGTTCCCTTTCCCTAGGCATAGATAGGACTAAGAATAGCTAGTCAGCAGTTATTGTCAGCCAAACTTCATGAATTTTTGTTGGTTCAATTTATGACCAAACTGATACCATAAATACACCAATGTGGAATGAGAAAGGGGATGAGAAAAGTAAAGACTTGTACATTGGTAAGACAGACATTATAAAAAGCTTAAATAAAATCAATACAAACAAGTCACCAGGTCCAAATGACCTTCACACCAGCCTACTCAAAGAAATTAATGAAGAACTTGTCACACCATTACACAAGCTATTAACACATCATTGGTCACAGGAGAAGTACCAAAAGTCTGGCTTATGGAAACAGTCATCCCTATTTTTAACAAACTCTGGTCAGAGCCAATATGGCTGTGGAAGCTTTTGGGATGCTTTTACCCATTATTTCTAATGAATTTGCTCAATGCAGATCTGTAGAGAGGCAGTTTCAATGTGGTCTTCCTTTTACACATTTTTACCATGTGTTTTCCTAGAATATGCCTGCTGATTGTTATATATTTAGCCTGGATAGTTCACAAAGAAATGGCATCTTATTTTCAGTGGGGCTCTATATCTAAACAATATTATGCTGCATTGTGTAAAATCAGAATGCACTAAAAACAATATTTTACATCTGGGGGGATATATTAAGTGCCGCATCAATGCACAAGCAGAAAGATTCATTGCACAAAGAGGGTGCGCCAATGAACACTGATACAATATTCAAAGAGAATGTGCCCCTGGTACAGGGTGTGCATACAGTGAAGTCCACCAGGATGAAGTGCAGCACTGTAGAATTCTGCAGTAGAGTTACTGCAGCAAACAATGCAGTCTCAAAGGGAGTTAATCCCATTTGTCATAAAGTAAACCTGTGACACTGCACTTCATCCTGGCGGGCTTCATCGTACCTATTGTAAATGTGACCCTGGACAGGAGTCACAGTGCAGGCGGCCACCAAGTCAGGTGCATCCAGGGTGACCCCAACTTAATACCTTCCAGGGGAAATGCGTGGCACATACCAGTATGCGCTGCAGCCCCCATGAGCGATATTCAGCCCAGGAAGGCGAATGAACTAACTGAGCATGCAGGTTGCAAAGGAGCCTCATGCATGCTCATTACCAGCCCATTTGCAAGTTTACTAGGTAAGTGAGGACAAAAGGAAGCTATGAAGCCAATCTTGATTGTCCCCCACATTTGTGGGAAATTACACTTTGTTGTAGTTTTTGGAGAGCCAATGATCTACACCCTTTTTAAAGGATTCAAAGGTATTACAGTCTATTAGTTCTTGTGGTAGCTGGTTCCAGAGCCTTGGTGTTCTTACCGAGAAGAAATGAAGCCTCCTGTTTGTTTTTGCTTTACACACCATTAGTTGTTGATTCTGAAGTCTAGGTACTATTTTTCTTTGTGTTTTAACAATATCACATTTGTCCATCAGACAGGATGATTTGAGTATTTCATATAAGAACAGAAGATCAGATCTGGAGTGCCTAAACTCCAGTGAATATAGGCCTGTTTTTTGAAGCCTCTCTGGATATGGTAGTGATGCTAAATGGAGCACCATTTTTGTTGCCCATCTCTGAACTCTTTCAATCACTTGAATGTCCCTGACCATGTATGGACTCCACACTGGTGACCCATAATCTGTATATGGTCTGATGTATGCTTTAAACAATGGGATAATACATTCCTCTGTCTTAGATATTAACGTACGGTTAATGTGCCTAAGTAGTGAATTAGAGGTTTTACAGTAGCTACATGATTAAAGTGATTGGAGGAGGATAATTTGTCATCTATCAGGATGCCCAAGTATCTTTCACATATTGAAGATTTAATGATAATATTGTATAGTGTATAAGTTTGTTTGGGATTATTGTAACCTAAGTGGAGAACAGAACATTTGTCTGTATTGAATGTCATTTTTTTTCTGTGATCAATGCTCTAATACTGAGAGGTCATTTACTAATAAGTCCATATTATAGTCACAATCCACCCTACCACCTAATTTTGTATCATCTGCACATTTCGAAAGTATGTTCCTGGAGCTAATCTGCATGTCTGAAATGAAAATATTGAATAGTACTGGGCCCAAAACTGATCCCTGCGGCACACCACTGTTCACACCCATATTACTGGAATAGGCACCATTGATCCTAACATGCTGGGTCCTGTTGGTTAACCAGAAATTGATCCATTTTATTATGTTACAAGAAAAACCTAGGTCTGATAGCCTAGCTAGGAGAATATTGTGAGTAACCTTATCAAATGCTTTGCTATAATCCAGGAGAATGACATCCATGGGAATCTTATTGTCTAGTTCTTGGATGACAGTATTGTAAAAGGCTATTAAATTGGTAGTGCAAGAAAAGCCTTGCTTGAACCCATGTTGTAAGTGGTCAATAATGCCTAGAGTTTGCATTTCTGCCTCTAATATGCCTTTAATAATTTGTTCCATTACTTTGCATGGGATGGAGGTAAGGCTGATGGGGTGGTAATTACTCGCTATGGAATGGTTACCCTTTTTAAGTATAGGCATAGCAGTTATCCAATCAGATGGAACATATTGTTCCGCTAATGATTTATTAAAAATAATGGAAACTGGTGTGGCAATATTTTCAGCTGTTTCAACTAAAAATCTAGGATTAATGAAGTCTAGTCCATAGCTAATATTTGGTTTAAAATTTTTTAACAAGGAAACTACTTCAGAAATAGTTATGGTGTGGTTATTTTGAGTAGAACTTGATATGATAGTATTTGTATTAATTCTGACTGTATGATTTGAGAATACTGATGCAAAATAGGTGTTAAATGTGTCGGCTGTCTATCAGATGTAATAGTGTTTGTGCCATTGGTCAATGGCCCAATTTGTCTGTTACTGCTTTTTTTACTATTGAGATAAGAAAATAGGGATCTGTTATTATCTTTGGAATGGGCTATGCGGAACTCGAGGTTGCATTTTGCCTTCCTGATAATCCTTTTTAGTTCTTTAATGACAGTTTTGTATTGTTCCAGTATGAGTTCTTGTGTGTCTGTTGTGCATTTTATTAAATGGGTAAATAGTTTTTTCTTCTGTTTGATTTTCCTACAAATGTCATTATTTAACCACAAAGGAAGTTTACCTTTACTGTTATATTTTATCCAGGCTGGAATATAAGCTTGTTCTAGGTCTATTATCTTGTTTTTAACAAATACCCAAGAGTCTTCCAGGGTTAAAGGTGATAAAATTGTTTCCCATGGGGTACTTTTAGGCTGTTTATTGCCTCAAAGTTGGCTTTGTGGTAGTTATACACCTGAGCATTATTAACTATTATGCTAGATTCATACTGTAGATCAAATACAATGGTATGGTGGTCACTATTCCCTAGTGGGTCTGATATTGAAAGATTTAAGACTTTGTCCTCAATATTGGTAATCACAAGGTCTAATATATTGCATCCTCTAGTGGGTGTTTGAACAATTTGTTCAAGCCCTAATTCATTTATTGTTGAAATAGAAGTTTTTTTGACAGCTATTGTGCCGTTAGTAGTAAACCAATTTATGGACAGCATGTTAAAGTCTCCCAGGATCAGGATATCGCATTTATTTATCATGTGGCTGATGTCCTGTATTAATGTGTTTGTATATTCTGAATCAGAGGATGGTGGGTGATAACATGTGCCCAAGATTAGTTGTGGGTGTCCCTGAAACTGAATGACTACCCATATACTTTCCATTGGTGAAGTATGTGGGTATTCATGTGAATGAATTGTGTCTTTAATATAAAGACATACACCACCTCCTTTTTTGTGAAATCTATCTTTTTGCTATTATTTAAAGCCCAATATGTCTTTCATCCAGGTTGAATCTGGGTCCCACCATATCTCTGTTACTGAAATTATGTCAATATCCAGTAAGTGAATTTTGGTTTCAAGCTCAGAGTTTTTAACAAGTTTAAGGACCTTGCATTAAGAGATAATATTTTGCAAACTTTAGATGTTGGTGGCTTATTTGCTAGAGTCTTGGGTATCACCCCAAACTCCCCCCTTAATGTCAGTTTAAACAGCTGCTAATGTGTGAGAGAATTCTTCTGCCTAAGATGGAACTACCTCTCCTGCTCAAGTGGAGCCCATCCCAACAGAAGAGAGAAGGGTTGTCTACAAAATTCTCCCAATGCACAAGGCATTTTATTTCCTGTGACAAACACCATTTCCTCAGCCACTCATTGTAGGATTTAATTCTATTAGTAACATATTCAGTAGCTCTTGATACTGGCAAAACCTCCAAAAAACATATTTCACAACCCATTTCAGTCAGGATGTTGTTAAGACAGAGGGTATTTAACTTCATTTGGTTTAGGTGGCATCTACTGATGTTCGTACCAGCATGTATTATTACATGGTGGTTTGCACCAGAATATTTCAGTATGTTTGGAGTCATCAAGGTTATATTAGATATACCTGCTCTCCTGAAGCTGGAGTAGGTATGTTTACTTTTATCTGGATTACACACTGTCCTGTCAATGTGCTTAATAATGGAGTACCCTAATACTAATACCTGCCTGAGAGAATTCACCTTGCTAGCTGTTGTTGTTCCAAGGTTAGGTGTAGTTGACTCTAGGGGGAATGGGCTTTTGTTGTTGGATTTCACCTCCATCTGAGTGAATGTAGGTATAGAGGTAGAGATTGTTTTTGCTGGTGGTCATAAGAAGAGGGGGTACCTTATGAGTCTGGGTCCAGAGTATCATCGTCTGGTGTCAGGACCTCAAACTTGTTATGTGTCTGCACCACTGGGGCACTATTGAACACTTGGCCACCACTGCACTTTGTTTTACCTTTGGGGACCTGTAACCATGTTTCATCATCTGGGTTAGATACAGGTGCTAATACTGAAGTGGCTACTGAATTTGTTGGTTCTAGTACTGTATTAGTGCCACTACAGGGATAGTAAAGAGATGCCATTTCATCAATGTATGACTCTAATGAGTGTAAGTCTGGGTCAGAGGGGCTTTTAGTGTGCAGAATGTTTAATTCATCCTGTAATACCCTGAGCAACAGACATCTATCACATACAAAATTCTCAATTTGTGACCCAATGGCATACATTTGACAACTACCACACAGATTTTCATGGGTACCCATATTATGTTATGTTTGGCCACACACTTTCACTTAATATACTCATGGTCTACCTCAGGCCCTTCCTAGCGTCTATAGTATTTGCTATTGTTGTGAAAGATATATACACAGTTGTAATTTATTTAACCTACCTCTCTGCTGACCCAGCTGACACAGCAGACACGCGCAGAGATGCACGTGTCTCTGCGTGCGAATACGTGCGCTCACTCCGCTCACTGGAGCTGTGCCTTTTAAGGAGTGGGGGTAACAGGAAGTAGTGTGTCACTTCCTGCTGACCTATCACCCCAACACAGAATGTTTTAAAGGTCAAAACAGTTTGTTTTAAATTCAACACAGTTGCCACCTCATGTGGTGGTCTTAATATGCTGTTTCTGCACTTCCCCTGCAAAAAATCCAATTAGCAATGAAGGTGCTGTAACTGGGATGTAGCTAGGTCCTCCACCTTCCCACACTGCCTTTGGACAAGCAGCTAAGCACCTTTTGAGACAGAATGTCTCACTTGTTTCCAAGGCAACCTGAGCCCAAACACAAACCTGTCTCCAGAGGCACGTACTGTTCCAATTAAAGTTCAAAATCCTGCAAAGTTAAAAGAACAAGCCAGAGTCAGACAGAATGTAGGAAATAGTGCAGATGCCTGTGCACTCTGTTTATCTCCTCATGTTGGCATGGGAATGAATGCAACTCTCGCCCCAAGCCCTGACCCCAGTTGCTCCGATGTGGGACAGGCCCTGAAATCTCTGGTGATATAGTGGCACCCCCCCCCACCCATTCCACCAGCCCTAATTGTACCGGAGTCCAGGCTGTATCGGTTCCATATTGTAGGGACCCCAATGCCATCCCTAATTGCTCCTGAATATACCTACAGTCCATGTCCATAGTGTAGTGGCCCCTGCTCCCCCTCAATGGTGCACAGACACCCCCCTCCCTGCCCCTCAGCCTATCCCATTGTGATGACTGGCTCTGTAATGGGATCATACCACTCTATCAGTGGGTGGTGGAGAACTTGCAATAGAATGCTGGAATGTGGTATACATAGGCACAAGCTGCGTGTGGGTGATAACACCCAGTGGCCATACACCTCAAGCACTCACATGTGGATCCATCATCCCAGTGCCATTGCACTGCTCAGTGTGGGTGATGGCCAATGCTGTACCCACTTACACAGGTCCCAAAACAGGCATGTTACAGCTGACCTCCCATTCATTTGTACAATTGGGGAACTGTGGATGAACTATACATAGCCTGAAGTGTACACTGCAAATGGCATTACAGGATACCACACCCCATGGCACCCAGGATACCTCAGCAGTTTGGAGGGTGGCATGTTACGAAGGAAACAGGGCAGAATGTAGACTTGCAGTGGTGTATGACAGCAGGAAGATACAGCATCAGCAAGGCATGCATTGGAGGTATGTAAATTCCCTCTTCAGTTTGCCAGGGACATACACATGGCTGCATACACTGGTGGATCCACAGCTGGTATGGTGCCCCAATGCATGGTACAGCCAGTTGGGTTATTCCAGAGTGCACATCCCCAGCCCAGGTTCAGTGCAGTCAATGGCTGGACAAGGCAGGGTGTGGAGGGCAGTGCCAGTCTTTGCAACAGGTCAGGTGTGGGGGGGAGTGAGGGTGTCTGTGTACAGGGGTGGTGGATTGGAGTCCTCTAGACTGTGGATATGGACCATGGTTTCCTCTGGTATGATCAGGTCTTGTGGGCTCTAAACTATAGAGCTCTTCAGGGATGGAGTTGGCTAGATTGGGGATGCATTGGGGGTACCCCTAGTCCACCAAGGCTGCCAGGCTGCTGTGCACCTGGGCGTATTGTTGGAGTTGTGTGGCACATCTCCCTTTTCCACTGGGATGCACTGTATATCTCCTTTGAATACAGGGGCCCTGGACTAAATACCCTGAATAAATACATTATAAAAATGGTAAAATCATGACTCCTCTGAAAACAAGATATTGCATCTAATCTGGGACAGCCTGAGTAAATACAGTGCAAAAATGTGTAAATGAACATCCCTGTGATAATGAGATGTAGCATCTCCCCTGCCCTATCCCGGATACAAAATATAGGATAAGAAATATTCAGTGCTCCCAGATCCAAATAACCATTACCCTGTAAGAAGCCCTGCTTTTCCCTGTGATTTCCCCACAGTGGCAGAATCAAATCCCTGTATAAATCCCTGTATATTTTTCTATAAGCCACTGGTTCCTTATTTGTAACTTTGTTTTTGATTTATTATATCAGCAGCCTTTTATTAGGAAAAGAGCTCTGATTTCCTGCTCAGTACTAATATTATATGTCAAGATGGCCTTGGAATGATTTGGATTTACATGCTATGCATAAGGCACAATGGGGAACTATATAAAATAACAAATATCACGCTCATTATTTCATGAGCTATATTCAAAATTAGTAATCACAAGTCAGACAAACCTTCAAAAGATACTAGTAAATGCCTGTAAACAAATTTATTGCAAATAAATTAGACATGTCCATATACTGTGTGTATATATATATATATATATATATATATATATATATATATACACACACACACACACACACACACACACATATGCTATTTTTGCATCTTATAGTTGTTAGTTTTCAGACAAATTCTCATACACTTTTTTTCTGTCCACCTGATTGAATCTTGAATGAATTAAGTAAATGTTATTTTCTTCAAGGCCCTGATCCTGCAACTCAGTAAATACACTGTGAATGGGGCTCAGATACCAGGATACAATTATTAGGCAGACTCAAAGTTCTAGTGCATAAAAAGCGCTGTTCTGGCACTTATTTTATTTCTTAGCATAAAATGAGTAGCAGAAGTAATATTCCAAAATAAAAATGTTAGGTTAGTTCATACTCTTTTCATCAAAGGCAAGTGCCTTAGAAAGGCCAATATACTACCCAGCAATGGCAAGCCTTCCCTCAGATAGCACCCATTGTCTTTCTCAGGTCTTCCTTCAATGACTCTTAGTACCAGACTGACACTCTATCTGGCTTTCTTTCTCACGACCCTAGTGGTGCACCTTTTATATCCACCTTGAGTGACATCACTGTCAGGTGACCTACATGTTACATTTTTAATCAAAAACTAAAAGATTCCCTTTAGGCTCATAACCCGGCCTATACAGAAAGAAAAGGGTTACTTCTAAGCCTATTTGTTTAGGCTATATTCTCTGTGACCCACTCTTTCATATTTCTAAACTTATAACATAAATTAAACCTTAATTGTTCTGATCCAGAACTCCTCTCCTTTCTGCATGCTAAGTATCTGTACAGTTTGGAATAAATATAGCCCCCTAGAGGCCACTGTCCTCCTATAGAAATCACCCAAAACAGGAAAACTTGCCAGCAGGTCAGTCAGGCTGCAGAGCCAGGTAAGAACAGACCTACCCTTTTTCCTGCAGTTTAATTTTCCAAATTACAGGACTGTAAGAGGAGAGTTTTGTGCAGCATTGCCCCATTTTGGATAAATCACCAGCCTGAGATACTGTCTTTATTTATATAATTGATGCTGTACCTTTTCATTATTTATTTCATTTACTTTTGGGGTTAAATGTAGCAGTAACAGTATTCCCAAAAAGCCTTGCCAAGTCCTGCAACCCTGGGTTTTCACTTGCTTCAAGCCCCTGGAGGTGCTTTGGGGTTTTCCTAATTTTTTTGCCTGCGAAACTCTTCAGCTAAAAAAAAGTGACCGCTGAAATGTTAAGTCGTCGGCTGAAATGTCAAGCCAACAGCTGACACATTTATTTTCTTCCTTTCTGCACTGCGAGCAGAGAAAAAGGCTCTTTTGTATGCAAACAGCATGTCTTTTAGCCCTAGCCCTTTATATTTTAATCTTTTAACCAGGGAAATTCATCTGAGAAAACAGCCGCTGTTTGAAGTGCGGTCCGAGATAGCACTAGTGCCTCTTGAATGTATGAAAATTCGCACAGGCGGCAATTCAATGATTCTCTTGGTAGCAGCTTCTCCAAATGGGAGACAAACACCACAGTTAGGCATGGAAAAGCTCTTCTTCCACAAGTAACCAGCCATACTGAGGATCTCTTCAATTTTTAACCTCAACATGCGGTGAATCCTGATACCTCTGAGCTCATCCTGCTCCTGATATGCAAAGAGGTGCTGCCTTGTATGCTAGGCACCCTGTTCATTACCTCCTTTTGCTAGAATGCCCAGACAGGACCACTAAGGGATGTACCCATCCCACCCCAGTCAAAGGCTCTTGCTTGTCCAAGTCCACAAAGTGCAGGGTAGCTGTCCATAGCATGCAATGGCCTCTGCCGTCCCGCTACACCTGCCCTCCAAGCATTTCACTAAGACAGAGAGAAAAAGAGCTCTCCCTCTGCTCTCCTTTCCTATGTATTCTGGTTTTAGACCCCACAGGATTTTATCTTTAAGAAGGGGCACCAGAAAAATAAAGAAAAAGGCATGGAGTGAAGGCAAAGCCAATAGATCTGGCACTTTGTCAACCATACGCTCCACTGTCCCCCAACCTAAAAGTGCTCCTTAAAATTCTGCTCCAGACTAGGAGCTTGTGGCAGGAACCTGGACACATTCCATGTTTTGGAGCACCATTCTGCTCCGAAACACTTAGAGAGCAACATCTGCTCTTTTATTTATTATTTATATGATAACATTCAGTTGCGTTTGGCGACATACGGTTTGCACAGAGCATTTGAGAAGAGAGATTCTGACAGGCGCTTATGAATACATAGCTCCAGTACAATTTCTTCCATTGGGGAAGAGTTTTTGGGCCTATGGGGCACTGAAAACTAAAAGAAGCTGCCACAAAGCTAACTGGATACCCAGGATATTGAAAAGAAAGCGCATTATGCAAACAAGCACTATACTTAGGAGTGAGGTGGCTGAAATACTTGCATTGGCACCATGCCAGCCACTCGCTCCTGCAGTTCATTTTGGGCAATATTTTACAGGGGATCATTTTATTTTTATATGAGAGAGGTGGATCTACTTAGTTTTACCACCAGCTCTCTTACATTACTTTCTTTAGGATTTTACATGTATTGCTACGTCTTACATGGTCACTTTATTATTTTCTTATTTCTTGGGAAGGGGGTGTTGTAAGACTTGGTATGAATATTAGGGCCCCCTACTCATCACAGAGGGTCACCCTGTGACATACACACTCAGTATATCATATTATAAAATGACAAAAAACAGTCTTCTGTTTCCAGTTGTTTGATTAGGAATTTTATAAATGGTAGAAGTTATTTTTGTTACATCTATGTTTGTCCAATAAAAGGTATCAGATCATTTGCTTCTGTATCACTCATGGTTTGTCAGCAGTTAATTCATTAGATGAGGTCTCCCTTGCCAGGAGTTTGTCTGTTTCTCCACCCTTCCCCCAACCACACACACAGACACACACACGCACTTACTATAAGTGATCTCTGTAGCTCTTATCTGTTATGTTTGGGAAGCAGGCCACAGCCCTTTCTGTCAATAGGAAATTTATATATTTAGTCTGGGTAGTTCACTGAAGACCTGTCATTTTATCAGATAGGTCTTGAGAGGTTAAAAAATAGTGTAAATCTTTACAAAATTTGCTGGGAAAGGGTAACATTTATGAGGTATGAATCTTTCTTGAAAGATATTCATCCCCAACTGAAGTTAGTAGCAAAAATTGTTTAAATGTTAGGCATTTAAATGTGCAAGCTGTTGCATTTCGAAGGGGGTAAACAAATCTCCAGTTTAATAGGCAACCAATATTTAACAAGCTGTTTCAGTTTCCTAATGGCCATCTGATAAGCAGCTTGGACTTATGTCTTCAACATTCTAAACCAAAAGAAGGGATTAGTTTATTTTAGTTGTCATAGTGATTTGTAAATGTGGAAGGGTACATTGAAAAGTCCAAAAAATGTGTTCTACGATACTCCATTTTCAAGCTACAGATAGCAAAATGGCTGTTTGCTCTGCCCACAGCCATAAAAAGGAGGACATGCCTAAGACCCAAAATTATAGGTCTGTTAACCTTAACACCAGTATTGGGAAACTTATAGAAGGATTAATAGGTGCACTGCTAGAGCAGGAAATTAGGGGCACCTCCAGGCATTTAGTTAACTCTGTTTTGGACATATTGTACATCTGAAATTTAGGCAAAAATGGCCAAAAATAGACTCATTGGAATCTTTTACATCCAAACTGTAAACAAGGAAAATATATTGATGTCTATTTTTCTTGCTTTGCATGTTTTTTTTTGTCTGTCTCAGGTCCTGTCC
This sequence comes from Neoceratodus forsteri, assembly GCA_016271365.2. Classification (NCBI taxonomy): domain Eukaryota; kingdom Metazoa; phylum Chordata; order Ceratodontiformes; family Ceratodontidae; genus Neoceratodus; species Neoceratodus forsteri. Next base: position 1,412,852,099 of record CM028130.1, read on the forward strand.
CTTGCCTGCCCTTGATCTCCTTCTTGGATATGGCTGTCACATTCACTGCAGCAGCCAGTAAAATAACAGCAGCTGTGGCAACCACCCAGAAAGCATCCCTCTGAACCCTCCCATCTATCTAATAGTCTTGTATAGAGTGACACCAACAGTAAAGAGTGCACCTGCAATAGGAATCAGGAGCCGTTAACAGCAGTTTTGGCAGCAGCCTGCACCTCACACTGAGGATGAGAAGGAAGACCGACAGTAAAGCAAGAAACTAAGGGGCTTACAAAGACCAAGTGGTGCAGAGGCAGCCTGAGAGCAGCTCAGAGTGATACAGTAGTGCTAACCATGAGGGCAGCTTGAAGGAGTTTAGTGGTGCTGAGAAGCACCAGGTAGGGCTGGGCAGTTGTGGATATGGTCTGTCCATGTTAATGAGAGGGTTAGTGTGGCCTTGGAGGCCAGGCCATTGGGTCACATTGGTGGTAGTGTGCTGGGCTGGGGTGCTGGGCCTAGCTGGGCTTTTGTGGAGCACTGGAGCTTGATGAGGAGAGTCAGGCTGGAGACAGTCACAGAGGAGAGTTGGGCAGCAGAGCAAAGTGGGTGGTGTTGTGGTCTGCAAAGTCCAGTGGCATGCCAGCAACAGTAACTCTGAGGTGAGTGATGAGCAAGCAGTGAGCTGATTGAGCCGAATAAATAGTTCTCGCTTGTAAATGAGTGGAGTGTCAAATGATTGCAGTCTTTTGCAGAAAGTGCAAAACAGTGAAATGTTAATGCACATACTTGTTCAGTATATTTCCTTACATATTCAACAGTACACTGATAAATTCTCTCCAAAGTTGAGCTAGCCTCTTCATATTAAAAAGTTATTCCACTCATCTAAAACAATGGACTGTCATGGCAGGCAGTGTACTGTTGTTCTTGCAGAAAGAAAGCAGTCTTTTTTTTCACAAAGCACGTAATCATTTAAAAAGGATATTATAGTTTATAAATATGCACTGCATAAATGTATTTGTCAACTCTGGCTTGTTTAAATCATACTCACAAATTGGAGGTGCAGAAACAAGTACAGCAACTGGTCAGTTAAGTCAGGTTATCTGGTATGAGGATCGAAGTGCTGGGGTCTCCGTTTTCACTTACTCCTGAGTTGACTGTCCAGTTGCTGGACTTGTATTTGCACTTGTACTTCATGAGTATGAGCTGAACAAGCCTGAGTTGGCTATATAAGTACATAGTGGACTGGGAGTATTTCAACTTCAAAAAATGGTGGCCTGGAATTATTTTGACTTCCACAATTTGTTACCTGAAAGTATTTCAAGGGGGGAAAAGGGGAGAGTAGCTCTATCTGGCTTAAGTGCATGCTAGGCATGACAGCACACAGAGCAAAGCACTTAGTACACTCTGTGGTGTGGAAGGCAAGGGAGAAACCCCACTTAGTGGTGCACCTCGGAACCAATGACTTGGATGGTAACAGTGTGCTGGAGGTGCAAGCAAGATTTAGAGAATTGGCCAGAATATACCAAATTGAAGGGAACACTCTTGCATTCTCAGAAGTTTTGCTGGTGCCAAGAGCAAGCATGGACCGAAAGCTGAGGATTAGGGACTTCAATGAAAGGTTGGGAAAATTATGTCTGGATATTGGGTTCTGGTTGGTGGGTTGCTGGGGAGATACATGGGACAATAAGGAGGTGTTCATCAAGGACAGGCTGCATCTGAGTATGGAGGGGGAAAAGTTTTAAAAAATAAGATGGGGTAGTTTATGGTTATAAATTATGATTTAAACTAGTAGTGGAGGGGGGCTTAGTCTAGTGGGGCAGACAGGATCGCAAAGATTGGGAGGGCCTGCACCTCTCCCCCCAACTTCAAAACTGATGGATGGGATGTGCTCACAGAAGGGCAAAATCATGGGTGAAGGGGAGGCTCAGAAGAATAAGAGGGATGGTTGGAAAGTGGTCTCAACCAATGCAAGGAGCATGGGTAATAAGATACCAAGTAACAGGCAATGATGGCGGGGGGGTTGATGTGGCTGCGGTCATAGAGACTTGGACCACCCTGTATCATAATTGGGACTAGATAATCCCAGGATACAAAATGTTTAGGAAGGACAGGATAACTGGCAGGGGAGGAAGGATAATGTTATTTGTGAGGAAGGGGATTGTGTATAGTATAGAGGAGGGTGAGGACAGGAGTGTGGAAATGTTGTAGATCACCTTACAGGATGCTAAGGGCAGAAGGGTCAATCTAGGGGTAGTCCACAGATCACCAATACAAACTGAGGAACAGGACAGGGAAATGGTGGCAAACATAACAAATCACTGTGGTAGATGGAGAGGTAAGATGGTGGTGGTGGTAGATTTCAACCTGCCTGGGGTGGATTGGTGCACTATGACATCAACAAATGGTAAAGAACAATGGATTCTGGACTCATTTCAAGATGTATTCCTGTCACAACTGGTGGTGGAGCCAATCAGAGAAGGAAACATCTTAAATTTGGTTCTGACAGATGGTGAGCACATAAAGAATGTTGTAGTAGAGGACCCATTTGCTGGGAGTGATCACTCAACAGTACGGTTCTCCCTGGACCTGGGGAGGGAGGGGAATCACACTAATATGATGGTAGTGAATTTCAGGGCGGCAGAATTCAGGAGGGTGGCAGCCATTCTGGTAGGTCACTGACAGAAAGTATGTGTGGACATGGACATGGGTCGCAGGTGGGAAATTTTGAAAGTGAGCCTGTTGAACACCGCTAAAGCCTGCACTTAGTCCCAATGCAAGAAAGCGAGGTCAAGGAAACTGTGCTGGTGGACTAGGGATGTACAGGAGAGGGTAAGAGAGAAACGGCTAGCCTACCGAAAGTAGAAGAAAACCCGTAAGGAGAAGGACAGGGAAGACTACTAAATGAAATAGAAAAAGGTGAGTAGGGTGGTAAGGGCAACCAAAGAGCTAAGGTTGGCACAGGGGATCAGGGAGGGGGAGAAGTAATTTTTTAGATATATCATGGAGAAGAGGAAGTGTAAGGGGGCAGATCACCAGGTTAGAAAAGGAGGGTGGGTGGGCAGAAGAGGGAGTGGAGCAGACTGAGGTACTAAATGAGTACTTCTGCTCTGTCTCTATAAGGGAATTGGATGGTCCAATTCCACAGGGGGGGTGTTAAGGAAAAGGGTGGGGAGTGGGGTCACTAACATGTGATGAGAAACCAGTGGAGAGAGTATGGGAGGGCCTTAGGTCATTAAGGACAGACAAGGCCCCAGGTCCAGATGGGATCTGCTCCAGAGTTCTTAAAGAGCTGGCAGAAGTCCTGGCAGCACTGCTGGCAGAGTTATTCAACTCCTCCCTCCAAATGGGAAGTGTACCATTGGACTGGAGAATGGCATACATAGTGCCCCTCCATAAGAGTGGGTCAAGGGAAGAGTCGGGAGACAATAGACTGGTCAGCCTGATGTCCATAGTGGGGAAACTATTGGAAAGTATATTGAAGGAAAGACTGATGAAGTTCTTGGAGGTAAGTGGACTTCAAGATGTCAGTCAACATGGTTTTGCAAAGGGGAGAGCTTGTCAGACTAATCTGGTTGAATTTTTTTGATTAGGTGACAAGATCTCTGGATGGTGATATGCTGGTTGATGTTTAATATCTAGACCTCAGTAAGGCATTTGACTTGGTGTCAAATGGGAGACTTCTGGGCAGGCTGAGTGACTTGGGGGTGGGGGAAAGTTTGGTGAGGTGGACTGGGAACTGGCTAAGCAACAGACAATAGCGGGTGGTGGGGGAGAGCTATCTACACCCAGAAGGGTCATTAGCGGGATCCCTCAGGGTTCAGTTCTGGGTCCATTGTTATTTAATGCTTTCATTTCAGACATTGCAGTGGGAGTTAGGAGTAATATGAGCCTATTTGCTGATGTCTCCAAACTAGGTGCATGAGATGGACAGTGAAGAGGGAAGGAGGACACTACAGGAAGACCTAGAAAGACTAGAACAGTTGTCAGTCACATGGCAGCTGGGGTTTAACATTAGGAAGTGCAGTGTACTTCACTTGAGAGCTAGGAATCCAGGGTACAGCTACAAATTGGGGGTACGGTTAACAGTCTTGGAGGAAAAAAGATATGGGAATAGTGATTGTCACAGACTCACTCAGCAGGTCAGGCCCTCTACTCCCAAAGTTCCAACCTCTGAGCGCAGCCTTGTGAACAGTGTAACAGACAAGGTAACCCTCTTGTCTGTTTTTGTGAGTTCGGATCAACCTTTGGTCCCATTTCTGGAGAGATTCAAACTGTAACCTCTTGCTAGCATACCCAATGCACAGGCTCAGAAATATCTGTCTTCAGGGGGCCAGATATCTTTGCCTATGGGCACCTAACCAGGTATTCAGAGATGAACCCTTAAAACTTAATAAAGACTTCAGATTTAAAATGCTTCTGTTTCCAGTTTGGTACCACCATACAAGCTATATGTCTGCTGAACCATAACTATTTCTTAGCAAAAGAAAGCAATTCAAAGACAAACCAGGTTTGCTCTAAAATTAGAGTTTTTACTAAAATATATAATAATATGTCAAACATACAATGCAGAACTCTTATAACACAAGACATACATATCTTTAAACAAAACAAGGTTTAAAATAGTGCAATTCCTACAACTATATTTAGATTTTGTCTAGCTTTCTAAATACCTGTTTTCAGTGCTCAGATGTTTCCTTAGTCAGTGTCAGATACAAATGCATCTCTATAGTGAAAGAGAATAATCTTTTCAAGCAGTATTGGCCAGCCCCTTTTGGATGAAGTCACCCAGCCCCTCCTCTGGTCAAATATCTAACAAAAATATAATTTTATACAACCACAGAATGTAATTTTATTAATGTATACTATACGGCTATACAGGATGTATTAATTCTGCAACCTTAGCATAACTCCAGTTTCAATGACACCTCTTTTGATCTCATGCTGTACCCTCTTCACACAGGCTTCATAGGGTCATTTACAACCTTACACCTCTATGTAACATCCTAGCTTCCCTTATTTTAATGTCATAAACCTAGTTTATGATTTATCTCTTAACAAAATTAACTTAACAACTCTATAATTAGCTCAGAGAAACAGGATCCTTAATAAAATTCTTCCAGTAACACATTGTCTCTAAAAAGACTGAGTGTGTGATACAATGCTGTCAGCAGTTCTCTTGGTCTGCATCTGTCAGCTAAAATCTGGGGAGGATGAGAGAGGTTATTCCTAGAGCATTTGAATTTTCAGCAGAGACATTAATACATTTTATATTAAAAAAATATAATACAGCACTCAGAACTGGCTGTCTACGTCACAGTGATCACTGGTAAAATGAATCACTCAGGACAATGCAGGAAAGCAGCAGCTAAGTCAAACAGAATGCTGGGGTGCATTGCTAGGAGGATCACTTCGAGAAGGGAGGCGGTAATTCTGCCAATGTACAAATCCTTGATGAGGCCACACTTGGAGTACTGTGTGAAGTTCTGGTGCCCTTACTTAAGGAAGGACATTATGCTCCTGGAGAGGGTCCAGAGGAGGATGTCTAAGATGATCCTCCGAATGGGAGATAAGCCCTATGCAGAGAGACCTAGGGTGCTGTACTCCTTGTGAGACAGAAGAGACAGAGGGGACATGATCAAGATCTTTAAATACTTGAAAGGTATTAATAGAGTAAACAGAGAGAGAGTGCTCAGACTGAAGGGGAAGGGACCATGAGGGGTCATAGCCTGAAACTGGTTGGTGGGAAGTACAGAAGAGACCTGAGAAAGCATTACTTCATGGAAAGGGTGGTGATGCCTTGGAATGCCAATGTAGACAAAAAGGTTGCACTCAGGATGAAACCAACATTCTATAATTGTAGAAAAAGTATGATTTATTTAGACATAAAAGCACAGAATCTGACCCTGGCGCTTTGACCACATGGGTCTTCCTCAGGGGGTGTGTCAGACACACAACCTGACGAAGACCCATGTGGTTGAAGCACCGGGGTCAGATTCTTTGTTTTTATGTCTGAATAAAACTCACTTTTGCTACAATTATAGAGTGTTGGTTTCATCCTGAGTGCAACCTTTTTGTCTACATTGTTGTTGAATTTGGATTTTGAATCCTGGTTAGCAACGGCGCAGCTTCTTGTGGTGCCCCATTGTTTGTAGTTTGATGCTTTGGAATGTGGTACCTGAGGAGTTGGTATCAAGGGAATCAGTGGGAGGTTTTAAGAAGGGATGGGATAGATACATGGGCAGGATACAGGTAGGGAGGGTAGAGTCCATGGGAACTCAGAATGGAAATCAGGAGAGGGATGTAGGGAAAGGGGAGGGGGGCAGCAGCTGTTATTAAGCTGTGAGCTGCATCTCGAGCAGATGTGATAGACCTCATATCCTAATCTGCTGCCATTTTTTTATGCTCGTATTCTGACTCCCAAAAAAACTGAAATGACTTCCAAATTTAAACCCATGGAAGTATTTGAGTTCCACAAAAGAAATCAACTGAACCCCTAGGCAACTCCCTTTTCCAATAAAGTCAGTATGGGTTTCGTAAAAAACTTTCATGTCAAACGAATCTACTAACCTTCTTTGAGAAAGTTAGTAACCTTATTGATATTAACAAACCTGTTGACATTATCCTTCTCGGCTATCAGAAGGCACATTCATTTCTGAGCACGTCTCTGCAGTAAGCGTTCAGATGGAGCTCAGTCGGTGGCTGGCTGTGTTGGTGAGAGGATGGTTGTGCCAGTCACCAGCTGGGGATGGGTGGGGGTGCTGGGTGGAGTGGCACTGCTGGGTGGGGGGCCACTAGACTTCCAGGGATGTTGCATGATCCAAACATACCATTTGTGGCACTGTCTTGGGGTCTGGGCACGGGTGAGGGGTTGACATCACCACCCTGTGGGTCCTCGGTGGTGGGAGGGCATGGTGTGTGGGCAGCCCTATGGGGCTTTTACTGTTTTGGGACATGGGGGCATACAGCATGGGGGATGGGGGGTGGGGTGTGAGATGCCCATTTGGGCAAAACTGAGGTGTTCTGGGCATGGGGGGAGGGCACATGGACTGGGTGCTGGGCTGCTGGCAGTTCTACAGGACCCTCAGAGGATGTATGTACAGTTACACCAGCTAAATTCTGGTTTAACTTACATTGCCAGTTCTCCTCTGGGGTTCTTGTAGAATTCTGACATTGGGGACTTTGTTGCTGCCCTACTGGAATGGGGCGCAACAGCTGCCATAAACCCCCTAGCGCCATGTCGCAGGGGTTTATGGCACAACTGCTGGTGTAACTGCTCTTAGGCGCAAGTGGCCTGCGACATGTCACAGGCCACACTGTAGAATTTTGCATGTCGCAACTGCTGGCCTAAGTTGCTACTTGCGCCATTCTACTGGAGCAAGTGCTGCTACACCAGGTGTAATGCTTCTAGAATTGGGCCCTTACACTGTAGGTATTATTGTAAATAGTAAATTAAAGCCAAATGACCAATGTAAAACAATAATCAGTAACACTATACAATCAAAAAGACATTCATAAACAAACCCCCTAGTGTAATTGTCCCCCTTTATAAATCAGTAGCAAGGCCATATTTGGATTATTGTTCATCCTTTTTGAACCCAATGCAGAGACGGAAAGTGGCATCCCAGGAGAAAATCCAGAGAAGGGAAACTAAAATGATAATAGACTTTGGGAACCTCACCTGTGAATAAGAATGAAAAGGTTGGATATGTTTGCATTGTAGAGAAGGAGATTAAGAAGTGACATGCTACAAGAGCTTAAAATTATATCAGATAACACATTACAGACTGAATTAAACATGGAATTTAAGGACATAGGGCATAGTGTCAGACAGTAAGAAAAGCAACTAGAATGCTTTACGTACAGTACAAGATCACAAACAGGGGACACTTTTTTCCCATAGGGTCCAGAAAATGTAGAATAGCCCACCGGTTTGCATAACTGACAAACATATTCTGGGACAGAATCACTGAGAAGTGGGAGATGATTCATACATGAGCAACCATCTTCTATCATCTCTAATTTCCAGTATAGTAACCTATGAGCATGTGGAGAGCTGTAGCGCTCCCATTTCTACCCATGAGCATTCAAGGGGAAAGGGAACATTGTTTAACCAGGAGTAGCACACTAAGCGGAAGCTTGTTTCCAGATGCGACCTGGGAGCACAAGGAAGTTAAGTGACTTGCTCAGCATCACACAGTATGCACCTAGGCGGCTGTGGAATTCAAACCCAGGTCTTCTGATCTGCAGCTGAAAGCCTTAACCCACTGTGCTATACTGCCTCCAAGGTCAAAGTGACGCTTCAAAGCATGCAAGGTCAGGAGGAAAGCAATCATTGCCTCCTTTGTAATGTTTTGTGTGCGTCCCAGTTTACAATTCAAATGGAAGCTCCCATCAGGCTGGCACCTAAAACCACTTAAGATCACCCCCCAATTAAACAATTAGGACCTTTCCCACCAGCCACTTGACCATCCTCCATGAAAGAGTTTCACGAATAAGGCATGTGGTTCACATTCAGACCTGCTTTTTCTGATCTCTGCAAGATCACATAACCATCAATGTCTTTGTTCTGCTCATCTACTGAGTTATTTTTTCAATGGCATAGGATTTGGCTGGGCCATAATCTTCAAAAGTAAGTGAGATAACTCAGAACAATTATGGTCTTTGGGGGGGGGGTGTAAAGTACCTGCCTCTTGACCAGGGTCCCGAATATACTAAGCAAATTGTTCTAAGTCAATTGCACCATTTCTTTTAAATTCTTGATTGTGAAGGCAGATGTCTACAAAATTACTTATCCTATTTACAGTCTTTCTACTGTTTTAAAGCTGCTATTACCAGTTTTAAAACAATATATAAATTAAGTTTACAGGACAACACTGCCTCAGAAATTGCCCCTTAAAGTCATGTTTAGAGTTGAAAAAATTGACTCAATTTATTCGAGATATGCTTAGGAGTCAAATAAATGACACTGTGGGCCTCTGTCAGGCCAGCAAGGGACAGACTTTAAACTAAATTATTATGACGGTCTTGTGTGCTATTCTTTCATTTAAAGAAATGATCCAAACTCGAAGGTGTTTTTTTAATTTAATATTTTACTTCAGCCAATTACGCAGGCAGTAATAAATACAGAAATTAGTAGTCTCAGCCTCAGCAAGGTGCAGAAACATTCCACACTTCAGCAGGCAGCTCAAAAAAATTCCATAAAATTACTTTAAGGGCCCAGTCCATGAAGTCCTGTATGCATCCCCGTATGGGTGAATAGAGCTTACATGTACCACGGAGGCCCCTCTGTGTCCCTGCAGGGGCCTCTACAGCTGTCATGTATTGGTGGTCTGCTCTCTCTGCACCCAGTCCAGTACAAGCATGCATAGTAACTCATTGGCATGACTGTGAGAAGCAGGAAGTTGGATGAACTTGTACTACATTGAATCCTGAAAGATGCCAAGGTACCCATTCTGTAGTTCCAGGGGTGCATATCCTCTGTCACCCAGGAGTCTGCCTATCTCCTATCAATCAGTGTATTATTGGCTGGTATGGCCAGCAATCAGCTCCTCCATGCCCCATGACTCTATATTGGGAACCAAGGGCATAGGATACAAAGAAGGCCATGGCAACACAGTGCCAATTCTTGAGATGATAAATACAACTCATTGTGCCCATATATTGTCAAAAGTTTTCTTCTGCATCTCACAAGGCATGTCAGTTTTTCCATGTGATACATCTTATTCAACATGCACCACCATTTCTACTGCTTAGAATAAAACTGTGACCACCTACTAGTGATAAAATTGCTTTATTGCAATGACAAGAATCAAAACTTGATGGGGTTTTTTGTATACTTTTCAGTTCATCTTGTTGACAGCTACCTGGCAAATGATTATCTGGCAAAAAAAGTATTTCTTTTTTTCTTAATTAATAATCCTCGTTAAAAATGTCTGGTAGTACAACAATTAAATGTTTCTTTCTATTCCAAAGATCTCCCCATGTCTTCCTTTTACCCAGTGTGACAGATACCGCCATATACCAGGCAAATCCAATTTTTTAAGTCTGTTGCAACAGCCCTTTTTACTCTCCTCCTTTCTTGCTGTAACTCCTCATCTTTTTTTCCACGTTATATAGGCAGGCCACCTATATAACGTCCTTTATATCCCTTATGTATTCTTGCCCTGGTATATGAAGATCTGCACAGCTCTTTCTTTGGTTGCCCCCCCATTTCAGAACCTTTCTAATGTGAGGTATGCAGAAACACAATAGTTGTTTAAAATGAGTTTTTCATTTCATTTGGATATGGGAATTGTAAGCGCTTAGTTATATCCATGGTGTGGGTCTTGTAATGACCCCTTTATGTATGCAAACCCTGGTATGGTCTTGGTTTGCATCCCGTTTAGCTTTAGGCACCCCCCCTTCTTGTCCCCTCCTTGTAAATATATGGAGTAAGCTAGAGCTACTTTACAGGCTAGTTGTTCTGTAGAAATAATGTAAATGCAGCCCCAAAATGTTTGCATATAAAACCCCTTTAAAGTGCCTTTCAGCCTGTTTGCTGTAGAAAATGGGTCTTTCTGGTTTGAAACTCATCCTAAATGGCAGCAGTAACACACAAAGCGCTTCCTATTGAGTAAATAAATAAAACAGCCTGCATTTTACACAATTTGCAGCATACAAAAAGGAATTCATTCAGTAGAAGCTACAAAACAACTAATTCATGACCTAAACAAGCTACAAAAACAAAATAAGGCCTGTAAAAACAAGTTGTACAACACTGTGGTTTGTTTGACCTTAACCCCCCCCCACCCTTCTCTGTTAAACAAAGATTAAATAAAAGTGTTTCTTTTTGTGTTTTTACTTTAGTTAAAATGCTTCTAAAAAGTGGATTGAATGCCTTTAATTCATTATATTGGAATAATTTATAAAACAAACAAATGTTTCCCTCATAAAAGGTTACCTGCTTCTCTTTGTGGAGTCTCACTTCCTATTCTGTACTATAGAGCTGGCTAGCTGGTCAACTCCCATATTTAAAGGCACAGTACTATGAGGTGGAGTTACTCCTGCAGTGTTTGAAACTAAAATTTTATTAACCAGGTGTTGTTTCTATAAAGTGATTTACAACTTAAAAGGAAATGTTATTCTGAGCTCAGAAATGAAAATAGATTTATTTTGCTGTTTAAAGATAATTTTGAAAAGCATAGGGAGGAGTTAAACAAGTCACATGTTCTTCTTTTGGTATATAAGCCTTGGTTTTATTCAGTTCTGTAGATAGCCTGGTGGGGGTACAGATGTACTCTGACCCCCAGTATGATGTTCACTAGCTCCTTCTAGTGTCAGAGATGCTGCTTGGTAACTTATGTTTATTTTGAAGAAGTTTTATGTTATTTATTTTTTTTCGTCTGAAGTTCGCAGTAATTGTCCAGCTTCAATAAAATGTTTGCTTCTGAGTATCTACAACTGTGGAACAGCGTCCTCCTTAAAAACCCACACCTCACACCCAGCACTCTCATTATTTTCTCAGCTTGCTACTGCATACCCAAACTTGAGTGTAGGGTCATTTTTTCTGTACAGTAGACTCTCTTGAGCATTTCCCAGAATATATTTTTCATACTCTCTTACTATACCTAATATTTAAAATAAAAAAAACAGCAGCTTTCCAAGCATCTACTCCTGGACTTCTTGGTTTGCAGGCAGATGAGCATTAGCTCAAATCTGTTTCCACTGTTCATCGGGAGGCAATATGTTTTCTTTACTTTGCCTGTTGGATACCTATTCCTTTTTATTTCAATAACTCTGACCATCTTGTTGAATCTGGAGATCTGATACCTTGTCTGTAGAGTCCCCTTCTATCATTTTTATAATTAATTTACAAAATTTACAGGGTTGTATTCCTGTCCATTGTTTATGTACTAATAAATAGCCTCTTATATGAAAATACAAATCTGTATTTGAAATGCAACTTTTATGAGTCTTTCATTGAAAACATGCAAAACTGCAAGTCATTTCAGGATTCTTTGGACAGGTGGACTCCATATTAATAAATGTTCACCACTATGTCAGTACAGCTGCTGGAGATGCCTTCCAGTGATGCAAAGTTTGACTATGTGTTTCCATTTGAATTCATAGTACCAAAGACTCCTGAAATGGCTTTAAAATGTGCTTTCGTGGTAGGTGTGCTACAGTATTTCTCTTGTGTTTTGGATTAAATAATATACAAATACAGCATTTATGTGTATAAAAAAACAGTAACTTGCAAAAACTTCCTTTTTTCCCTGTGTCCTTTTGAAATTCAGCTCTTCCATCCCCCCCCCCCCACACACACACACACACACTTTTTCCCATGTTCTAAGGCTGCTCCAGTTGGCAACATCAGGTCATGTTTATTTGTGGATGCACTTTCAGACTGTACTCTCCGACTTTGCTGTTGTTCCTCTCCACCACATATCATGAGTGTCAGTCCGACTGTTCACCAATAAATTTGCTACTGATATTAAATGAGAAGTAAATCCACCTCTGGGCCAGAAAGTCATGGATTCTAGTTTCACAGTGGGATTCATCTCAGACCATAAATGCTGGCACCCAAGTGTACTACTAGAGGGGGATGCTGTATTGCTGGTGTGTGCCATCCTTCAGATGAGACATTAAACCTAGATCCCATCTGCTTTTTCTGGTAGTTGTTAAGGTGGATATTAAAGATCCCATGGTACTTCTTAAGAAGAGAAGGGGAATTTCCCTTAGTCTCCTGGCCAAATTGCCCCCATTCACTGAAATACCAACAATAGCTTATTCTAGTTCAATTTCAGTTAGTTTGCATCTGTATTCCCCTCCTCTTGGGGAGAGGCCGAAAATAGGCAATATTAGCTAACCCTCCTTCTCTGGTCAACATAAAAAAAAAATAAACTAATATAAAAGTTTGACTGCTCAAACGCTCAGAGGCTCAAGAAAAGATGTACTCCTGGCTAAGCTAGTGGCTCTGCCATCCTGTAACATCTATTTTCTAATTCAATTATATTGTCAGATCTTTATAAGTTAATACAGAATGTGGACATATAGACAGCATACCAAATTAAGGTGGTATACTGATATGAGTGCATCAACCCTCAGAAGCTCCCCCACCTTCATTTTCCCTGAGGGCCACCTGTAACAACTTTCCAGGACCACAGTCTCATCCTGTCTGCATTTCTCCCCCTCCATGGTACTCTCAATGTCTTCACAATTAGAAGGCCCTTGCTCATTGACTGGAAAGGCTTAAGAGAGCCTCTTTGACTTCTGCCTTGGGGGCAACACAGGAAACAATATGAGCCCACACTAGCTATAGTCAGAGTGTATTACTTCTCCAGGCTTATTCCTCTATATAAAAACCAACATATAGACGTGTTTCATTCTATTGATTGTATTAAAAAAAAACTGTATCTACTGAAAAAAAGATTCCTGAGCAAATGTGCATGGCTCACCTGGAACCATTGAAATAGAGGTGTGAACTTCACTAACCTGTGAATGCAGGCCAGTGCCAATGCACACCTGTGTACATCTATGGACTGCATGCATGGGGGTAGCAAGACATGCAAAAGACACATCTACTGTATACTCCAGAGAACCCACTAGACAACAAAGATAAGTCCAAAATTCAAGATTACTAGGAAATATAATTAACAAAAAATACACATGAAAGGGAAGATGGGATGGCAGAGGGAAGGGGCCCAGCACTGATGGCCCACTTATTTGAATGCATCACATTTCAAGCCTCTTTTTCCTACTTTCCACATAGACACATTAGTACTGCTAGCCCTGATCTATAAGAGAAGTAGACTGTGGCAAGTACTGTCATTCTGATTTCTGAGGCCAGATTACAACAAAAAGAGGTTTGGAGGCCAGCATCAGTGGTGAGCAGATGTGCCTATAATCTGCTTCTGGAGACATATTCAAAATTAGGCATACATTATTCATCTTTTTCCCCAGAAAAGGTGATATCCCTGCATCAAGATTTTATCTAAAAAAAAAAGAAAAGAAAAGATGTCATACAACCAATTGAGCATCAGTTTACTTACAGTGGTCTCCTGAATAGAATTAAATGTAAAAGAAAGTACTAAAGTACTACAAAAATACAAACACAGGTTAGACACATCAATACAAACTCAGATCGAGCTTAATTTAGCCATTCTCACCTGCCAAAGAATTTGTCAGTTTGTTATGATGGGACAAGACAGACCAGCAGCAAGCTCTCATGACTTTTTCAAACAATAATCTAGCTTTAAAGACCGAGGCAATGTGCTTGGGGGTTCAGCTACAAGCAACTCAGAAGTGACCATCATAACTCTGCAGCAATCAATTCTTAAAATGAGCCCAACCATTATGATTCTGACTCATGCAACTGGAATGCAATCTTGCTAGTTTGACAGATGGAACACTGGCCACTGACAAAACAATTGCTGTCATCAACAGTCAAGAGAAAGAAAATAGGAGTCCATCTGGAGCTTGGTGAAAATCAACTTTGAGTGATGAATCGCCATAGCAGTAGCCTATACGAAGGATTTGAAGGTTCAGACTCAAATGTTAGCAATGAAAACTTGGCTCACTGAAATGCTCATACTTATACTTAAATGCTGTAGTAGCATTTTGCAGTGATGGAAGGGACTTAGTGGCCATCTTGGCTGCCACGCCTGCATCATGGCAGTGACTATACCCAATTTAAGTATGGACACACATCCAAACTGATCAGCCAAAATGCTACCCTACTCAGGCTGTGTAGCCCTCAATGCCTGTCTCTCTTAGTAATTAGTTTAATCCTTCATAGCAAGCCTGGATAGTGCTAGCTTCCACAACCTGATTCCAAATGTTAACCACACTATGTGAAGTAATGCTTTCTAATGTTTCCCCTTATCCTGCCTATTCCCCTTAATTTGAGTGCATGTCCTCTTGTTCTTCTTATATTCACGAACAGTGTCAGTAACTCATTAAGTTGCACACTCACTTCAGAGGCTGGAAGTCTGGAAAACTTTGGGTTCTACTCCTACACCGGGAACTTGGGAAGACATCCAGTACTAACACTGTTAGTGCAGCACTGGGGAAATGCTACACTGTTGAATTGCCTCCTTTCGATGAGATATCAAATGGAGGTCCCTTCAGCCCATCTATACTGGCTCTCCAGGTGGATGTTAAGGATCCCATGGCATGTATCCTAAGAGTATGGGATTTCTCCATTATCCCTGACAACATTCCCCTTGTCAATAAAACACGTCCATGAAAACTGTCCCTCAGTATGAATCTGGAATTAACTCAAGCTGCCACAATTGCTCATAAATGCATACATTACTCTGGCTCCCAGGGGTGTCTCCATAGAATGTGACTTGGATTGTGAAGATGAAAAAAATGAAAGGCATGGAGAGGATTATGGCAAACTTAAATCTGGAGATAGAGAGGCCTCCTTGATCCCATGGCACCCATGGGACAATAATTAGACACAAGATGAGGGTGTGTAAATAGACTCTTACATACTAAAAACTAAACTGGGGCATATCAACTATTGTAAAGTGCTGGGGTAAGACAACTGGACATCTAAACCCATAATTCCTTTACAAGATCTGGACATTTATTGAACTTTCAGCATCATGTATTGGCATTAAATTGTTGGGGAGCACTGCTTTGCTCCAATTTACTGTATTCTCTGTACAGTGTCTTCGTCAACCTGAATAAAGCTGAGTTTAAAAAAGAAAGCTGCCCCTGCTCAGTGTGCCTCTTTATGGTCAGATATTATGAACTAATAAACAAACCCAAAATGTCCATATCCTCCACCCTGTCTATCCTGTATAGTATTCTGAACACTTTTATCAGATCCCCTCTCAGCCTTCCCAAACATAGAAACATAGACTTTGACGGCAGATAAGGACCGCTTGGCCCACCTAGTCTGCCCATTTCCCTACCTAGAGGATAAGCTGCAGATACTATTTAACCAACAGCCTATTTCTTCCTACCCCCCCAAAAAAATTTCCTTATGTCTGTCCCATGCATTCTTGAATTCTCCCACAGTTTTAGACCCCACAACCTCCTCAGGAAGGCTGTTCCATGCATCCACCACCCTCTCTGTGAAAAACTACTTCCTCACATTGCCCCTGAGCCACCCTCTCTATCTTCAAATTGTGTCACCTTGTTCTTGCACATCTCTTTTTCTGAAATATGCTACCCTCTTGGACTTTGTTGATTCCACTGAGGTACTTAAACATTTCTATCATGTCCCCCCTCTCCCTCCTTTCCTCAAGGGTATACATATTAAGCTTCTTTAGTCTCTCCTCATATGGCTTCTCTTGCAGACCCTGCACCATTTTAGTTGTCCTCCTCTGAACTGCCTCCATCCTGTCTATGTCCTTGCAGAGATGGAGCCTCCAGAACTGGATGCAGTACCCCAGATGGGGTCTCACCAGCTGTCTGTACAGGGGGATAACAACTTCCTGTTTTCTGCTGGTGATGCCTCTCCCTATACATCCCAGTATCCCCCCAGCCCTCCCTACCACCTTCTCACATTGCTTGCCAACCTTAAGGTCATCTGATATGATTACCCCCAGGTCCCTTTCCATTTTTGTTGTTGTTACTACCTCCCCATTGTGTAATCTTCCCCTGGGTTTTTGTTTCCCAGGTGCATTATTTTGCACTTCTTTGCACTGAATCCAAGTTGCCATACTTCTGACCATTCCTCCAACCTTGCCAAGTCCCTTCTCATCCTTTCTATGCCTCCTTGTGTATCAACCCTGTTGCAGATCTTTGTATCATCTGCAAAGAGGCATACTTTTCCTTCCAGTCCCTCTGCAATGTCACTTATAAAGACATTAAAAAGGACTGGACCCAGTACTGAACCCTGCGGTATCCCACTAGTAACCCCTCTTTCTTCAGAGTGGACTCCATTTACAATTACCTACTGTGTCCTGTTGTCCAGCCAATGTTTTACCCAGGCTACCACCCTGGGACCCACTTCCAGCCTTGTTAATTTGACTGTTAATCTTTTGTGTGGGACTGTGTCAAATGCCTTGCTAAAGTCTAGGTAGGCCATGTCCACAGCCCCTCCCTGGTCTATTACTTTGGTCATCCAGTCAAAGAAATCAATTAGATTCATCTGACATGACCTTCCTGCTGTGAACCCACGCTGCCTTGGGTCCTATGCCCCACTGGCCTCTAGGTACTCAACAATTCTTTCCTTCAGAAGTGATTCCATCACTTTCCCTACCACAGAAGTCAAACTGACAGGTCTGTAGTTTCCTGCCTCTGTCTTGGTCCCACTTCTGTGAAGGGGAATCACACCTGCCTTCCTCCAGTCCTCAGGTACCACACTATCCTCCCATGATTTGTTAAAAAGGGTAGTCAGTGGTGTCACTAGTTCTCTGCTTAATTCTTTTAGAATTCTGGGAGAATTCCATCTGGCCCCATTGCTTTGTCCACCTTCAGTTTTAGGAGTTCTTTTCCAGAACCTTTCTTCTGTGAAAGGACTGATCGGACCCCCATCCAGAGTGCTTCTGTTAATTGGATTAGGCACCTCCCCCACCTCTTTTGTGAATATTGAACAGTATTCATCCAGTATCCCTGCTTTTTCACTGTCCCTCTCTGCCCACCCACCGTCCATTCTATTCTGCCTCACTATCCCTCTCTTTGTCATTCTACGCTCCCTGATATACTTATAAAAGGTTTTATCCCCTTTCTTAATCGAGTTAGCTATCTTTTCCTCAGTTTGTGCCTTTGCTATTCTGACTACCCTCCCTGCTTCCTTCTGCCTTAACTGGTACAGTTCTCTGTCCTGCGCCTTCTGTGTTTCCTTATACTTCCTAAATGCTATATTTTTCTCCCTAACCTTCACCACCACCTCTTTTGAGAACCATAGTGGCTTTTTCTTTCATTTTGATTTGTTTATTTGCTTCACACAAAGGCTAGTTGCCTCTGTGATGGCAGTTTTGATATTTTCCCATTGTTGCTCCACCCCTCCTTCTAGCCTGTTTGCTAGTGCTTTTCTAAGGCACTCTCTCATCTTGCAAAAGTCAGCCCTCCTGAAGTCCAGAACCCTCACTTTTGTATGGCTTGACTCTGTAGCTGAGTTTATCATGAGCCACACTGTTTGACGGTCACTTGTTCCAAAATGGCTACCCACTTCTAGATCTGAGATCCTCTCACTGTCCCCATTTGAGAGTATGAGGTCTAAGACTGCTCCCTCACGAATAGGTTCCAAAACTAGCTGTCTGAGGCATTCCACCTGAAGGGCATCAAGAATGGCCCTGCTTTTGGATGTGGCTGCAGCAAAGGTGCTCCAGTTAACATCTGGCATATTAAGGTCCCTCATCAACATTATCTCCCCTTTCTCTGCCATCCTAAGTATGCCTTCTATCATATTCTTGTCCATTCCTTCCCCCTGACATGGGGGTCTGTATACAACCCCTGTGCGGATTGAGGTGCCATTTCCAGTCTCTAAGGTGACCCACAGTGCCTCCTCTCCTCCCTGTTTACTCTATTGTTGAGTTACTTTTATCTCTTCCCTTACATAAAGAGCTACTCCACCCCCTCTTCTCCCCTCCCTGTCTCTCTTGTAGGTTGTGTACCCTGGTATGTTAACATCCCAGTCATGGTTCTCTGTGTACCATGTTTTTGTGACTGCTACAATATCCAGGCATCCCTCTTCCATCAAGGCCACCTGTTCAGGAGCTTCTTGCCCAGACTACAGGCGTTGGTACTCATTACCCTCCATTTCTTGAAGGCCTTACCCCTTTTTGCCCCATCCCTGTCCTTACTGCATTTGTCACTTTCTCCATTTACCCCAGCGCTTCTCCCTATTGACATCTCTATGTTGGTGTCTACCTTACTTAGTACCCTGATTTTTTTGGGGGTCTAGGATTTCCCGGCTCCTCTCCAGTGCCTCCCCCCGGTTAGTTTAAATGCTTGCCAATAAAGCATTTAAACCTATCACCTAGGATTCTGGTTCCCCTCCTGGACAGATGCAGACCATCATGCCAGTATAGGCCTGCATCCCTCCAGGTGGACCCCCAGTCCCCAATGAAGCAAAATCCCGAGCTCTGCACCAGTTTTTCAACCACTGATTGAATCCCATGGTGTGGAGCACCCTAGCCTCACCCATGCCATGGACAGGCAGCACCTCAGAGAAGGTTACCCTAGGCTAAATAATTTGAGTATGTCTAACCTCTCATTATAGTTGTTGCCCACAACTTCACTAATCACCATTTGGTGGTCCGGTGCTAAACCCCCTTGATCTCTTCACTGTCCTTTTGGTACTGTGCTGAGTAGAACTAGATGCAGTATGCTTATCCTTTTTTAACCATTGCTGGTGTTTTCTTTTAGTAATTTGAAAAATCTTAATAAAAAGGTTTATGTTAAAAAAAAGACCTAGATGCAGTGCTCCAGGTGCAGTCTAACCAAGGCCTTGCACAAGAGGAGGATCTTCTCGTGTGTATGCTCCTTATGCCCCCCAGCCCCACACTGCATCTCAACATTGCATATGCTCACTTGACTATGGCAGCACATTGCCTGCCTGGCTTCAGCTTATGGTTCACAATGAACCCAATATCTTTTTATCTGTTGTGCTGCACCACAAAGTGTGTTACGTGTGACCTAAATTCCTTGCTGCTAGGTGTAGGACTTGCACTTCCCCATCTAAAATCCAAGCCTCATTTCTCAGCCCATGCCCCATATATGTGCAGGTTCCCCTGCAGTGCACACACCCTCCAGCTATGTCTTCTACCTTACCAATTATGTGTCATCAGCAAACTTCAGCAACCTACTGACCTCCTCCTCCTGGTCATTAATGAATAGCACCAACCACTTGAGTACTCCACTCAAAACCTCCCACAACTGCCACGTATTTAATGTATGACCCTGAGTAAGTCACTTAATCTCCCGGGGGCCAATTCCAGGATGAATGTCACAACTCACAGGCATATGCAAGTTGCAACATTACCGCTACACCGGGGACCCTGCACCATATTCTAAGAGTGGCAGGGTCCCGGCACTTACAATGTGCGACTTGTGACATGCATAGGCTAATGCCACTGGCATGGTGTAATAGCACCGCATGTTGCAAGTCACAGCCCACTGCTGACTGACCACCCGGAGTCCCCCCACCCCAGAACACCACGGCACACACCGGGGGGCATGGAGGGGGCTGGACAGGTGGCACAGGAGTCTGGGGGGCACAGTGGAGAATGGACTCCTGGGGGTCCCCGACATTCAGGGTTGGGGGCATGGTCATGTTCACAGGAGCACAGAGAGCACAGCAGGACCTTTGCCATGGTGCTGTGGGGTGGCTATTTGTCAGATGGCACCAATGGATGCCCCTTTAGAGCATCTCTGAGAAGTTCTAGGTTAGCTCTGCCAATGCGGCTCCTGGAATTGTGGTAGTGAGTTATGGCAGCCGCCTTTCTGGAATAGGGAGCAGTTGCTGCTGTAACCTACCCTTGCACCATGTCGTTGTGGATTGCAGCATAGTGGGTGGTGTATCCCATAGTTGAAATAGCCTGCATTCGACATAGCGCAAGGTGCCTTTTGGAATAGGGAATGGCATAACGCATGGCGCAAGTCATGAGTTACACCATGGGGTTTGGCATAACTCACCTTGTGCCAGCATACACCATCTTGGAATCAGGCCCCCTGTGCTTAACATTTCTAATTTCTCTCTAATTAATCTCTGTAATGTTTGAATCTCCCTGTGTGCCCCAAAATGGTAACAAAATTCTCTCCCCTCCCTCTTCTGGATTATAAAGTGCGTTAGAATATAGTTCACATGTAAGAAGCAATATAAACCCAAATGATTTCCTTGACATTCCCCACTCTAAATTGAGACCAAACACCACCATTGACTTGACTGTACCATAGAGCCACATCAAGGATTCCACCAAGGTGCTTCGACAACAAAGTTGTCAAAATCCACTAGAGCGATGAGTGGAATCTCAACAGTCGAAATTTCACCCATCACAAAATTACTGTTTTTTTGGGGGGGCTGTGCCCCCCATACCCTCACCCCGACTTTTTAATAATCAACTTTGAGTTGATTCAGAAGGGGCCAAAACACCAGTGAAAATGGTGCCGGTGTACAGCATGACCATTACAGAAACATCGAAATTGTCGCTGTAATGGTCTTCACTGTAAAAAAGTCATTGTTTCAACAGTATACCCACATGAAGAGGGAATGTAGAATCAGCCCCGCAAAGCACTGGCAAATAGGTCTCATGCCATGCTGATCACCTTTGGACTTGTGACAACAGGATGTAGTCCTCAAAAGTGACTCAGAAAGCATGGTGAGTAAACATGTTTGAGGTGTAGTTTCAATTCCTCCTACACTTATGGTATGTCATGTGAACGTGTTGCAAGGGTTTTGACAGTGCAAACACAGGCTACTTGAGCTAAACTTAGAATTCAACATGCTATTTCCAGCAAATATCCAAACAGTTGACAGAGTTTATGCACATACTGGGTCTATTTCTGGAGCATAAAGATATAAACACATTCCTGGCCAACCTAGAGGAAGAACATCTGAGAACTGGCTCCCTGGGCAAATTCCTCGACACTGAAGGCTAAATAAGGTGACACTGCTGCACCCACACTCTAGCAGGCCTTACCGTATATGAGAAAAGAGATTGATAAAGCAACTCGATAGGGAAAGTTCTGAAGAATAGTCAACTGCAATAAAGACACTTTGTGGTGGCCCATGGGATAGCAAGCATAAAAGTAAAGGTAGCACTCTAACCTGCCAGGTAGGAGAAATTTTCCTTTAGCAGAATGGTTTGAGTTGCTGCCTTCAGAACTCAGGGTCCCAGGTTTTATTCCCCACAATGGTGGGAGGTGCTTTTACCCAAACAGAGAGGGCACAGGCACAGTTGTGATGAGGGTGGGATACTTTGCCATTATAAATGGGGAAGCAGTGTGGTATATTAGAAAAGTCAATCTGTGTAAAGAAGCGCCATCTTATAGTGAAAGCTGTGAATAACAGTCAAAAGTAATACAGCCATCTAGTGGTGGTCCATGGGATAACAAGAATGAAAGTAAAAGTAACTCTCTAACCTCCCACTAGGGGAATTTCTCTTTAACTGAATGGTTAATGTTGCTGAGTTTGGGACACAGGGTCCCATGTTTTATTCTCTGCAATGGTGGGAGGTGCATCTGCCCAAGTAGACAGTCAGTGGAAATGAGGATATGGGTAACTGAAGCTGTATATAAAGATTGGTAATCTGTGCCAAGGTCACCTAGTTGTGAAAGCAGTGAATAACTGCCTTTGGGTCTCAGGCTATCTGGTTTGATTCCCAGCAAGGACTGAAGATGTGTGTGTCCCAAAACAGAGGGGACAGACATAACAGTAGCAATGAGATGAAATGCTGCTCCCTTAAAAAAAAGAAAGTAGTGTCTGATATGAAAAACAGACAGTCTGTGCAAACCACTGGTATCTTGTAGTGAAAATTGTGAATAAAAGGCAAACTCAATATAACCATCTAGTGTTAGTCCATGGGCTGAAAGTATATGGAAATCTCTACCCTTCCCCCCCAGCTAAGAAGAATTTCCTGTTAGCTGAATGGTTAAAGCTACAGCCTTTAGAACTCAGGGTGCCAGGTTTGATTCCCAAAAAGAGCTGGACATATGGCTGCCAAGACAGAGAGGGGACAGACATAAAAGGCCTTATACTATGAGGATGGGCACTGTAGCCTGCCGAGACAGGCATGGGTTTACAAAAGGAAGGTCCTGTCAAACTAATCTCATAGATTTCTTTGACTGGGTAACCAGAGTGGTGGACCAAGGGGGAGCAGTTGATGTCGCCTACCTTGACTTCAGCAAAGCTTTTGACACTGTTCCACATAGAAGATTGATATATAAGCTGGGTAGGCTTGGGGTGGGTCAGAAGTTGGTCAACTGGGTGGCAAACTGGTTGCGGCAGAAAGCAGAGAGTGGTGGTAAATGGTATACAGTCAGAAGAGATGCAAGTCACAAGTGGGGTACCTCAGGATCAGTCCTGGGACCAGTCCTCTAACATCTTCATTAGTGACCTTGCAGATGGACTAGAGGGTAAGGCTTGTCTGTTTGCAGATGACACCAAGATCTGCAACAGAGTAGATGATCCAGATGGGGTGGGCAGAATGAGAAGAGATCTGGATAAACTAGCAAAATGGTCAGAAGAGTGGCAACTGGATTTAATGCAAAGAAGTGCAAGATCATGCACATAGAAGAGAAACCCCGAAGCCACTTATAGGCTGGGAGGGAGTTGCTAGCAGTCACAAAGGAAGAAAGAGACTTGGGTATCATCATCACTGATGACCTGAAATCATCCAAGCAGACCTCTAAAGCAGTAGGTAAGGCTAGGGGTGTTAGGGTGTATTAGTAGGGGTATCACAAAGTCGTAGAGGAAGTAGCAATCCCTCTTTACAAGACACTGGTTAGGCCCATCTGAGTACTCAGTGCAGTATTGGAGGTCACACCCTCACAAGGACATTAACCAAATTGAGGGAGTCCAGAGAAGGGCAACCAAAATGGTGCAGGGACTGCATCAGAAGACATATGAGGACAGATTAACAGAGCTCAATATGTATACCCTTGAGCAAAGGAGGGAGAGAGGTGATATGATTGAGGCATTCATGCACCTTAAGGGCATTAACAAGGTGAAAGAGTCTAACATGTTTAAATATAAGAAAAATAGCAGGACAAGAGGACACAGCATGAGATTAGAGGGGGGCCGATTAAGGGGGAATGTGAGGAAATTCTTTTTCACAGAAATGGTGGTGGATGCATGGAATGGTCTACCTCAAGAAGTGGTGGCAATGAATACAGTGCAGGGCTTCAAACAGGCATGGGATAGGCATAAGGGAGCAATACAAATGAGTATGAATAGATAGGCCACTGACAGAGCAAAGGCCGATGGCACTTTTATAAGGTAGAAAAAGAAATGGGCAGACTGGATGGGCCTTGCGGTCCTTATCTGCCGTCAACTTCTATGTTTCTATATGTTTCTATGTGTTGTTTGTCATGTTTTAGTCTTATTACTGGTAACTTCATATTCAATATATGAGTTTGTACATTTGATATTTTGTTCTCTTCAATATCAATATGATTCACTTACTTTCTGTTTTGTTCAGACTAGACTACAGAAGATGCTGAAAGTAGCTCATAGGCCTGTAAAATAATGCTCCACCAGAAAAGCCTGTTTTTTTTTTTTTATTTAACAGTATTCCCTGAGGGAATATTATTGAACTTTGATGGACTGGTTTTGCAGGACATCAGATCCCACTGACATTAACAGTTCACCTCTGTTGAGCTGCAATATGAGCTCCCTTAGATTTGTTCCAAACCTTGGGTTGGTGGGGTATTACACTTTGCAATGTGATATATGATATATAATATAAATATGAACTCGTTTTCACTGTCTCTCATAGCATATTGTATCTTTAGACATATTGCAGTATTAATGGTAGGCACTGGTCATATGTCAAGATGCATTGTTAATTAAGACCCATTTTACCTGTATGTCTATTTCAGTATATAATGTGACTCTGATGTTTAGCAAGTCAGGACCTGTTGGATGCAAATGGTTATGAATGAAGTATTTACAATACCGTACATATGAATTTGCCAGCAGATAAAGGCCTTATGGTCTATCGAGTCTGCTCGAGTGTGCAGCTAGCGACCCTTATGTATTTACAACAGTTTACCCTCTGAAGCTCTACCAACAAAGGATCTATATTTTTTAATGTATTCAGCTTGGTTTTACTCATTGATTTAGTCATGCAAGTGAGTACTATTGAAAACAATATACATAAATAAAAAAGAGGATTTTGTTGTTTTTTGTCACATTCAGATGAATGAGCTGGTGCAACCTGCCATTCCATCACTGCAGTGGCAGAACTGCCTCTCGTGATGCCAGCAACTCAGATTCAGCAGCACGCCTGTGCCACAAGAGGTCTGGTAGAGGGAAGGATTGGCTATCCCAGGGGATGCTCTCCTCCTCCTTCTTGAGGGGTGGATCGCTGCCGTCTTTGCACCGCTAACACCTTAGTGACCACAGGTGGTAGGTAGTGTAGCAGAGGCATCACAGGGAGGGACATCAGTTGGGCTCTGCACAGGCACAGCTGGCATGCATGGTAGGAACCCCTAGCATGTCAACATCCTGTGGTCTGGGGACAAAAAAAACAGGAGGAAAACACACCAGGCAGAGCAGTATGATGGTCATGCAAGGGCAGTCTCACTATTCCCAAACTCATCTTGGGACACAGCTCCAGTGATCCTCACTCATCACTGGCCCCATCATGGGGAGTAAGGTAATAAGCTCAAGGGAATGGCAGAGAAAGAGTGACAGGGCTGGTAGGTCAGCTATGATAGAAGGAAAGGGGGGAAGCAAAACTGCATGGGCCTGAGTTCTTTGCTTGTGCAAAATGGCAAATCAGGTTAAATATGGCAACGTTGGTCCACCCTGCATCTAAGTTGCATGAGCAGCATATATGAAGGAGTGGTGGACTGAACCCATGGGGGCCAATTCAGTCACAATGGACAATCAGAAAATCATTCTGACAACAATTTTGCATCTGTCCATAGACTGCAGCTTTTCTGATCCATTCACAGTGGAGGTTGCAGCCCCATGTGGTCAGTAGGACTGTTATGACTGTGAGGAGAAGGGCCAGAGGTCACCATGCAAATGGCCAGCAGGACCATCCACATAGTATGGTGACCCCTGCTAGACAGGTTGCATCTTTAACAACAACCCGTGCCTGTAGAATTATTACTGGAAGTCAGTAGGGGTGTCAGTAAGGATGTGACCAACAACAGTGGAACTGGAAAGGGACTGCAATCAGTGATGGAATGATATGATTCAGACACACAGGAATCCCCTATCCACTGGACAGCAGGGACGTGTTATGCACTAGGAATGGGTGGGAGACTGCTGGACCACCAAGGAAGACCACTAAGGGACCACAACACAGGACTTCACCAAGGCCCACAAGAGAGCTTAAAAGTATGGGTCTGGTGGGGGGGACAAGTTAGCCAGTAACACCCGTGCCCATAACTACTGTGTCTGGTACAGATCCATGCAACTGGTGATGTGCCATGTACAGATGTCTGTCAGTGGACTTAATTGAGTGTTAAGTTGTGCAAACCCTCTTTATACACCAACATTTAGAAAGGCTCATTTGCATTGCAATTTAGTCACCAAGGGAATTCCTATTTGTATGTTGTGTAGTTGAGTTCTGCTGATCAGATGTATGAGTTTTTTAACGTATGTCTCCCTTTTGTATAATATTGCTGCCACAGAGACCACTCTTACAGTTGGAATAGTGGTCTTGTGCATTCTGACCATGGCCAGTTGGTCAAGATAAGTGGCTCAACCTCAACTGCTCTACCTATCACCAGAGGAGGCCCTCAGGGTTCTGTACTAGGACCTCTCCTGTTCATTGCTTTCTTTAATGACTTCTTGAGCACCTTCAGATGTAACATACATATGTATGCTAATGACAAGGTTCTATTCTCCTCTAGCCAAGGCAGCCCTACAGTTGCATCCAATCACTAGTCTGACTGCCAAAATATGCAACTGTGATTCCTGGTAAAAAGATTAATTTTAAGCCAGAAAAAAAAAACTAAACCTGCTGTTTGGCTCCAAGCCTTCCCTACATGACACACCATCTCTAAACATATGTTCCCTTGATGGTTCTTCCCTGAAGATCCTCTCCCTTTACAGATATCTTGGCATGACTCTGGACCAAAACTTGGATTAAAAAGCCCATACTGAAAAACTCTCCTCTGCATTTTACTCCAAGCTGGGTGCCTATATTGAGTCAAACAATATCTCTCCTTGGCCCATAAGAAATGGATAGTTAAACAAATGCTGCTTCCCTTCATTGTCTATGAGGATGTTGTGTATGGGTTTAAACTCAGCTGACAAAATATACATACTTTAAAATTCATATGTTGCTTTGTACTGGGCTTCCCATTCCGTATGCCCCACTACTCTATGTGCTTTAAACTGTGGTGGCCCTCCCTAAGCAGAAGACACATCAGGCATACTGTGCTTTTAGGTAAACAGTTCGGGTGCAACAAGCTCATTCAATATCTAAACAGCCTACTGTTCACTGTCCCTCATACAGCACATTAGCTCAGGTCTTCCAATACCCCAAAACTCTTCCAGCTGCAAAATTAAAGCAGATCCGGCTGCTATCAATTTTAGAGCCACTCATACTTGGAACAGCCTCCCAATTTATGCTAGGAGTGAAGATTGCATCTGGAACATCAAGTTGAAACTATGCTCTCGTTTCTACCTGCCTGTGTAATTGGTAGAACTGAGGTACGCCTCTAAGCTCTGAGCCTCGCTATCATGACTGTTCCGTTTATTTTACTTGCCGCTATTCTGTAACATATTTGTACTATGTTGTATTTAATTGCTATTTTCTTTTTTTTAAACAAAGTTTATTTAGTTACCAATAAAACACATACAGCAAAACAAAGATAATACAAAACACTGAAACCATAACAGTTAGAAGAAAAATTGGGTACAATTCATTGTTTCAACTAGACAACCACAAGTTTGCATTCAACTATCAGAGTATTGGGTTATGTCCTTCTTTAGGTATGCTCCCAGACAGTTCATAGTTTCTTTAACTATGTGCGGTGTTCAGGTGGCATTTGTCAGGGTTCCAAAATATCTGTCCTCTGATATATATATATATATATATATATATATATCATTGCAAAAAACTTTGTTACTGCACCATTAGGGCTAAAGTGATAGTGGGAAATGCAATCTTAGGTTCCCAAGCATAAGACTCTGCCTCACCTAAGCTTCACCTAACACCTCACTCCTCGGCTTCAATTTCATGGCTCACTTTCTCCATTGCATGCATAGGAACAGGCGAGGGTGTTCAGGGAAATATGTAACCTAATGCTCACCCCATTGTTTTATTCTGTACCCATGTTAGGTTATTAACTGTTGAAAGGAGGTGAGCATTAGGGTTCACAACCCCAAGGCACACTCCTTACACCTGGTTCCTGCATGCAGGGTGGAGGTGGGCCTTAGGGTTGCAAGCCGAGGGTGAGGGTGGGGTGTTCAGGTTGGAAGCCATGGTGGGGGCAAGGTCTTATGCTTGGGAACCCAAAGATTGCATTTCCCTACTTTTTACGCTTCAACCCTAATGGTGCACTAACAAAGTTTTTTGCAATGATTTTCCTTACTTTTTCAGATAGTGTAACAGTATTCATATTTTACAGTGTGAGCACAGGGTCCTCTGGACCCTGCACTACCATCTCTCCATTGAGACAGTATAACATTATCCTTATGTTATGGTGGGACTGCAGGGTCCTCTGGACCCGGCGCTCCCATCCCTCCATTAAGACAGTATAACAGCATCCTTATGTTATGGTGAGAGCACAGGGCCATTTGGACCCTGCATTCCCATTTGTGCAAATTACATAACTTGCGCAATATACTGTTGTATTTTGTGCAAATTATGTAATTTGCACAAAATATAACAGTATCTTGCAAAAGTTATGTAACTTGTGCAAATTACAACTTTCATGCCTGACAGTAACTTGTGCAAGTTCTGTAACTTGCACAAAAAATAACTTTCCTGACTGACATATACATTTTCCCACAGGAAATTATGGGAAATTAAAAGTTTAATAACTTTTGAAAGCATTAATATTTTTTCACCAAACCTTCACAAGGCAAATCTATGAGGCTTTCTACCTTGAAACTTTCAGACCACTACCTAAAGCTGTTTCTGAGATACAGGTGGACAAAGAAATGTAAAAAAACTGGTAAATTCAGGAGTTTTTGATGCTCTGTATCTCAAAACCCACAGAATCAATTTGCACAAAATTTGGCATGTCAGGAGACCTTCCCCTAGAGATTATACCAAATTTCGTGAAATCCGTGAAACAGTTCTAAAGTTATTAAGGTTCAAAGATTTGGGTATAACAGGTATTTTGTGCAAATTACATAACTTAGGTGCCTAGGAACATAGGAATGTGACAGCAGAAAAAGATTGCCAGGTTCACCCAGTCTGCCCAGAGTGCCCAGGATTCCCCTAGGCTTTTGCTGTAGTCTTTCCCCATTTCAACAATCCCCTGTATGTATCCCAGGCCCTCTTGAACTCCCTCACTGTCTGCTCCCCCACCACCTCCCTTGGCAACCCATTCCAGTTGTCCACCACCCTCTCAGTAAATAAATATTTCCTGAAGTTACCCTTAAATTTCCCCCTCTTGATCTGATATTCATGACCCCTTTGCCCTGGGTCTCTCTTTCAAGTGGAAAAGGTTCTCCACAGGCATCGTATTTATGTCCCTGAAGTATTTAAAAGTCTCAATCATGTCTCCCCTTTCCCTTCTTTGCTCCAAGGAGTACGCGCCCAGATTGTTCAGTCTCCCCTCATATGATAAGTGCTGTAGGCCCCTTGCCATCCTTGTTGCCCTCTTCTGAACCTGCTCCACCCTCTCCATGCCTGTTCTGAGGTATGGCCTCCAGAACTGAACCCCATATTCCAGGTGAGGCCTGGCCAGCTGTGTGTAAAGGGGTACTATGACCTCCCTCTTTCTGCTTGAAATCCCTCTCCCTATGCAACCCAGCGTTTTGCTTGCTCTTGCCACTGCCCCTCCACACTGCTTTCCTACCTTCAGATCATGTGAAATGATGATGCCCAAGTCTCTCTCTCTTCTTCAGTTACCTGCAGGGAACTACCTCCCAATGAGTACACTGCCCTCCCATTTTTTTTGCCTAAATGCATGATCTTACACTTAGTCATGTTGAATGACAATTGTCATTCTTTGGACCATTCCTCTAGCTTCACCAGATCCCTTCACATCCTCTCCCTCTCCTTTAGTGTGTCCACTCTATTGCAGAACTATGCATTGTCTGCAAATAGACTCATCCTCTCCCTCAAGATCCACTGCTATATCCTCTATAAAAATATTAAACAGAAGAGATCCCAGCATCAACCCCTGGGGAACCCCACTAATGACCATAGACTCCTCTGAGGATGTCCCATTGACCAGTACCCTCTTTGTTCATCCCTCCAACCAGTTACCCACCCACTGTATGACCCACTCCCCCAGCCCCAAATAGACCAATTTACATAAGAAACTCTTGTGTGGCACTGAGTCAAAAGTTTTTAGAAATCAAGGTAGGCCACATCCACAAAGCCCCCTAATCCACCATGCTGGTGACCCAGTCAAAAAGCTCTGTTAAGTTTGTTTGACAGGATCTGCCCTCTGTGAAACTATGCTGTCCCACGTCCCGAAGTCTGTCTGCCTCAGGGCAGCTGTTTATCCTGTTTTTGAGCAGTTTCTCCATGAGCTTTCCAGCCACAGATATCAAACCCACAGGCCTGTAGTTACCCATGTCTTCCCTCCTCCTCCCTTGTGTAGGGGTATCACATCCGCACACTTCCAGTCTTTAGGCACTACCCCTGAGCTCAAGGAGTGGTTAAAAAGAGCAGTCAAGGGAGCAGCTAGCACTTCTCTCAGTTCTCTCAACACCCTTGGATGCACCCCGTCTGGCCCCATGGCCTTGTCCACTTTCAACTCCCTGAGCTTCTTCAGTGTCTCTTCTTCCTGACTTGCGCAAGATACTGTTGTATTTTGTGCAAATTATGTAATTTGCACAAAATACAACCATATCTTATGCAAGTTATGTAACTTGCACAAATTACAACTTTCGTGCCTGACAGTATCTTGCACAAGTTATGTAGCTTGCGCAAATTACAACTTTCATGCCTGATATATAAATTTTCCTATAGGAAATAATGGGAAATTAAAAGTTTAGTAACTTTTGAATGGATTAATATTATTGCACCAAACCTTCAAAAGGCACATCTGTGAGGCAAAGGTTTTCTGCCCTGAAACATTCATATCACTACCTAAAGCCATTTCTGAGATATAGGTGGACAAATAAATGTAAAACAAAACAGTAAATGTAGGATCTTTGATGCTCTGTCTTTCAAAAACCACAAATCCAATTCACACGAAATGTGGCACATCAGAACTACCCCCAGAGATTATGTGTGCCAAATATCATCCAAATCCATTGAAGGGTTGCAAAGTTATTAAGGTGCAATGTATGCATAACTGGATGACAGTGTGCGAAAACAACTTTCACTTTCATTATATATATAAATGTTCCCATTAAGAAATAATGTGAAATTAAAAATGTTATAACTTTAGAATGGATCAATATTTTTTCATCAAACCTTCAAAAGGCACATCTGTGACCCAAAGGCTTCCTATCCTGAAAATTTCAGGCAACAACATAAAGGCGTTTCTCAGATAAAGGTGGACAAAGAAATGTGAAAAAAATGGTAAATTTAGGATTTGTTGATAGTTTCCATCTCACAAACCACACAACGTATTTGCAAGAAATTCTGCACATCAAGGTATTGGCCCTTGGAGATCATGCATGCCACATTTCGTGCAAATCCGTGAAACAGTTCCAAAGTTATTAAGGTTAAAACATTTGGGTTTAACGTTGTATTTTGAGCAAATTACATAACTTGTGCAAGATACTGTTGTATTATGTGCAAATTACATAATTTATGCAAAATACAACTGTATCTTATGAAAATTATGTAACCTGTGCAAATTACAATTTGTATGCCTGACAGTATCTTGCGCAAGTTATATAACTTGTGCAAATTACAACTTTCGTGCCTGACATAAATTTTCCCATAGGAAATAATGGGAAATTAAAAGTGTAATAACTTTTGAATGGATTAATATTTTTGCATTAAACCTTCAAAAGGAACATCTGTGAGGCAAAGGCTTTCTACCCTGAAATTTTCATATTACTACCTAAAGCTGTTTCTGAGATACAGGTGGACAAAGAAATGTAAAAAAACTGATAAATGTAGGATTTTTGATGCTCTCTAGCTCAAAAATCACATAATCAATTTACATGACATTTAGCACATCAGGAAACCTATTCCCAGAGATTAAGCATGCCAAATCCTATGCAAATCCATTGAAGGGTTGCAAAGTTATTAAGGTACAAATTATGCATAACTGGATGATAGGGTGCGAATACAATTCACTTTCATGATACATATAAATTTTCCCATAGGAAATAATGGGAAATTAAAAAGGTTACACTTTATTTTAAGTGTCCTTAACTACACTGAAACTACTGTATAACTGCAATGTAACTACTATGTAACTTCTGTGTAGTTACTGTATATGTAACTACAATGTAGTAGTTAACTAGTGTCACATTTGCGGTTTAGTGTAGTTACACAATTTGCATGAATTGGTAGTTACTACAATTACTATTGCAACAGCTGTTACAAGTGAAGTTACACTTCCAGCATAAATCAATTTGCGCCAAAAGAGAGACAGCTGTGGTTGCATGTGTAACTACCACATCATGCAATTTGTATAACTACACACCAGGAAGAGTCCCTACCTGTGTATCCTTTGTCACCTACCACCACTCCACACAGCAGATCAGTGGTAAAGCACATGGTATGTAGCCATGCCCCACTGTCAGCCACCCACCTGGGCCATAACAATCCAGGACTGTGGGTACAGAAGTAGTGTGGGTCAATGCCACAGAATCAGCATATTTCTTAGCAACTACAGCATTGTTACATGCCAATAAGTAATTATGTAAATTATTTTTGTTGTATAAGTAACCAATGTAGTTGTATAACAATTAAGAATATTAGATTGCATGTTTATTAAGCAGTAAGTGCATGAGGGACTGATTTCTGAAGAAAAGCATACATCAGAACTACAGCATTGGCATTCAATGTACGTGTATAGTAGTTACACCATTCTTCACATGCTTTATTTTAAGTGTCTGTTTCTGTGTACTTTGTAAGTACATGTTAGTTAGTCATTAACTATGGAAACAATGCCACAAAAGCAGCACATTCCATAGTAACTATAGTACAGCACTGTTACAGCCTTCTTCTTACACTTTAAGTGTCTGTTTCTGCATACTTACTTTTAAGTACATGTTAGTTAGTCATTAACTGTGGAAATAATGCCACAGAAGCAGCACGTTCCTTAGTAACTACAGCACTTTTACATGCTTCTTCTTACATTTTATTTTAAGTGTCAGTTTCTGTGTATTTACTTTGCAAATACGTGTTAGTTAGTCATTAACTGTGGAAACAATGCCACAGAAGCAGCATATTCCTTAGTAGCTACAGCACTGTTACACCTTCTTCTTACACTTTATTTTAAGTGTCTGTTTCTGTGTACTTGCTTTGTAAGTACATGTTAGGGATTAACTGTGGAAACAATGCCAAAGAAGCAGCATATTTCTTAGCAACTACAGCACTGTTAAAAGTTAATTAGTAAGTGTGTAAATTAATGATTTTTTGTTGTATAGCAATTTACAATGTTAGATTGCATGTTTATTTTTAGGTCGCACAGTATACAAGCGGTGGCTCTGGGATTCAAACCCAGTTCTCCAGGTTTGAGGGCAGTGCTTTTAACCATTATGCTTTACTTCAGTAGCTTCATGAGGGAGTGATTTCTGAAGGATAATTTTAAATGTCACTAACTACAGTGTAACTACTGTATAACTGCACTATGTAGTTGTTAACTAGTTTCACAATGCATATTTTACACTTACATAACTTTAAATGTGCTGCTTCTATAAGATTGACCCACACCTGTACTGTACCCACACCCCTGTCCTGCTGCTGCCACCCAGGTGGGTGGCTGGGGCATGGGCTACCCTTCAATGACAGTCCTAATTCTTCTGTACCAAAGACTAAACTGTCCCATTGTGCAATACTGAACAGTCATCATAAGTCTGATTGTACATCATGTACTGTATATTGCACCCACACTTTGGTTGCTACTCTATTGTGTTTCATCTGTATTCTTGCACATAATTGTACCTAGCTGTACTCAATACAGTCAGTGTATTATATTTCCTGTACTTTTCTCTGTTAATGCAAGTGTATTGTCTTTATTACCTATGTACCATCTTTATGGCCTGGGTCACGCCTGAAAATGGTCCACTGAATCAGTGTACGTACCTAGTAAACAAACAAAAAGACAAACAAACAATATATAAACACCGATTTGCTGTGTGGAGTTATGGTGAGTGATGCCAGATACACATGCCAGGATGCCTCCTTAGCCATTACATCCCCTTCCCGCTAGCTGAATGAGGTGGCAGTCATGGCACCATCATTCACACCAAGCTACCACAGCTCCTGACTATACCCTGAGGGTTGCGGCATGGTGGTGAAGACGTGCATGTAATGACTAAGGAAGAGTCCCTGCATATGTATCTGATACCTCCCACCATTACTCCACACAGCAGGTATTTGTTTACCAGGGAGGCTGTAAGGGAGGCCTACTGGCAGGGAGTGACCACCAATTTGTGTGGTTCATGCTCAACATGGTCAGAGAGGTGGTTAATACAGGGATGAGAGTGGTTGACTTCAGAAAGGCTGACTTCAGCAGGATAGGTAAAATCTTAGGAGAATACCTGGCAGGAATTTAGTCTCACTGGGATGCAAACCAGAAATGGGAAAAAAACTACATTGGGGCTTGTAGAGGCTGTTGGGACCTGTACCAAACTGCAGAGCAAGAATGGAAGATCTAAGAAGTCAAGCTGGATGAGTAGGGAGGTTTTAACTAAGGTGAGGGCAAAAAAAGCAGCATTCAATATGTACAAGAATTCCAGGAGGGGGTTATTGAGTATAGCTAGGTACAACTAAGTGCAAAATTACAGTTGAAATACATAAGAGTAGCAGCTAAAGTGCGGGTGCAATATACATCATGTACAATCAGTCAGTCTTATGACTGTTCAGCATTGAACAACAGGACAGTTTATTCATAGGTAAGGAAGAGCCCCTCCAGTTACCATTGTCCTGAGAGGGAGATCCCACAGGGTTCAGGGGGCAATCCTGTCCAGGACAAGTCCTACCCCCAAAACAAATTGGGGGAGGAGGAAAAGTATATAAGGAAGAAAAAAGAGAGTTCCCGTGGTCCTTCTCCTCTCTACCCCACCTAGGGGAGATCCCCCACCACAGGACCAGACCACATCCAGGAAGAACCCCCCTGGCTGAGAAGAGAAGGATCTACAGGGAGTCCCTAAGGCCAGAGCAAGGAGCCTTACTTGTCCTCCCTCCCAGGGTGGGCCCTCTGTCACTTAGAAAGGTAACAGAGGACCCGGAGGTACCAGTAGGACCCAACCCACAACTGGCCTCAAGGAGGGGGAGGGAAAGCAGGGAGGGGGAATTGCCCAGGGACTGAAACCCAGAAGGAAAGGTGCCAGTGATAAATGGTGAAGATATAGTATACAAGAAGATCAAGAATTACGATAGGTACATAATTTTCATATCTTCCCTATGTCAGTCTTCACTATTCATCACTGTCTGGGTAAGTACCGAGCCCCCTGAAGGGGGACCAGCACTTCCCTGAGGGACATGAGTCTCTCAGTCTCTTGTGCGGGTGGACCACAAAAGGAGGAGACCCATTACAGGCCAGTTAGGCCTGCAACTGGTCAGGGTGAGGTGGGGTCTCCCATTGCCTGGGAGATGAAAGTCGCCCCTGTAGTTCCCACCTTGCCATGTGGGAGAAAAGGTGGATCCCCTGGAGAGCAGAGGCAGCACCCTACACCATGCCAAGGGTGACAACCTTGATGGACAAAGTCAAGCTGTCTGCCTAATGCAGATCGCTGTCACCGCTAGCCTTGAAGCTGCCTCATGGGCATCATAAGACACCCTTGCCTCATGCCTTGTGAGCTCCAGGCCCTGCACAGTGAGGGCAATGGCCTATCTGGTTGCCTTCATATCAGGCAGCAATGTCAGCACCTGACCTAGCATTGACCACAGATGCCTGTTGTAGGCAGCGTGGTGTGCCTGATGAGTGGCAAAGCTGAGCATGATTTGAGCCAAAAAGAACATTATCCATTTCCAGCAGTCAAACTCTGCAGAGTTCACATCCGGTGGCCGGTTGCACACCATGTGTCTATGCCCAGAAGGGGTATCCAGTACCCTCACTCCCGAAGTGGGATGAGGCAAGGTCCCTGGAGACCCCTGGTTTGTGCAGTACCTATGCTGGCAGTCCATAGGGGGCTGGAGTTTGGACAGATGGGCACTGCCAAGTGTGGGACAATGTTTCCTGGAAGGGAATTGACCAGGAAAGGGTGACTAGGTGGTCCACACTGAATTCACTAAGGAAGACACGCATCGTCCACTCAGTATTGCATCTTGCAATGTAGGATAGGTGCAGATCACTGACCAGCCTCGATAGGAAGTGCTGATACTCTATCTGATCAGCGTCTTGAAGGAGGAAGATGAGGAGGCTGATGAATCTGAAGAGTCCAAGTCCAGCTGCTGTGGGGGAGACAGACAAAACACCTGCTCATCCATAGCCCTGACATACCTGAGGAAGGTGGTAGCAGTGGCTTTGAACTGCTCCTAGGTCAAGGGCCCTAAAGGACCCACATGCCCTGGGAAATAGGGGGAGCTGCAGAGGCAATGGGGAGACACATTTCACCTTATCTGAGCAACCTCTGCCAGAGCTAGAAAACCTCACTGGTGATCTTGGACCTCCTGGGGATCCACTGGTCTGTGCAGTTACTTGCCACTCAACCAGCATGAAGTGGTCAAGACTGAGCCCTGAACAGGAAACTCCCCTGTGAGGAGACCAAGGCTGCATAGAACCAGAACAGTGGACCACAACCCCACCTAATAAGGTCTCCCTTGAAGGGGATGAGGGAGAGAACAAGGGCTCAGCACAGTAACTCATCTCTGAACCTTCAAGGGTCCCCGGGGAAGGTTGCTGCCCCATGTCCAGCCCCCTCAATCCCATCGATTCCAAGGCCAACCTCTTCCTGAGTCCCAAAGCTGGGGACTGCTCCAATCCCACAGGCCTCCTTAGGGAGGTCACAGAACAGTGAGTCTCTGTTCTGGCATGGGGGGAACAGCACCGGGACTGACAGCTCTCGGGGCCCCCAAGACCCAAACCACCATCCCCTCAGATGGAGAGTCACTATTGGCAGGCATGCTCCTGATGTCATCACTGGTGTGGGAGACAGCACCAATCATAATTGCCAGTGCCAAGGGAAGAGATGCCTGACAGGGCATAGATTTTCTGGGCACTGGAGAACCCTCCGATTCTGAGGAGTTGGTCAGCCAGTCCAGATCAGTCTCCCAAGCATCTGGCTCTGGAGAGAAGGAGATCCAGAAGACCTCCTGATGAGCAGACCCAGAGGTTTTCCCACCCCACTGTGCCACTTGCAGTGCAGCAGGAGGGCCCAGTATCACTCACGGTGGTGATCACCAGAGCCGCAAATGGCCCAGGGATACAGAATGGCACTGGTGGGTGACACTCAGGAGCCACCCATGCTGGGCCCAGCATGCATGGGCCATGACACTAGGGGAGCCTGCACCTTTGCGGAGTTGACTGCCTGCGCTTTGCTCCCAGCCCAGCTCCTGAGATGCCTGGACCAGTCCTCCAGCACTGCTGAAGAGACTTCCTCCTTGGCAAGGCTAGAAGAAGAGGAGGCCCTCTCCTCACAGGTCTGTATAGAATCAGGAGGGGATCTGAAGGAAGGGTGGAGAGACCTGTGCTTGGAGTCCCCTCATACAACACTGCCCTCTGAAAGTCAGTGGATCGTGGCTGACTTTCCGTGGCAGTGCTCCAGTGCTCCATGGTCCATGGAGAAGCAAGCATTGCAACTATCGATATCGTGAGATGGACTAAGGCAGGTGAGATAGTGGCCATGCTTTTCTGTGATAGACAGCTGCCAGTGCAGGGACACCGGTGCATAGGAGGCTGGCCTGCCTTGGAAGAGCACTTTTTGTCCACGGACGAACCCAACATGACTCACAGTAACTAAAATAATAATAAGAAACAGACTTGGCACTGCTTCAAGCAAGAAAAAGGAAAGGTCTTACTGGATTCCTGCAGAAAATGGCAGCAAGTTACTAGTGGATGGTGGAACTGGAACGGAACAAAAATGTTGTCAACAACAATGTCGAAACAACTAACTAGGCCATAATGTTGCAGATGAAATTTCTTCAGCAGGTCCGAGGTGCTGCACCCTTGATGGCAGGAGAAGCAGAACTGGGGTGGAGGAGGAGTTGGCAACCTTTGCTAGCTTACCCGTGAGTGCTATGTAAGGCATCGGCCTCAAGGGTGGCACTGCTTCTGGCATTGGCTCCTCCTCCTACAAAAAAAAACTCATGCTGGGTGCTATGCCTCCGGCTGTCACTCAGACAGTGATAAATGGTGAAGATTGACACAGGGAAGATCAGTAGCACTGTGCTGTAGTTACACAATTCACATGAATTAGTAGTTACTGCAATTACTGTTGCCTCCTTTCTGCCTCAAATCAATTCTTTCTGGCAAATGTAACTATGTATGTCGCACCTTGTAACAGATGTTACATGTGTAGTTACACTTCCAGCATAAATCCATTTTTCTGTTGCACTTTGCAACAGTTGTTACATTGTGTAGTTACACTTCCAGCATAAATCAATTTGTGCCAAAAGAGAAATGGTTGTGGTTGCAACTGTAACTACCATGTCATGCAAATTGTATAACTACATGCCAGTCAAATGTGAAAGTAATTAACAACTTCATAGTATTTATAGTGCAATAACAGTGTAGTTACTTCACAGAAATGTGTGTCTAACTACATAATACACAAATGTGAAACTTTTTACCAACTACATTGTAGTTACTTGTAACTACACAGTACTTGCGTAGCAGTTACATTGTAGGTATACAGTAATTACAGTATAGTTAAGGACACTTAAAACAAAGTGTTACCAATTTAATAACTTTAGAACAGATTAAAATTTTTCACCAAACCTTCAAAAGGCACATCTGTGACCCAAAGGCTATCAACCCTGAAAATTTCAGACCACAACATAAAGGCATTTCTGAGATACAGGTTGACAAAGATATGTGAAAAAAATGGTAAATTTAGGATTTTTTGACAGTTTCCATCTCACAAACTACACAACGGATTTGCAAGAAATTCTTCACGTCAAGGGACCTACCACTGGAGGCTATGCATGTCAAATGTTGTGCAAATCTGTTAAGTTATTCCAAAGTTATTAAGGTTCAGAATTGTGGGTTTAACATAAACATTTGCATTCAACCCTAATATACTGGTGCTACTACTTATATATATATATATATATATATATATATATATATATATAGGCACAGTTGAAAAAAGCATTTTGTTGCTTATTGACTTTGCTGGGATTTTTCTTTGAACTTGCCTACAGCCCAGATGGTTTGGAATCTTGGTCTGAAATTTTCAGGGTAGAAAGAGATTCGCCCACAGATGTGCCTTTTGCTAGCCTTGTGAAAAAATAAGAAGTCATTTTTAAGTTATTGCATTTTAAAATTTTGAAAAAAATCATTTCTGAGCATGCTCAGTAAGCACTAAAATATAGCTGTATGAAACAAAAAAGTAATCCTGTTTTGTATGGGAAAATTCCTTTTTCATATGACCATCATCTTGTTTTCAGTTTTGCCTGAAAAATTCAAATTTGGAAACCCCCAAAAATGATATTCTGGGGATGAACCAACACATGTAGCTTGCTTACTGGGACCCCCTTAGGTGCATTCTGTACTTTACTGCTCAAGATATGCCCTTAAAATGTGTTATATTTAACATTTAAATTTTTTTTTGTATTGCCATCATACGAAAAAAGATCTTGTTTCATATGGTGACTCACAAAGAAGTCTTTTTTCGTCTGGGAAATCAATGTATTTCAATGGGATTTTCAACTTTGGTGCATAACTTTGCCATTTTTGCATATTTTAACACCAAATTTTCAACATAGCTTTTTGAGTACCCTACCTCATGGACAATATGACTGGGCTGGCAGTATAGCCTAGAGGTTAGAGGAAGGAGGTGTGGACAAGCTTGATACATCCAGCAGACCAGACCTGAGTTTGATTCGCACAACCTCCACTTGCATACTGTGTGACTCTGAGCAAGTCACTTAACCACCCAGTGCGCCCAGATCACCCCTGAAAACAGGCACTTGTGCCTAGTGAGCCTTACCCGGTTACCAAAGACTAAATAAAAATAAAAAAATAAATAAACTCCTGCCTGAAAGGTGATTTTGCAGCTGCTTGGCGAGTTCACCTTTTGGGCAGAATTTGCATAATGACAGTCATATTGTTCATGAGGTGGGGTCATAAGAAGATTATGTAGACACCTATAGATATAGATATAGATATAGATATAGATATAGATATAGATATAGATATAGACACCTAGCACTTGCCTCCACCACAGCCCATCTGATATACGTACCCCTGTACATCCTTGACAAAGCCCCCTAGGCTGCTATACCCCTTCCCTTGTCTCACCCCCCACCCTCTCCTTTCCCCACCTCTCATTTCTCCTTTTCCCCTGTTTGTGTACACTTATCTGTGTTTCATGTAGTAATCCTTGTAATAACATGTTATGACCATCAGTGTTACTGATTGTTCTATACTGTAATTGAAACTGTATGCCTGTACTCACTGATGTGGAACCTTTGTAAAAGAGCCCCAGCTCAAAGGTACTTTGTAATCCTAGACTCAAATAAAAATGTTGAACATTTAGGGTAAAAATATGTACAAATGGCAAAGTTATGCCCATTCATTGCATTTTTGCTGTACACTCTCATAACTTTGTACATTTTAAAGACTTTGACCCCAAATTTTCAACATACATTTCTTATTACCCCACCTCATGTCATATCATAGCTGTCATTTTTCAAATATTGGCCAAAATGTGTTTTCACACCTGTGGCATGGAATGGCATTGTAGTTGCGCAGAATTATGTTTTGGCTGGGATTTGACATTTTCTGTACCAGCTACATGAGGTGGGGTAAGATGGCCATGCTGGCAATTTGATCACTGTTTTCCTATAAACTGGAGTGCAGGGCCCTTCCACAGTGACATACATATACACATCTATGGAGGGATGGGAGCACAGGGCCTAAAGGGCACTGCGCTCCCACAGGCAAATAAAGCTATGATTACTTTATCTCAAAAAGTAAGGAAATTCTTTGCAAAAAAACTACATTAGTGCATCAGTTAGGGTTGATATCAAACCATAAAAAGGAGATAAATATGATGTTAGGGTTTCCAACCCTAACACCCCACCCCACCTTGCACACATCAACAGGCATTGGGGGTGTGCCTTGGGGTCATCAGCCATAACACTCACCCCATTCTCCTATACTGTACCCATGTCAGCTTATATACTTATGGAATGTGGTGAGCATTATGGCTGATGACCCCAAGGCACACCCCCAATGCCTGTTGGTGTGTGTAAGGAGGGGGTGGGGTGTTAGGGTTGGAAACCCTGATGTTGCATTTACTTAGTT
Source organism: Neoceratodus forsteri (assembly GCA_016271365.2). Taxonomy (NCBI): domain Eukaryota; kingdom Metazoa; phylum Chordata; order Ceratodontiformes; family Ceratodontidae; genus Neoceratodus; species Neoceratodus forsteri. The sequence goes on from CM028130.1 coordinate 1,412,893,370, forward strand.
ACTTAGTTAGAAAGACAGAAAGGGCTGGTGGCCCATCGAGTCCATCTCCCACTCTTGTGGGTAATTGTTATCAAGATGACTGTTGCCTTAAATAATTATCAAGTTCATACTTAAACTTGTCAGATGTTGAAATGTCAACCAATTTCTGTGACAGTGTGTTCCAAGCTTGAGCAGCCCTTACAGTATAATAGTGGGCAAGTTTCTTAGTGTTGTTATACGGCACTATAAGTTGTTTGCTGTTTGATCTCAAGTTAAACCACCTATCACTATATAAGTTCTGGTTCCTGTAATATATTAAATAGGATCAGTATATCACACTGTGATCTAAAACCAGGTTCAAGGCTGCTAATCTTGTCTCGTATGACATGGTCTTAAGTCAGAGGATCATTTTAGTGATTCTCCTCTGTATCCCCTACAATATTCTTATGTCTCTTTTCAAATATGGTGACCAATACTGAGAGTCATAGTCAAGATGTGGTCTAATGTATATCCTATATAGCATGAGAATACATTGCTTATCTTTAGATACGAAAGTTCTTTTAATATTATAAATCAACCTGTTTGATGTTTGAACAACCTTCTTAAAGTGGGTGGCTGATGAAAATGATTTGCTAATTATTACTCCCAGATCACATTTGGTGTCAACAACGTTCAATAATTGACCGGTCAGCATATATCCAGTTGTGGGGTTAATTCAACTTAAATGCATAACTGAGCATTTACTTGTGTTGAATTCCATGCTATTAATCAAGGCCCAAATTTCAATTTCTTTCTAATCGTTTCTTAAGCTAAGTTGTTTAGACTCAGAATCAACTTCCCTAGCCAATTTTGTATCATCGATGAATTTGCTAATATGGTTTTTGATATTATAATGCAAATCACTGATGATGAAAAGACTAAACAATGTTGGACCCGATACCAATCCCTGGGAGAACACACTGCTCACATATCCACTATCAGAGAAATGACCTCCTATTAGTACACGTTGAAATCTAAGTTTCAACCAGTTCTTAATCCATCTCAATAGATATTGACTAATCCCATTTTCTTCTAATTTCTCAATTAATTTGAGGTGTGGGACTTTATCAAAAGCTTTTGAGACATCCAGCAGAACAACATCCACAGGGTTTCAAATGTCTAAACTCTTACTGATATTTTCAGTAAAATGAAATTAAATTAGTGGTACATGACCTCTGTGTTTTGAAAACATGTTGAGTGTAGTCCATTAATTCAAGAGATTGTTGCTCTGAGTCAAAACTTTGTTTCAGTAGTTTTCCAATGATTTGCAGACATGATAGGTAAGACTAATCGGATGGCAGTTTTCAACTAAGCTTTTACTACCTTTTTTGCGAACTGGTACAACTGTAGCATTCTGCCAGTCAGTGGTAACATGTCCACTCTGAATAGATTTATTAAACAGGATTGTGAAAGGGCGACATAAGACTGGTGATAACTCCTTAAGTAGTTTCAGATGGATTCCATCAGGACCTGGGGAGGAGTTACTGATGAGTGACTTTAGAACAGTTAGAACCTCATCCTCTTTAAACTCTTCAAGACAATTATTTGGTACACGATGTGGTATGAAGTTTTTAGCACTATTGATGTATGTGTAGAATGATTTATAGTTATCTTTTGAATGTGAAATTCTAAATTAAAATATTTTCCTTTCTGTTCTTATAGTGGACTTTACTATTCTAAGGATTTCTTTATATCAGCATGTGTCAGCGTGGCTCAGTTGGTAGCACATTTGCCTCTGGACCAGAAGACAGTAGGTTCTCACCCCACACTGGGATTGGACTCTTACCTAAAAAACACTGGCACCTGAGTGCAGTATTAGGGGGTACTGTACTGTTGAGGTGTGCCATCTTTCAGATGAAATGTTAAACCGAGGTCCCTGGTGCTGTCCTGGTGGGTGTCCAGATGGAAGTAAAAGAACCCAAGGTATTCTTCGCAAAGAGTAGGGGACATTCCCGGTGTCTTGGCCAATATTTACCTTCCCATAAAACTGGTTCATTCAATTGTCCAGGCTGTGTGGGTGCTGATGTGTGATATGGCCGCCACTACACATTCAGTCACTTCACTACCAGTCTAGCATTGCTTGTAAAGTGCTTTGGGACACATTGTGTATGAAACGCGCTATATAAATGCTGATTCTTCTTCTAGATTTCTTTTTCTAAGCTGCGGAGGGAGTTTTTCTATATCTTGCAAAAATTGTGGCCTTTTTATCAACTAGTCATTTAATATTTCTTGTAAACCAAAGTGGTATTTTTCCTTTTTTTATTGTATCTTTTCTTGAGTGGTACATATTCATTTTCCACTTGTCTTATGAGGTTCTTTAAAAATAGGCAACATTCTTCAGTAGTTAGTAGTAATATAATATCATTCCAACTTAATGAACAGAAAAATGTGTTTATTTCATTAAATGTGGCCCTATTGTAATCTCTAATGGTCACCGTGGCTGTACTGCTGCATTTGTAAAAGACACCATTCCAGGGCAAGACCTTTCTACCATGAACATTTCAGACCAAAATTCTAAACTATCTGGGTGCTAGGCAGTAACAAACACACTATAAGAATCTTGGAATCTGTACATATGACTGAAAAAAAAAACTTTGCGTGTCAAGAGACTTTGCCCCCAGACCTACTGTAGCATGTTAAATTTCATAGAAATTAGTTGAATGTGGGGAAGTTATTAAAGTGCAAAGTTAGGGGTTTCAGATTAAGCAGCCTACTCAACCCTAACTATTGTTGTACTACCGTGCCACTATATATATATATATATATATATATATATATATATATAGCAGATGGTTTGGAATTTTGGTTTGAAGTTTTCTGGATTGAAAGGGTGTCCCCAGAGTGATGCCTTTTGTTGGTTTGGTGAAAAATATTAATCCATTCCCAAGTTAAAAGGATTTCAAATTTTGGTTCTGAGTATGCTCAGTAGGGTATCAAACATTTATCCAAAAGACCCTACTGTGAATGCTCAGAATGGAAACTTCAAATCCTTATAAATTGGGAAGAGATTAATATTTTTTCACCAAACCAATGGAAGGCACCATTCTGGGGAAAGCCCTTTCTACCCTAAACATTTCAGACCAAAATTCCAAACTGTGTGTGTGCTAGACCATGGCATAAAAAACAGCAAAAAAAAACATTTTTTCCAGAGGACACACTACATGGATATCGGAATCCACACATCTGACTGGAACAAAACTTGACAAGTCAAGAGGCAGTCCCCCAGACAATGAATACGAAGTTTCATGCAAATCTGTTGAACAGGAATGAAGCCATTAAAGTGCTAAGTTAGGGGTCAGCCTACTCAATCCTAACTATAGTGGTGCTACCACATCACAACAACATATATTATAATGGCACAGTAGCACCTCTACAATTAGGGTTGATCTGGAGTTTCAATATTAAACCTCAAAATTTGCACTTTAATATCTTTACAACTGTTCAACAGATTTGCATGAAATTTTGCATGTGTAGTTTCATGTGGTAGCTCTCTTGACCTGCCAAGTTTTGTTCCAGACAGATGTGCAGATTTCAAGATGTAGATAGCAAAATAAAACATTAAAACTTGCTGTTTTCTGCTGTTTTGTTTGTCATCGCCTAGCACACAGATGGTTTGGAATCATGGTCTGCAATTTTCAGGGTGCAGAGAGCTTGACCCTTAGATGTGCCTTTCACTGGTTTGGTGAAAAAATATTAATCCATTCCAAAGTTATTAAATTTTAGAATTTCTGTTCTAAGCATGCTCAGTACAATCTTTTAGATAGCTGCTTGGAACAACAAAAATAATGTGTGCCATATGAAAAAGGATCCTTTTTCATATGGAGCAATCCTTCTTCATGAGGCAATATCCTTTTTCATATGGCCACCATCTTGTTTCTGTTTTTTTATTTCAAAACCCACAAAATGACATTCTGAAGAAATTGCAACATATGTATCTTGCTCATCATGACCCCGTTAGGTGGATTCTACTGTTAACTCTCAGAAAACTGACCCCCAAATGTGTTTTCTTTTTACATTTTACCATCCTTTTTCATGATTCCCTTCTGTTTTTTCCTATGGCCACACAAAAAAAAAAATTTGACCATACGAAAAAAGAATGGCTTCATAGGAAGAAAGAATTTGGACTTAGTTTTTGCACACACACAAACACACAGATGCCTTTGTGGATGCCACCCTCCTCAGTCCCAGTTGGCAGCTGTATCACATCCCAACTACCACAGTCCCCCTGACCCTCACCCCAACATCACAATAAAGATCCCATAGGAGTAACAGACCACATCCGACATAGAAGGCTGGCTGAAGTTTTTCACAATCCTGAATTGGATTGCTGAGACACTACCTGGCACATGTTACAGAAATAATAGGTAATACACAGTCAATAACATATATTTGCCTTCACACATCATTAGACATTAGCAGCTTATCATAATGTGCCTTGCAGCTGTTTTATTAATGCACACATTTTATTAAGGCACACGTAACATGCAGCAGAGAGAAGGGGTAACAAATCCAGAGACCAAGTCAGCTAAGTGGCTTGCTTAGGGGTATGTGATGCATAAGTGGCAATAGTGGACTTCAAATATTACTTAAAAAAATGCTAAATCCTTTCATATGCCACAGGTGTAGCCTTTGACAAAATGAAAAAAACAGTGATTCTGAAAGAGGCTGACTGTTGGACTGGAGAAAAAAGAAGGGGATGTTAACAATAAAAAGGACTGCCTTGGCCAATGCCTAGTAGTACCTGCTGCACTTTTTATAGATCCTGAATGTAATGCTGGCATTTGAGAAGTCCAGTTTTGCAACATTTGAGAACAAAGGGTATTCTATAATGACACAGGATACCCTTGGATAGTGTTCCTTAATCTGCTGAGCTACAGACTGAAAGGCTGCTAAGTACTTTTGCAGCACACAGGATCATGAGAGAGACTCCCGGTTGTTCAGCAGTACCCCTAACAACCACCTACCCCAAACAGCTGTCAGCCAAAAATAAAGTAATTATACCCAGAAAAGTGGAATATAATAATGTGTAGACCTGCTGAAAGAACAGACTTGTTAAATAAATAATTGTGTTGTACACATTTTTGCCAGGGTTATTAATTACATATTGTCACTGGTTGATAGAGTCACCCAAACGTTATGGAGAAATGTGTTCAGGGCCAGCTGTTGGGCCAGAGGGTAGCATGTTGTGTTTCTGCACTGGTAATTCAGGTTCAGAGAGGAGCTCTTGGAGCTGGCTGGGCAGCACAAGGATTGGGGGAACACATCACTGCTCTGAGCCTGGGAAGGTATGGCGCAGTTTTCTGTCGCACGGCGGACACATTGTGATGGGCTGGAGAGCTCTAGCTCTATCTCACAATTGGTTCACATGCATGTCATGGCTTGATGATGTTATATAATGTGTCAGGGGAAGCAAGCTGGCATTCTGTTTATTCCATTTCCAATGGCACTTGTATGAATGAGGATGCAATTTTGTGGAAATTAAAAAACATGTAACTATATATATATATATATATATATATATATGCATATATATATATATATATATATATATAACTATATATATATAAAACCACATATACAGTATATATATATATACATACACACACACATACAGTAAGTCTCTCTCATTATACGCACATACACACACACACACACACATTTGTATGTATGTTACAGATTGCATATAAATATATAAATGATACACAGTGGGGACCTCATGAGTGGTATAAATAGCATGTGTATAGAAATACCTTATTTATCACATAAGGTCCCCTCTGCACATTTCACTTATGCTATAGGCTAGGACCTTACGGGAGAGATATCTGTTTTGCTTTTTTAGGCATAAAATTATTTCTATAAGTCTGTTCATTTTTGAACTAGTGTTACTGTGCTTTCCCCCATCCTGATTGCTATAACCACTGCCATGAAAGTGAAGTCAGGATGACAAGCTGACACTGTTATATGGTAGTTTATTAGTGCCTCAGAAGTTCCACAGAAATTACAAACCACCGCCACAGAAGTTCAGCGGCAAATGGTAGTCTTGCCGCAGAACTTGGTCCCACTGTGCCACAGAAAAGTAGGGGCCTTGCCCATTATAAATCATTAGCAGTGATGTGAGAGCTACAGTACTTCACTTTGAAGGTACTGAGGACAAGCTGTGTCAGTCCCCCCCCCCCGCTTTGTAATGCCAGCATTTGAAGTAGTATGTCCCTCACAAATCAGATGCTACACTTCAGCTGTTGTGGGGAAAGAAACTAATTAATCTCAGTGTTTGCAGTGCTCTGTATTTGCTTAGCTCATTCCTCCCATGTCATATGCATTCTGTGTCTTGGTATTTCCAGTCAGTTACTCAGATTTAAGGAGTATTTGAAATGTAAAACAAATACTTTATAAAGTAAGTGATCTAGCTCTCCACTTTCAGGCTGCTGAAAGGGGGTATGTAACATTTGTGCACAGGAGGAATTCAGTCTTGTGTGATCCTTTGGGGAAACTGCCCAGGCTCACCTTGTAAATGAATCTTCTCAAGGGTGTTCATCTGGTTCAATACAGATTGACTGATTGACTGCTTGTTTGTCTGTCTGATTGATTGATTCAGTCTACTGCTCTCCACAACATGTTACAACTATCTCACAGAGAGAAATGAGCAGTACAAGGAAACCTATTTTGTTTCCTGTGAATGAAATACTATTAGATGTATTATTTGCTCTACACATATAGCATTAAGGCTACAAGTACTACTCCCTCTGTGAGTTGCATGACAGAACAGTCTTAAGCCATTGCAATCTTAAACTAAAATCAGGATAGACAGCACTGATACCCTTATGTTTTTTTCTGCACTGTTGCTGCAGTGACATCAAGGAATGGGAGGGGCTCTATTACAAGTGATTCATTTGCATGTAAATGGATGGTTGCTTGACACTTTTCTTACCTTGTATCAGAGCCTCAGACTCTAGATATGTGTTGCAACAGAAGAAATGACTGATCTCTTATTGACATATGTACAGTAATTGATGTAATGTATAATAAATACATCAGACATATCCAAATCATAAATATACAGGAGTCTTCTCCTTTAATCCCCTTGAAGGTATGCTGTTTAACCACAATTTATCCACCGCAGAATGGATGCAGAATCACCAGTTGTTCTGCTGTAGAAAGTATGAGGTTCTGCCGCAGAATGTAGGTCCACTTTGCTGCAGTAAACACGGGGCCCTGTCTGTTAATAAAAAATTAGTGCCTCCCCCTTGAAATATAGATTTTTTCTTACTTTCTTTCCTCCAGTCACCAGCCCCTGGGAACTCCCTCGGATGAAGCCATTGGCAGCTTGTCTTGCCCACCTGAGACTCCCAGACCAAGGTCCCCCCAGAACTCTGACCTACACTCCTGCACTGCTTGACCTCCCCAGCTTGTACCCCCAAGGCTGGGCACCTACCCATCTACCTTTTGGTGCTCCTTGAAATCTAAATCCGCAGGTGGAGTGAGGCCGGAGGATATCAGGTACCTGGTTGGTCGGATCCAGCTGTGGGAGTGGGGTGCAATGACATCCAGCATGAGGCGGGCACACTCCCACACCCTTCCCGCAGATGTCCACTGTTGCACCCACCCCTTCCTGATGCGTCTACCAGCTATAGAACTCCCAGCCTCTGCTGAAAGTTGCTGATGTCAGGGGATCCACAGTCCACCCTCCCCAGGAAAGAGCAGTCTTCCAGGTGATCTATTCTCTCCTCCCTGGCTGACCCTGATGACCTGAGCTCACTCCTGAGCCCAGGTCTCTTGCACGGTGTGAGGTGTGGTGTCCAGCACCTCAACCCTCAGTGCCACCGGGCCGGCTTCCCCTTGAAATTTTGTAGTAACTATTTAGCATGGGCTACCAGCTACGTAAGTAAAGGAATGCCATTTAATTTAATTTTGTTTGTTTTATTTATTTATTTTTGCATTAGTTTACAAAGACTAAGACAGCGTCCCAATGTTAATAAGTGGCTATGTCGGGATACCACAGAATAAAAAAAATGTTCAGACTGCTCACACATTTCAGTTATATTTTTGTCCAGGCCATATGCACCTTCATTTCTTGTAGCACAAAGGTGCTCACCAATGGCAGGAGGAATGAGGTAATACCTTTCTACAGAACACTGGTGAGGCCACATCTAGAATGCTGTGCACAGTAATAAAGTAACTATTTTGTTTTATCAGACAATGAAGGGCACAAGAAATCAGCAATATAATCATTGTGCAAAATCCAGAAATTGAGTTGCATGTGTTTTATGGACTGAGCTCAGGAGCAGCACAATGAGTAATCACATGCAATCCTCCACTGTCAATTTCCATATGAATGCAAGACTGTAACCTGCCTTTAAAACCAAGTTGGTATACCAACAACTGAATATGAAATCTTAGAGCAGACAGCATATGTGGTTTGAAGTCATAAAGCTAGGACTTGCAGAGGCCACTAGATCCTGTACCAAGACACAAAGCAAAAAGGCTAGGGCCAAGAACCCTAGATGGTTAAGCAAGGAGGTGTTGGAAAAGGTGAGGGCAAAAAGGGCAGCCTTCAGGAGATTCAAGAGATCTAGGCGGAGGGAGGATAGGGAGGAGTAAGAAATCTAGAGGGGTGACCAGATTAGTCAGGGTAGCCAAGGCTTCCAGAGAGCTTAGGCTGGCACAGGGCATCAAGGATGGGTAAAATGACTTCTTCAGGTACATAAGAGAGAGAAGGACCTGCAAAGATCAAATAGTAAGAATCAGGAAGGATGGGGGGTGATCAAAGAAAGGGGCAGAGCAGGCAGAAGCACTAAATGAATACTTCTGTTCTGTATTTACTAAGGAAAAGCATGGGCCAATAACTCAGTGGATAGGGAGGGTAGGCACGGGGGGAGGGGATGATGGATGTGGAAATCACAGCGGCCAGGGTACTAGAAGATTTAAGGGCACTGAGGGTGGATAAGGCACCAGGACCAGACAGCATACACCCCCAGGTACTGAAGGAATTGGCAGAGGTCCTGGCAGAGTCATTGGCAGACTTGTTTAATACCTCTCTGGAAACAGGGTGCATACCCCAGGACTGGAGGATGGCTGACATGGTGCCCCTCCATAAAAGTGGACCCAAGAATGAACTGGGCAACTATAGACCAGTAAGCCTCACACCCATTGTGGGAAAGTTAATGGAGACAATCCTTAAAGAGAGGTTAGTAACCTTCCTGGAAGATAATGGTCTCCAGGATGGGAGGCAACATGGGTTTGTCTCTGGCAGATCCTGCCAGACCAACCTGGTTGACTATTATGACTGGGTGTCTAGAGAACTGGAAAAGAGCCATGCGGTGGACATCCTGTATCTGGATTTCAGCAAGGCATTTGATTCGGTGCCACACGGGAGGCTTATTAGCAAGTTGGAATACCAGGGAGCAGGGACAAAGACGGTGAATTGAATTGGATTAAGAACTGGCTGCAAGGGAGGCAACAAAGGGTAGTGGTGGGAGGGAAACTCTTGGCTCCAAGGGCTGTAATGAGTAGGGTGCTGCAGGGCTCAGTACCGAGCTTGGTGTTGTTCAGCATTTTCATAGCTGACATCTCACATGGGATTAAGAACAAGATTAGTCTTTTTGCAGATGACACCAAGATGGGTATGGTGGTAGATAACACAGTAGGGTGGCAGGAGCTGCAGGAGCATCAGACAAAACTTGAGGACTGGTCAGACACATGGCAGCTGGGGTTCAATGCTAAGTAGTGCAAAGTCATGCACTTTGGAGCAAGGAACCCAAAGAAGTGTTATCAGTTGGGAGGGGTGCAGATAGCTGCTACAGAGGAGGAGAAGAATCTTGGGGTGATAATAATGGGGCACATGAACCACTCAGCACAGTGCAAAAAGGCAGCAGCTAAAGCCAACAAGATGTGCTGACAAGATCTGTTGGCAACCGGGAGGGGTACCTGCACCAAGCTGCTGGTTCCCATGGAATGAATGAATAAACATTTACCTTTTTATCCTGCAGTATCTTGGCTTGAAATCTTTTATATGCAGCTACGGTGAAGCTGAACTCCTTGTCAGCCCATACTGTGAGTAACTGCCATTTTGGCTCCATTATATGCTTTAGCCATCTGTTTTCCTTTTGGTTTTAAAGCCAATAAGATGCAAGGGTGTATTGCTAGAGGAACCACCTCCGGGAGGAAGGAGGTGATCCTGCCTCTGTACAGATCATTGGTGAAGCCACACCTGGCGTACTGTGTGCAGTATTGGCACCCATACTTGAAAGAAAGATGTTAGATTACTGGAGGGGGGCCAGCACAGAGCAACAAAGATGATCATGGGATTGGAGGACGAAACTTATGAGGGGAGGCTAGGGGAGCTTAACATGTACTCTCTGGAGGAGAGGAAGGATAGGGGAGATAATATTGAGACCTTTAAATACATGAAGGGTATAAACAAGACTGATACAGAGGGAATTTTTACATTGGGGAGAGAGAGACAAGAGGGGGCATGGTCTGAGATTGGTGGGAGGAAGATTCAGGAGAGAAATGAGGAGGCACTTTTTCACAGAAAGGGTGGTGTCTATATGGAATACACTGCCCAATGAGGTGGTGTCCTGTATGTCGGTGGGCAGTTTTAAAAGGGGATGGGACAAAGGGAGGGGGAGGGTCACCAGGATTGGGGAAGGGGAGAGGAGGGGGGACAGCTGCAGTATAAGGGATTGCTAGCTGCACACTGAAGCAAACTTGATAGACCATATAGCTTGCATCTGCTGGCAGTTTCATATGTTCATATGTTTGTATGTTCATATGAACCCAATTGTGCCAAACTCTGCTTTTGAATAGAACTAGAAGTATTTATTTCCAGTTCTCTCCCCCCTCCAAAAAAAAAAACACCAAACAAAATAACTCAGCCCACAAAACACATGCAGGTAAATTTTCAGATGTTGCACAATGATACTACTTCTGATCTCATGTGTCCATCGTCCTCTGATAAAGCAAACTAATTACTTTATCATTTTGCAACACTTGCCACAGTACATTATCAGCATACAAAAAACACACACACACACACACACTGTAAAACACTTGGTGCCCTTCCCTTCCAGAATGCCCAACCCCCTTTCCAATATTTCAGTGCTTTTTCCCTGTCTGAATTTGTCCCTCCTCCCCCAACATTTTATGAAAGCTACCCGGCCAGCTGGCTTCCACCTGCTGAACTGTTCTGCTAAGGACAGACTTTAGGAATGCTGCTTGCAGCCAATGGTTTGCTGATCACTAAGAGGGCTTTAGGAATGCTGCCTGTGGAGGCTGGTTTGCTGCCCACTGAGCACAAGCATTGGATTGGCCACTTATTCATGAACAAATAAGTATAGAGTAAAAAAATATTGTCTTTACATTTCATCCAGCCATTGTCTTGTTTCTACCAACATGTTTTCACACTGTGGGCCGGATATTCAAAAGGGTTGCGCCATGCACAATAGGGTTGCGCCTGCGCAAGTCCAAACTTGCTCCATTCTGCGATATTCAGCAGAAGGCAGTTGCACCACAGAAAACATGCTGAGCAACAGTGCAATGCAAATGAATGCATGCTGAACTGGACGGGGAGGAACCATGCATAAACTGCACAGCCCGATATTCAGCCGGGCTGTGCAGAGTTGTGCAGGCGCAACCCCCAACCTGCGCCTGCATAGCTTTGAGCCAAAAAAAAAAGGCTCAAGTCGAGGGCCACCCACAGGTGAGCTGCTGCATGCAGCGCAGCACAGCAGCTGCCACCTGTGGCTGGCCCCAACCCACTCCCTGTGCCCCCTGCAGCCCGATCGTGGGCGAAGAGTGAAAATCCCACCACCACCCCCCACTGGCCCGATCGCTGGCAACAGCAGAAATATCTCTCCCCACCAGCCCGACTGCGGCTGCATTAGTTTAAAACAACCCCCGAATACATCCCTGGTGGTCCAGTGGACCGAAAGCCTGATCGCAGGCTGTATCAGTGTAAATACAACCCTCCTCCTGAACATAGCCCTGGTGGTCCAGTGGACGAAACTCCCGTTCACGGGATGTAAGCAGTAAATACCTCCCAACACATCCCTGGTGCCTAATGTCCCCACCCCACCCACCCATGAAGCTCCACCACCCGCCCCGGCAGCCGCGGGCGGCAGCATCCCACCCGCTGCCGCCTCGCTTACCCGCCACTTGCCGGAGTCACCGCTCCGGGTAGGCTGCATCGCCACCGGCAGAGCAAGAGCTATCGGGCGCAGTCTATATTGCATAAGATAGTCCAGATTTGTGAATGAAATTATTACAAAACTGGACTGTCTTAGACGGTATAGCGGCATGCCCATTGGCTCTTGCCTGCACCAATGGCGCAGAGTCTCTACCGGCAGTCAGTCGGCAGGTGGCGGGCAGCAGGTGGGTGGATGCTGCCGCCCGCCGCCGGGGAGCGGGGTGGTGGGGCTTCATGGTGGTGGGGTGGGGACACTAGGCACCAGGGATGTGTTGGGGGTATTTATTGCATACATCCCGTAATCGGGAGTTTCGGTCCAATGGACCACCAGGGCTATGTTGGGGGGTTACTGCTTACATCCCGCTGAACAGGAGTTTCGTCCACTGACCACCAGGGCTATGTCTGGAGGAGGGGTTGTATTTTACACTGATACAGCCTGCGATCAGGCTTTTTCGTCCACTGACCACCAGGGATGTATTCGGGGGTTGTTTTGAACTAATGCAGCCCGCGGTCGGACTGGTGGGGGGGACATTTCTGCTGTTGCCCACGATCGGGCCAGTGGGGGTGGTGGTGGGATTCACCTTTGCCCGCGATCGGGCTACAGGGGCGAGGTCCTCGACGGCTGCTGCCTGGCAGGCGCCAGGCTAAGTCCTCAGGATCGGGTGCACCTGCATGCTATCGGCATGCAAATGGGGCTATAATCAGATGCAAATGGCTCCCCTGCGCCTTGCATGAATTATAGCCCCATTTCATGTCACCTTTGAATATGGGGATTTTGCGCATGGCTATTGGTACTTGCGCCACCGCAAGTTGTCTGCTCCACTCTGACAACTTGCAGTGGCGCAAGTTCCACTGCGCCATGCACAGTGGCTGTGGCTGGGGGGTGATATTCAAAGGAGTTGCTCAATAGTGCAACTCCTTTGAATATCGCTCTGGCCACACCCCTGCGCAGCTATTTTGCACAGCGCAAGGGCTTGCGCCTAAGAATGGCTCAGTTTGAATATCCAGCCCTGTAAGTTTAATGTTGGTTTGTATTGTCCATGTGCTCTATCTATACTGTAGTTTTATTTGTCCCCAGAGCACGAGGGGGAAGTCTTGCTCAATAGCAAAATTTGACATTGCTGAATTCCAGTAACTACCTGTTCTACTTACGCTTCTTATTAGGACAGTGTGGTACACACCTCTGTCATGACATAACAGCTGATATCTGTGATCTAGTACAGACTCAGGCTAATACAATCAGTGACAGTGCAGCTTTCAAATGTAAAATAAAAAGTGCTCTAGACCTGGGATTGAGAGTTTCGACAAAAATGGAGCTCGTGTTCCCAACCCCCAACACCCACACAAAGTTCTGCCACACCAGAGTGCTTCCATTCATTTATCAACCTGCATAATTTGCAGCAGCTGGTCTGGGCAAAGATGTTATTTTCTAATATTAATTATTAAATAAAAAAAGATCACATGATGACCACCCATCACACCACCACCACCATGTATGCTTCATAAAAGTGTGTATTTAACACCAAAACACTGTAGTAAGTGGTAGTATATTATTTACATTTAGGTTTGTCCTATGTTTGGATGATCTGGGTGATAAAGTTTGATACAGTTTAAGTTTCAAACCATTCCACCATCTTTATACTGTATGGACCATTTCTATTGCACTGTGTAAACTGTTTTTTTTTTTTTATCAATTATTCTGATGCCACATGTATGTAATGACAGAAACTACAGGTATTTGGAATAATCTTATTCATTTCTGTCTGTTTTCCACTGCAGTCTCTGTCCTCTTATTCTGTTTGGGGCTCAGACTCTGGAAGCATCATGGCATTGCCAGTAGCCCCGATGCTAATGTCAAACAGTTATGTTACAGGGGAAAAGCCACTATGTACCATATTGTTAAAAACTACTGATTCTGTAAGACAATAATATATATTGCAAATGACTCTCCTATTAGTGAATCAAACATCACCCAATCAAATTTTACATTACTATCCATACCTCAGTATTCAAAATCTATCATTTTTCTTATTGTAGGATACTGAAAGTTGTGTCATTGGTATTCACTCAGATCTCAACATTTTATGAGCTTTTATGGTTTTACTGATCCCCTTGTCATTGGCCTTATATTGTGTGCAGCCATTGCTATGGTTCATCATGACATGATACAGTTTGTATGCTGTTGCTTTCCTGTCAGAACCTTACATTTTGTTATACAGTAGCTACTGTATAGCAGATAATTTTCACGTTCAGTTCATTTTCGCTATATTCACTATTTAGATTCTATCCGCGAAATTTAACTGAACGCGATAATTATCTGATACTGCACCTCTATCCCCTTACCCACAAGCTCCACATGTCTAGCGTGATTAAGGTACAAACACCTTCAGCCCTCATTGACCTCACTATTTTATTTAGCTGTTCTTCAAAATCACCCTATAGATGTGTGGGTCTGCCATGAGGTTTCCTAGGTAGAAAGGGGGACATATTTGTTGGGTCGCCAGTTTTGTTAACTGCAGCCAGGTAGTCACTTTGAAATTTCCTAACTGTACTCTCATTAATGACACTACCTGACTGAGAAAGGTGATACCATACAGCCACCATCATCCCATTCTCGGCTGCATATTTGCCAAGCTGAAATCTTATGTCAGTGGTGTAGGTGGCATAGGAGGATGGTCACATTTTCTTTTCAGGTGGTGGACCTGAAACAGAAAGCTCCCTGACAACAGATGAGGCAACATGAGGCTGTACACCAGAGCTTGTGGCAAGTGCATCACTGTCCATATCGCTGACTTCTAGAGGGTACTTTCACTTCGAGCCCTTAATCCATCGCAGTAGTGACATGACTGACAGCAGCATGCAGTGTTCTGACAGAGAGTGAGCAAGAGATGAATCAGCAGGTACAGTGTTCCCATTTAACTAGTTTTGTCTAGGCGTGTATTTTGCCTCAAGCGTGTAGTGCTAATTCTAGCTGACACAATTTAATACAGCTGGTTATGCTCTGTGAATACTGGGGACTGCAAATTCAACCTGTTATACAGTATATGCCAAACTGATGGCTCGTTTACTGGGTGAATTCAAAGAATGGATGCTCAGCCTATAGTCACTGGAGTCAGTAAAAAATTGCACTAAACCAAAACAGTCTCAAAGACTAGCAGACTGGAGTGGTCAGGAAATCCTGTTCTCAACCCCCTGCATTACTCACAGGCTCAGATATTCAAAAGGGTTGCGCCATGCGCAACAGGGTTGTGCATGCGCAAGTCCAAAAATGCGCCATTCTGCGATATTCAGCAGGAGGCAGTTACGCCACTGACAACAGGTTGCGCAACAGTGCAATGCAAATGAATGCATGCTCAACAGGAGGGGGAGGAACCATGCATAAACTGCGCAACCCGATATTCAGTCGGGTTGTGCAGAGTTGTGCATGCGCAACCCCCAACCTGCGCCTGCACAACCTTGAGCCAAAAAAAAAAGGATCAAGTTGAGGGCCACCCACAGGTGAGCTGCTGTATTGCAGGGCGCAAAACAGCAGCTGCCACCCCTGGCTGGCCCCCAACTCGGTCCCTGTGCCCCCCCACCAGCCCCATCGTGGGCAGAATGTAAACAACCCCCACCCACACATCTCCCGAAGCCCGATCGCGGGCATACAGTAACATATGACCCCCGCCACATCTCCCGAAGCCAGATCGTGGGCATACAATGCTGTCCTCCCCACATCTCCCAAAGCCCGGTCATTGGGCAGAGTATCAACCCCAAGTGCCCGATCGCGAGGCAGAATGTAAAAGCCCCCAACCCGAATATCTCCCTGGTGGTCCAGTGGACTGTAATGCCGATCGCGGGCAGAATGTCAAGTTACAACCCCAAACATCTCCCTGGTGTCTAATGTCCCCCACCCACCACGAAGCCTCCCCCGCTCCCCCAGCAGCTGGCGGGCGGCAGCATCCCCCTGCCTGCAGCCCGCCGCCCGCCCGACTGACTGTCCAGTAGGGCTGCCCATTGGTGCAGACCACACAGCCAGTGAGGCAGCCCTGCCGTCATAATCAGTCGGCAGCGCTAAGCGAGCGGGTGGGATACTACCACCCGCCCGGCTGCTGGGGAAGCGGGGTGGAGAGGCTTCGTGGGTGGGGACACCTAGACACCAGGGAGATGTTTTGGGGGTTGTAACTTGACATTCTGCCCACGATCGGGCATTACGGTCCACTGGATCACAGGAGATATTCGGGTTGGGGGCTTTACATTCTGCCCGCGATCGGGCACTGGTTGATAACGCTCTGCCCACGATCGGGCTTCGGAAGATGTGTGGGCGGGGCCAGTAGCATTGTATGCCCGCGATCGGGCTTCGGGAGATGTGTGGGCGGGGGTCCGTTACTGTATGCCCGCGATCGGGCTTCGAGATGTGGGTGGGGTCATAAGTTACTGTATGCCTGCGATCGGGCTTCGAGATGTGTGGTGGGGGTCATGTTACTGTATGCCCGCGATCGGGCTTCGCGAGATGTGTGGGCGGGGGGTCATAGCATTGCATGCCCGCGATCGGGCTTTGGGAGATGTGTGGGCGGGGGGTCATGTTACTGTATGCCCACGATCAGGAGATGTGTGTGTGGGGGGGAATGTATACACTGATACTGCCCACGATCGGGCTGCAGGGTGCGTCGGTCCCCGACGGCTGCTGCCTGGCAGGGCGGCCAGGCGCAAGTCCTCGGGGATCGGCGCACCTACATGCTAATGGCATGCAAATGGGGCCATAAATAGATGCAAATGGCCCCCCCTGTGCCTTGCATAAATTATGGCCCCATTTGCATGTCACCTTTTGAATATCGGAAATTTGCACATGGCGCAATGGTACTTGCGCCACCGCAAGTTTAATGCTCAACTCTGGCAACTTGCGGTGGTGCAAGTTCCACTGCGCCATGTGCAGTGGCTGTGGTTGGGGGGTGATATTCAAAGGAGTTGCTCAATAGCGCAACTCCTTTGAATATCGCCCCGGCCACACCCCTGCACAACTATTTTGAGCAGCGCAGGGGCTTGCGCCTCAGAATGGTGCAGTTTGAATATCTGGGCCACAGACTACATGTTTTGATAGTTGTAATACCTGGCTCCATAATAATTCTAATCTATATGCCTTATTTATTGCACAAATACTTCCTAATAGTCACTACTTGAGTCTTATCCCACCGCACCCCCACAAACACACCTATGGAAGCACCATACTGGCCTTGATTAAAGTAATTAATCTGTATTCTTTATGCAATTTTTCCATAATTACAGTTAATTTCAAACTTGAATATTATTTCTATCTATTCCATTCCAGGAATAGTTCATTTGAAACTTATTTTATAAAGTTTTGTCTACCCCCTGTTAATTTGTGTGATGGGCCCACATCAGTCTAAAAACACAATATTTAAAGTTAAGTTAGCCACAGGTTGTTCTGCATGAGGCAGGCATATAGGATTTCTGTATTAAGGATGTTTGTGTTACAAGCTTTGGCCTTAGAGTATGTTAAAAAAAATCCTGCAATTCACTTAAACCTGCATGCACTTAAAGTTTAAAAAAAGCAGCAGAAATCAAACACTACAAACCTTTGCTAGAGGTGAGGTATGTGGTGTTTTGTTTCTTGAACTGAAAATACATGGCCTGCAGCATTAACAAAATAAATAAAAGATACAAAAATCTATTGTAACGCAAAGCTTTATTGTTACCCAAAAATGACATGCCCTAAACTATAAACATTTCTTCTTTTTTTTTTGGATGTTACGTACCAAGTAATATAACAATGTTCAGTTTATTTGTTGTCAAACCCATACTTAGCTGCAAAGCAAAAATCCATTTTGCATGCACTAGATTCATGGTCAACAAACTATTGCACTACACTATATACTGCTCGTACGTCTACCAAATTATCTTTTTTTCTGAACTGAAATGCATTTTTTCTTGCTAAGAAGCGGGAGATATATCTGCACTTGAAGAGTAGATTAAATCATAATGACGTGTCCCCAAACATCTTCAGCAGATTGAGTGTAACTGTTGTGAAAATATGTGACTGAATTTGCTTGCATTGAAATCAAAAGTGTCCTTAACTAGTGCACTAATAATAACGCTCATTAAAATAAATCGTTATTTACACAATTTATGAAATTGTCACAATGTATTGCATAATTTTATTACTCACAATGTACATATGTGTACGTACGTGTGTGTGTGTGTGTGTGTATTAGTTAAATACTAATGGGATATGGAAATCCTATAGGCCTGTGCTATTGTTTTGAACCGTAATACCTACAATCCTGTCAGACACTCTTATAAGCCTTTGGAGTTTGAGCAGTCTTAAACACCTTATTATCTACCACCCTCATTAGACCCTTTTGGTTTGCCCTAAGAAAAATTAATAGAAACCTTTTTTTTTTTTTTGCTGCTCATTTTAAAAGACGCACTAGTCATCCCTGCATTATCTAGAAATCTTCATCTCACCACACTATATTATCACTGAAGCATTTTTTCAGCTCACTCACTTTATATCAAGGTGGAAAACAAGAAAAAAACTGAGGCCAGACAATGGTATAGCATCACTGTTGGTAGAACTAAAAAGAAAATCATCTCTTCAACTTAACTAGAAAAGACTGTGTTTATTTTTAGACTGAAAAAACCACAAGTATCTTCTGACCGTTTCCAAAGATAACCTTGCATGATATTTTTTATGGTGATTGAAACTATATTTTGAAAGCTGTAATATTTGCACTATCAATCATAAAAATGTATTTTTTTAATGAAAGCTTGGAATCTGACTAACACACATAGACCCTAATGATACAGTCCTCCTGTGCTGCGACATGCATATACATGTCAATACAATACTATCACTAATTTTCAATATTTTCTACCTAACTTTCCACATGGCCTTTTCAGACCCCCACCTCATGAACAAAGCAGGTGAAATGTTTCAAATCTGGGAGGAAAAGTGATTTCACAGTCACACAGCAAAATCACATTTCAGGTATGATTTGAAATATTTCACCTACCGGGTTCATGAGATAGGGTCATAAGAAGTATACATTGAAAATGTGGGGTCTAAGGCCCACCCGGTGGTGCTGAGGGTTGAGGTACTGGACGTCACAACTTGCACCACACCAGCGACCCAGGTTCGGAAACAAGCCCAGGCCATCAGGGGTCAGCGGGGAGGGAGAAGATTGAGCATTCAGAGGACAGCTTTCCTCTCCCAAGAGGGGAGGATAGGGGTTGCACTCCCACCAAATGACTGCCCCCAGGTGGATGTCTAGGGGAAGTGCAGGTCTGCAGTGCACACAGAAGGGAGGGTGCTGCGGGACTTCTGCTGATGTGCGCGTGCCTCCACACACACATGTCTGGCATGTGCACCCCAGCAACGGGGATCAAGGAGAAAAATGGAGGAAAAAATCTCCAGCCACAGGATGAAGCCCAACTCTCCACAGGCTCCACTCCTGGGCAGGGCAGAAAGGTAAGCCCTGGTAATTTCGGGATGTCGGGGCTGGGAGGGTCAGTCTGAAGGGGGCACAGAGGATAAAGGGTATAAACAAAATATGGAAAAAAAATGTGGGGTCAAAATATTTAGAAACAAATTTATGACTGTGCATTTACATTTTTCTATGCTCACTCACAACTTTTGTAACTTTCAATATTTTGACTCCAGTCTTTCAACATAGCCATTTTTTCACGCCACCTCATGATCATGTCAGATGAAGTTTTCCAGATCCTAAGAAGTGGGAGAGATATATCTGCACATGTAGAGTGCATCCCTTGCTCCACCCCCCACGTAGCAAAATGACAAGACCACACAAGCAACCACAGACAGTCATCATCAGGTAACACAAACAACATGCAACTGTTTCCAGATGACACAAATGCAGTAGTAGTGATGTGCTACCTCCATGGATTTGTATCTGCATCTGCATAAGCACAGGGACCTGTGTGTGTATATCGTACATCATGCATAAGTATGTGTGGCTCCAGAAGGCCCCATGGGGCCTGAGCCTTTGCAGCCAGAGATACTCATGACATGACCCGCTAATTAATGGTTTTCTATATGCAGCTGCATAACTGAAAAACTGCTACTGCCTTGAAAAATTTCTAGATCTGCTGCTGGAGCCATGATACCCACATTGCAACAGTACTTCTGTGTTTGTGGAGCATGCCTCCTGAAGCCAAAAGTTGGTGTGTATGCCTTACACCTGTGGCTGAAGAGGCATAGGACATGAAGCGGTATGCACTTCTACAGACAGAAGCACTGCTGCAAATTTGGTATCATGGATTTTGTGGTGCCTGCACTTCTGCAGCCAGAGGTTGGTGTGTAGGTGTTATGCCTGCGGCTGCAGAAGAGCAAGCCCATCAGTTGTGTGCATGTCCTACAGTGTCCATAAGTACCTCAGGCTGTACTTCTGTAGACAAAAGAAATATTGTAATTGCAGTGCTTAAATTGGAAATGTTTAGCGGGGAACTCTTGCATCTAGATTTCTTAGTGGTGGAACTGTCAATTCTAGGTGGAGGAACTATCCTATAGTAGTCAATGAAGAAAGATGACTGAGGTGGTGGAACTATCATGCAAGTTTAGCAAGAGATGGTGGAACTGAGTCCCTGTGGGTTGCTGCCAAGTTTAACCCTTGTAATTTGCAGAGCATGGCTTTGTATCTGGCTGCAAGTGCCTGTGCTTCTGGACCCAAAACCAGTGTTGTGATTTGAATATCATGGATTTCTATCTGCACTGACAAGTGAATGTATCTGTATTGCAGTGTGCATGCCATAGATCAGAGTTTTTCAAATGGGGATCCACAGCCACTAGGGGGGCCAAGTAGTGCATAGGGGGTTTGTGAAGTGAGTACTGAAAATTGTAACTTTAGGGGTGAAAAAAGTGGTGAAGCACATGGAAATTACTGCTTGTACCCCAGCAGTTCCATGGAAGTGTTACTTGAACAGTACAGCCACTTCTCATTATCCAGGGATTCGACCACCAGTATGGAGCAACCCCTTGACCTCCACAAGGAACACAGAAAGAGACTTAAAGTGCTTGGTTCTGGGGACAATGGGATTTGTGAGGGAGAGACTGATTCAGGGCACTCCACTGTATCCCAGGGTTTGATCACCAGTATGGATCCACCTCTACCTCAACAAGAAGAGAATCAAATGTCCTGCACCTCAAGTGTGAAGTAGGCCCCATTCATGGAGCCCCAAGCATGGAGCGCACTAGTGACTTGCCGAGGAAAAAAAAGTAGGAGATGGACTTTCCAGAGGACCTTGGGGAAAATCTGCCACGATTTAAGAAGCTCAGACTGTTGCAACTATTAAGACAATTTTATTTTTACAGCACAGTGACAAATTTGACCAATGCACCCACCTTCATTTTTCTAAATAACTGAATAAAGAGCTATGGCCCCTATGCACAAATGGGCAGAGTGGCTACATGCCACACATCTGCAGCACATAGCCACTCTAAACCCATTGCACCCCCCCAAGCAAGATGCACAAACCAAGATGCACAGCCCCTATGCACCTGATCCCCCAGCTGCGCTGACAACAATGTGCTGGGTGTTGGCAGAGGGTATGCCAGCACTACATGCAATGCACAAATGCTCACAGTGCTGCCCACAGAGTGAAGAAGAGGGCACCAGTTATGCCAGGTGGACCCCTGCCATAATACACTGCATGCCCCAGTGGACTACAATCACCAGTTGTGGTGGCACCAGGACCCAACCAACAGAGCTGCCCCTGCCCATGAGGCTGATGGGAAGGTGTCGAGAGCCCATCCATGTGGGCAGTGTGTTCATCATGAACACAAACCAGATGGGTGTGCACATTCACCCAGCTCCTGAGTGCTGACCAGCCCCCCCACCACCATAGGGCTGCCCCACACTGTCGGTGCCAAGCACAGCCCACACATGCCAGCCCCTGGTCCCCACAGTCAGTGAAGTCCCTCCAGACATATGACCCCATCCCCAGAGCATCAATCCCCCCACACGGACATCCAAGCCCTGTCCTCCCTGGCCCATCTGGTACCCGGCACCATAGGTGCTGAACCTGCCCCCGTGCCCAGTCTGAACAGACAGTACCTGAACATCCCTGCCTACCTGCCTGCCCACCCCTGGAGCCCTGACCCATCCCCCCAGCAACATCATTGGCACCATGGCACCAGCCCCCCACCTGATACTTGACTGTCAGTGCTGTGGCTGTGGACAGCTGGTGACACTGCCCTCCTCACACCTCCATAGCACTAGCCATCTGATCACTACTGGGGGCATGCTGCCTATAAATAGGGACATGCTCGCAGAAGCAATCAGATGGCTGTGGAGGTGTGAGGAGTGCAGTGCCATGGCCATCCGAGGCCTTGGCACCAACAGTCCAGTATTGGGTTGGGGCAGTGCTGTGGCAGGTGGGGAGACAATTGTTCACCACTGATGCCCTGGGGGGTACCAGATTCGGGGATATGTGGCTGGGGCTGGTTGGCAGGTGTGGTGCCATGAAGGGCAGGGCAGCCATATGTGTGTGTGTGTGGGGGGAGCCATGTGCCCAGACAGAGGGTGCCATGTACTCAGGGACCGGAGACTGGGCATGCATGTGGTGGTGGGGGATTTGTCCTGGAGAGCAACAGGGAGTGGGGGGAGGGGGAATTCCAGGGTCTGCAGCCATGGGGGCATAGCAGTGCGGGTCCAGGTGCCTGCAGTGCCTATTCACAGACCTGGACCCATGCCTTCTTGTTTCAGGGATCCACTTTGGAACCCAGGCGGGCATCCAATTGGATGCCCGCCTGGGTCCGCAACTCCGCCCCCCGCTGCTCTGCAGGAGTCCTGCATGCCAGAGAGACACAGCCATGGACAGGTGGCAGCCATTGATGAATATGGCCAGTACACACCTATCCACAGATGCAGAGCTTCATGGGTGGGATACACACCTCCAGTGCATAATTCCCACCCGATAGTACATAGGGTCCAATAGTTGTTGTTGTTTTATGTGTTAATATCATTTCCTAACATTTTGAGGTACTTTATTCTAGTGTCATAGTTTTCTGCAGCTTCTAGAGGAACTCTAAGAAACCATGTTAGCATTCTTTAGTTAAACTGTAAAGTACAAGGACACATACGCCAATGACGTTTGCCCCTGATTTTTAGGGCGGTCTGATTTTGCCTCAAAATTTATCCCGTCCCTCCTAATATTTGTGTCTTCCATGACTGAACTGTAGAGATTGTAAGCACAAAATAATATCAAATAATGGAGTTAGAGGCTGTCAAATGCTGTTTTGTTTTTGAAACCTGAATGCTCCCTGGTGGCCCATATATATACATGGGTTTAGTTGTTGACTCTTCACTCACAGCTGCAGGCTCCTGATTATCCAAAAATATAAACAGCAAGCATGGTTAACTCACATTTACTTTTTACAGGCACTGGTGTCTGGGACAGCTTTAAAAATATTAATACTCCACAACAACAAAATGGGCTGATACTGGTGCAAAAAGTATTTTAAGACTCAAAAACTTTAAATAACAACCCCCTTAAGAAATGACATGCAACTTTTATATTGGTGTATTGGTAAGTAACTAACCCCCCCCCCACATCCTCTGTCTGCCATTGCAAGTAGGGGGCCTGCTACTACTGACCTTTGGTCTAGGGGTCTCTGCACACAAAAAGGTTGAAAAACCCAGTCCTAATGTTTACCCCATTCTCATATACTGTACCCATGTCAGCTTACTTACACATGGAATGGGATGAGTGTTAGGGCTGACAACTCCATGGCACACCCCATGCCTGTTCCTGCCTGCTGGGTGGGGTGTTAGGGTGGGGGTGGGGTGTTAGGGTTAGAAGCCCTAACAGCACATTTCCCAGCTTTTGTTGCTGAAACCCTAATTATTACATTAATGAAGTTTTTTGCAAAGAATATATACTATATATATATAGAGAGAGAGAGAGAGAGAGAGAGAGGAGAGATGCTTTGGAATTTGGTCTGAAGTTTTCAGGGTATAAAGGGCTTGCCCCAAAATGGTGCCTTTTGAGGGTTTGGAGAAAAAAATATTAATCCGTTCACAAGTTACAACAGTATGAAATTTCGGTTCTAAGCATGCTCAGTAGTGTATCAAACATCTACAGTATATAGCTCACTACATATCTATACAGCCGAGGTGGTTTGGAATTTTGGTCTGTAGATCAGTAGGTTATCAAACATCTATCTAGAAAACACTACTGAGCCTACTCAGAACTGAAATTTTGAATCCTTATGACTTGGGAGGGGATTAATATTTTTGCAACCAGTCTGGGGTGAGCTCTTTCTATCATGAAAATTTCAGACCAAAATTCCAAACTTCCACCAATGGTCTCATGGTATGGTATGGTTCCAAAAAAGCCATGTTCAAAATCTGGTTAAAAATATGAAAAAAAATTACAAAAAAATTACAGTTATGCATCAGATTTCAAAACCCGACTGAAATACATTGAAGTATATTGCAGTCGCTTCCATCAGCAAGATGTGTGTCCAATCAGAGAGTGGATCTACATCATGGGACATGTTCATGTGAGTGAGGGTGTGTGGGGGTATGTGGCGGGGATGTGGGGTGCTGACTGACAGGTCAAGGTGGTGGGGTCATATTGGCGAGGGACCATTATCTCTTTTACAGGTTTAAAAAGAAAAAAACATAGAGGAATGGTTTTGTTTATTACAGCTGAGATTCTGACACCAGGGATTGGGCACCCAGTGTCAGACTACACTTCTGGGAATGGGGGCAGGTGACCTGGAAATGAGGGGGGTGCACAGAAGCAGTACCTGGTCCATTTGACAGACAGACAGATAGATAAATAGATAAAGATACACAGATGGATAGATAGACATAGAGAGAAAGAAAGAGATAGAACAGGGTATTGTTAGCTTATTGCTATCACTGGAACCAGCAGCACAACTTCCAGCTGCACCTGCAGAATTCAAGAAAGTCCCACTGTTGTCATACAGAGAACACAGGTGAGCATCTCTTCTCACTGAATTGGGCACCTTGCATTTTGGGGTGCCGTAGGATCTAGCAAAGCAGGTCCCATTTAGCTAGGTTCGGATGTTTGTTTTTTAAAGAGATAATTTAGTGTGTTTTTAGGAAAAACTGGGGTTATTTGCTGGGGGGTTTTTTTCACCTACATCCCAGACAGTTTGGAGTTTTGATCTGAAATTTTCAGGGTAGAAAGGATGTTCCTCAGAATGGTGCCTTTCATTGGTTTGGTGAAAAAAAAAATTTAATCACTTCCCATAGTTATAAGGCTTTGAAATTTCAATTCTAACCATGCGCAGTAAGGTATCAAACATCTATACAAAAGACACCACTGAGAATGCTCACAAAAGACATTTCAAATCCTTATAATTTGGGAACAAATTAATATTTTTTCACCAATGAAAGACATCATTCTGGGTCAAGCCCTTTCTTCCCTTAAAATTGCAGAACAAAATTCCAAACTGTCTAGGCAATAGGTGATGACCAAAAACAGCATGAAACACCAATGTTTCCTAAAAATTTACTATATGGATCTCAGGACCACCCATCTGACCAAAACAAAACTTAGCACATCAAGAGAGGTTGCTCCCCAGACCATGCATACAAATTTTAATGAAAATCCATTGAACAGGGCCAAAGCTATTAAAGTGCAAAGTTAGGGGTTTAAGATTAAACAGCATACTCAACCCTAACTATCATGGCACTACCATGCTACTTTAATATATATGCAGCCCAGACAATTTGGAATTTTGGTCTAAAATGTTTAGGTTGAAAGGGCTTGCCCCAGAGTGCTGACTTTCATTGGTTTGGTGAAAAAATATTAAGCCATTCCCAAGTTATAAGGATTTGAAATGTTGTTTCTGAATATGCTCAATAGGGTGTTAAACATTTATCCAAAAGACCCTATCGAGTATGCTCAGAATGGAAATCTCAAATCCTTATAACTTAGAAACAGATTAACATTTTTTCAACAAACCAATGAAAGGCACCATTCTGGAGCAAGACCTTTCTACCCCGAAATTTCTGACCAAAATTCCAAACTATCTTGGTGCTAGGCGATGACAAAGAAAACCTGATTTTTCCTAAAACCACACTACACAGATTTCAGAATCTGTACATCTGACTAGAACAAAACTTGACAAGTCAAGAGACATTCCCCCTCCCACCAACTGTGTATACAAAGTTTCTTGAAAATCCGTTGTACTGGGTAAAGCTATTAAAGTACAAAGTTGGGGGGTTAGGATTAAACAACCTACTCAACCTAAGTATAGTGGAGCTACTGCACCATTATGATATACATACAGCTCAGACAGTTTGAAATTTTGGTCTGAAATTTTCATGGTACGAAGGGCTTGCCCCAGAATGGTGCATTTCATTGGTTTGGTAAAAAATATTAATCCATTCCCAAGTTATAAGAATTTGAGATTTCAGTTCTGAGCATGCTCAGTAGGGTTTCAAACATCTATACAAAAGACCCTGATAAGCATGCCCAAACCTAAATTTAAAATCCTTTTAACTTGAAAATGTATTAATATTTCTTCACCAAACCAATGAAATGCATCATTTTGGGGCATGCCTTTTCTGCCCAAAGACTTTCTGACCAAAATTCCAAACCATCTGGGAGGTAGGTGATGACACAAATACAACAAAAAAAAACAGATTTTTTCCTAAAAACATGCTATACAGATCTCAGTATCCACACATCTGACTGGAATGAAACTTGGTACATCAAGAGACTTTGCCCCCAGACCTCAAATATTATAGGGGCATGGTAGCACCCCTGTAGTTAGGGTTGATTGGCATTTCTATATTAAGCCCCAATTTTTGCACCATAATAACTTTGGTGTACTTTGACAAAAAAGCCCAAAATGTGGCATGCAGGGTCAGCTTGTCAGAGTCTGAAGACGTGAAAAGTTTTGTGATGACATTATGTATGGTTTTTGAGATATGGAGTGGTAAAAACAGAAAAAATGCCTAGATAGTATGAAATTTTTTCCTGAAGTTTTCATGGATGATGGGGTCTGTGCCAAAGGTGTGGTTTTGGATGGTTTGGTGAAAAAATATAAACCATTTTTGAATTATGATTTTTGTGATAGCCACTAGACAGGCAAGTAAAAAAATGAACAAACTGTTAATAGTTAAGGATTTACAGTTTATTTTCAGAGAACTACTGTTCCATAATGTCAGCCATCTTGTTTTTTCCATGTTTTAAAAATGGTTCTCTAAAGAAATACTGCTTGGTAATGAATAAACAAGACATATATTTAGGTCTCAGTCACATACTTAGTTTGATTTTTGTCTTACAATTTAGAAATCTACAGAGTAAATTTGTGTTTTTGTGGTGAGAATCATTTCACCTGCATTTGCCAACATAAACATCATTCAATCAAAAAAACATTTGAATGGTAAAGATGATTCAATTGAAAAAAGTAGTTTGAACGTTTTAACAGTTTGGAATTTACTGTATTCAAGGATTGGGTGACCAGAAGAGGATTTTTCTTTGTGTGATTGTTCAGTTGTCAATACTTTTAGCCTCAACTCTACTCCTTATTTATTCTCTTTTTGGGTATTGTAATCTGAGACTTTTGTTTTAGTTATTTAATTGAGCCATTTCAATGCTTTTTTTATTTGATGGGTTAGTGGGAAGGAAGGGTGGAGGTGAAGAGGTGTTTTTGGTGTGGTCAGCTTATTTAGTTTTGATATGGCATCAGGGATGTTGCATAATTGTGCAGCCCTTCCTTTGAGGTGTTTTGTTGCCTCCTGGGCATCGGTCATGACTCTTAAAGCTCTGGGTGCTTCTCTCCCTTTTGCTTCATTCCCAGGCACCGAGTTTTAGCAAGGTATCATGAATAGATTCGCTCCACCCACTGGATGGCCTGCTGACCCTTTGTTTTAATGCCACTGTGATATAGGGCTTCTTTCATGCTGCTTCAAGTGGCCAGTGACTTTTCCTTGCCATATTGTCACCTACATTGTATATGAGACTTTATGGTTACAGGATGTACAGTAATTTAATTTTGGGGTGGCGAGCAATGTAGCTTGTTGGCACATGGCATGGAGGGGCAATCCTAGTTTGGCCATCAGTAGCAACTTGGATTAAACCTCCTACTGGGCAGCACTACAGCCTCTGTTGCTCGAAGCTCAGGAGTTGGCTAAACAGTGCAATCCACCTTGGGAGCCAAACTCCTATTACATACACAAGCAACAGAAAATTTACCTTAGTAAGCTGCAGGTTGTAGAATACTTTATCCTACCTGATCATCCCCCCTGCTCACCATGAAAGGAATGCTAATTTTTAGCATCTCCTGCAGCAGTTGGAGGATGACTTTGCTGTGTAGCCTAGTACTCTGGCAGGGCTTGTATCACTTCCAGTATAATGGCTGGCTTACCATGGCCCTATTTATTGGTATTTATTGTAGCTTGTTTTCTGCCTCTTTTTAATTTGTATAACGATGTGGCCCTACCTCTGTGAGTTTTATAGCCTAAGAGGGTGTTGGTTAACACTCCTGCAGCCTTTGTAGCCTTTTTCTCTCCTTTGTTTAAAACTGGGCATTCTCATCCTAGCAGGGTATCCTGTCATGATCCACTCCACTTACCAGAGGGAATACTGATCCCTCGTTTGAAGCCAGTGCGGTACAGAACTATTTTCATGCTCTTTTAGTGGCCAGACACCTCTCTTTGCAGTGCTGCCATTTTTGAGGTGTGAGGGATACTAGGGTTTCAGACTACAAGGTAGGGGTAGTCCCAGTCTAGCCAACTGTAGTGACCTTGACTATTGCTTCTATTAGGCAGCTATGCTGCCCTGGCAGGCCAAAGAATGGGATTCAGTTGAGAGATGCACTTTCTTGGGAGCTGAGTACCAATCGCCCATGCGAACCAGAAATAAAATCCATTTTGGTGGGCTACAGGCTGTGGGATACTTAGTTTTTTAACTGATCATCCCTCTGCTCACTATGAGAGGTATGTATGTTCTCAGAGTCTCCTGAGCAGATGTGATCATCCAGTTGTGTAGCCTATTATTCTGGAAGGGCTTACATAATTGCAACTGTAATGGGTCACTCACCATCATTCTATTCACTTGCATTTCTCACATGCAAGAGTGATTTGGAAGGACAGATTCCATAGGTTTAGCTTTGGCGGTAGCCCTGTTACCACCAAACCTTGCACACTATGGACTTTAAAGAAGATCAAACTTATTGCATTGTATATAGTTTCATATGTCTGTTGTTGGTTATTGCAGTTGTTAGCCTGTTAATTCACATTGTAATCCTGTTTATTTGTTTTGAAAGACAGACTACTGATATATCTGTAATCACATACCATGCTGGGGGGGGAGCTCTCTCAATCCTTTGTTTATGGCTTATAAAACTATTTCTTGGAATGTTCGTGGGCTGAACAGCCCCGTAAAATGAAAGAGAGTCATCTATTGAGTTCACTAGTGGCAAAGGGAGTGAGGTCTATAGAAGTAATTCTAAAACTAAAAATACATCATTTATTTTTAATGGCAGTCCATGGCATATGTCATTTATACAGTGTCTTTACTGTATCTATGCAGGGATGAAAGCACAGGGCCCAAAGGGCCCTGCGCTCACACAGGCAAATGAGTCTATGACTATATTGTTTCAAAAAGTAACAAAATTCATTGCAAAAAAAACTTTGTTACTGTACCTGTTAGGGTTAAAGTGACAAAAGTAGAGAAATGTGGTATTAGGGCTCCCAACCCTAACACCCAACCCCCCACCCTGCAGGCAGCAACTCGAGCATGGGGTATACCTTGAGGCTCTCAAGCCTAACGCTCACCCCATTTTCATACACTGTACATGTTTCAGCTTATTTTCTGATGGGGTGAGTGTTAGGCTTGAGAACCCCAAGGTACACCCATGCCTGATTTGCTCCCTGCAGGGTGGGGGTGGGGTGTTAGGATTGGTAACCCTAACACATTTCCATACTTTTTTTACTTGAACCCTAACTGGTGCAGTAGCAAAGGTTTTTGCAATGAATATATATTATAGAGGCACAATAGCACCACTACAGTTAGGATTGAGTAGGCTGTTTAATGTGAAACCCCTAACTTTGCACTTTAATAGCTTTGCCTCTGTTTAACAAATTTGCATGAAACTTTGCATGCACTGTCTGGGGTGCAGTGTTTCTTGAATGCCATATTTTGTTATGGTCAGATATGTGGATTCTGAGCTCCAGATAGTGTGTTTTTAGGAAAAATCTGGTTTTCTTGCTTTTTTTTACCATCACCTAGCACCCAGATGATTTGGAATGTTTTGGTCTGAAGCTTTCAGGGCAGAAAGGTTTGCCCCAGATTGGCGCTTTTCATTGGTCTGGTGAAAAAATATGAGTCTGTTCACCAAGTTACAAGGATCTGAAATTTTGGTTCTCAGCATGCTTGGTAGGGCCTTTTGGATAAATGTTTGATACCCTACTGAGCATGCTCAAAACTGAAATTTCAAATTCTTGTAACTTGGGAATGAATTAATATTTTGTTCACCACACAAATGAAAGGTGCAACTCTGGGGCAAGTACTTTCTACCCTGAAAATTTCAGACCACAATTCCAAACCATCTGGGCTATACATATATATTATAGTGCCAAGGTAAAGCCACTACAGTTAGGATTGAGTAGGCTATTCAATGTTAAACCACTAACTTTGCACTTTAATAGCTTTACTCCCCATTCAATGGATTTGCATGAAACTTTCCACACACAGTCTGGGGGGATGTATTTTCATATGCCAAGCTGTCTTCCAGTCAGACGTGTGGATTTCAAGATCCACATAGTGTGTTTTTAGGAAATATCTGTTTTTTCTTGTTTTTGTTTTTGTCACCACCTAGAACGCAGATGGTTTGGAATTTGGGTCTAAACTTTTCAGGAATGAAATGGCTTGCCCCCAGAATGGTGCCTTTCATTTCTTTTGTGAGAAAATATTAATCCGTTCCCAAGCTATAAGGATATGAAATTTCAGTTCTGAGCATGCTCAGTAAGGTTTTTTGAATAGGTGTTTGATACCCTATTGAGCATGCTTAGAACCAAAATTTCAAATTCTAATAACTTTGATTAGATCAGAATATATGTATTTGTCAAAACATACATCAAACATAAAGTTTCTAATATGTACAAAATGATTAAAAATGCAATGTTACAACATCATTCAAATATTAAAAGGAATGTAATTTATCTTCTAAGCACCACCTTCCATGCATATGTTCAAAATATAAATGTGTTTTCAACTGTTCAAATACTACTAGGTTGGTCATTATGTACACCTTGCCAACAATATTTAGCATTTCTATCTTTGTAACAGCCTGTTCATTGCACTATGCCCAAATTGTGTAATGTCATAAATTGTACTGGGTCTAGAGAAAATGAACTGATCTTTCAAATTTCTTTGCATTAGAAATTTGACCTTTTTTCTCCCTAATTAATATGGGTGTTATCCATTTTTTTTCTCTCATGAGTAAAAACAGGACAATCCAAGCAAATATGTTCCATGGAGATAAACTGAGTCTCATCACATAAACATTTGTTTGCATAGCACAGTCCACAATTCGTTTTTATATTGGGAAGGTAACACAGAAGTAACATATACCTAAAATTAGCCAGGATCCTTCTATGTTCTTTTTTTTCCCACAATAATGCAAGTAGTTACTTGACTCATCATTGCCCAGAATGCTTGAGTATATTCCTATGTTGTCAACATTGTGAATCCTTTCACTCTCTTTTTGTATCAACATGTCACTGACTCTTTGTAAAACTTGTTTTAAATAGTTTCCATCCAAATATCTCTCTGAGAAGAGCCAAATGTTATATAGCCCATCATGAACTAGTATTTTATTTAATACCCGCACATGGCAAACCAGTTGTTAAAGGACTGTGAGTAGGAATCTCTCCAACACACTTTGAACAATCTGGAGTCATCCTTAAGCTGAATCCTTTTTAACAACCTGGAAGCTCTATTAGTAACTTTAAATTCTAAAGGTAGTCAGTTTGCTTCCATTCTCAAGAAAGCAGATGTCATATCTCTTGGAAGACCAAGACAGTACCTAATGAATTAATTTTGTATTATCTACAGGTCATATAAATATGGAATAATGCATGGAGAAATTTGGTTTATGGGAATTTTATACACCCCCGAGGTGTGTGATGCCCCATAAACCCACAAGGGTGAAGCCCGAGGGGTTTATATGGGCATCACACACCAAGGGGGCACATAAAATCCCCAGAGAACCATACTTCTCCATGTTTTATTTTTTACATTTACTGGTTTTAGGTGGTTTTTGGTTTAAATTATCTTTTTTGTCACTTTGCGAGGGTAACTGTTACCGCCAACAAGCTTCTCTCATGCTAAGTGACCGATTGTGTAGCACTTGTGAATGTCCAGTGTAAGGACAGCTTGTTCAGCATTTTTTCTTGTCATGCAGCGGTACTGTTCTGCCTGTGATTTATGGAGCTCCATAAACTACATGTGTGGTTTATGGAGCTGTTGGGACACTCACTGGCAGTGGTTTATAACCACTAACCAGTAAATATATGCCTATAGATGCCCCAAATTTCACATCCATACATCAGTTGATTTATTACTTTGGCCTCATAGGCTCTCTTTAGGGCCTTAAAAGAGTTGTCTGCAAATTTCTTAACAAAGCTCAGTATACCCAAACAGGTTTTATTTGCTGTAGCTTTTGTGTTTTTAAATGAGTTCCAGGTT
Source organism: Neoceratodus forsteri (assembly GCA_016271365.2). Classification (NCBI taxonomy): domain Eukaryota; kingdom Metazoa; phylum Chordata; order Ceratodontiformes; family Ceratodontidae; genus Neoceratodus; species Neoceratodus forsteri. Next base: position 1,412,926,266 of record CM028130.1, read on the forward strand.
AAATATTTATCAATGTTTACTCCCAAGTAGCAGAATTCAGGTACTTCATCAAAGCTTTCTCCATTGATACACCACATTTCTTTCTTTTTATGTTTTTTATCTCCAAAGATGAAAATCTTAGTCTTTTTTACATTAAGCTCTAATTCCAGCTCCTTAAGATGTTTCATGGTACTTGTGATTCCTCTTTTGAGGACCAGAGGGGTTAGGGATAACAAGACAGTATCATCAGCGTACATTAGGATTTTTGCCTCCTCATCACAGATTGTGGGGGCAAATGTATCTACTTTGTCAAGGTTTGTTATTATGCTATTGATATATAAGTTAAATACACAGGGTACCAATAGACACCTGGAACCTGTGCTGTCCCTGAGCACATTACGCATTCTCAAATGTACAACCCAATGGCTACACAAATATTTACTTGTAACAATCACACAGGAGTATGGTGTGCATATTATGGAACACATACAAACATGGGAGAGAAAGAAGTAAGTGCCTTGGCTGGGACTTGAACCCAGGTAATCCGGAATACCATTCCAATTGCGCTAACAAGCTGCACCACCGAGACAACTGGAAACTGGGCTGTCCCTGAGCACATTACGCTTTCTCAAATGCACAACCCAATGGCTACACAAATATTTACTTGTAACAATCACAAAGGAGTGTGGTAAGCATATTATGGAACACATACAAACACAGGAGAGAAAGAAGTAAGTGCCTTGGCAGGGATTGAGGGACTGAAATAGCAATGTCAAGTCCAGAAAGATTTACAGGACGGTGTTGCCTTGATGCTTACTTTTTTATTTCTACTTTTTTTACACAGCACTTTGTCCCATGCCAGCCACACCCTCACCCGACATGCCCGACAGACAGTACCCTTCCTACCACACCACAGACTACAACATAGAGGATTACGTATGAACAGTCATACATAAAAAGGATATTCTTGTATCGATAGATTTCCTTGGTAACAGATGACCTCTAGAGCACAGCTCGAGAGGTACTCTGTTACCAAGGGAATCTCAAGATACAAGAATCTCCTTGTTTGTGTATGACTGCTCAAAATCACACAAAACCAGCTGGAGAAGACAACCGAGAATAGAAATTTTGACATTTTCTTTTTTTTAACTGACACAGTGTGCTACAGATGTTTCTGCAAGTTCAAGTTTAAAAAAAACAGCAACTTCCAGCTTAACTGGATTGAGGAAAGCAACTATGTGGCAGCATTCCAAGTTGTTATGCTGCAGTAGTGACATAGCTAGTGCAGCATAACAGCTGTGATTACATAGTTACTGCAGCATAACAACTCCATTCTAGTTATGGATTTCTATCCATAACAACATTCTACCATACACTATATATAGAATAGTGGATGGCTGACTATCCACAACAAGGCTGTGTTTCCATCGAGGGAGTTGATGATGTCATAGAGACCTCGAGAGCGAAGCTCGAGAGGTCTCCATGGCATCATCAACTCCCCAGATGGAAACACAGACTTAGCTGTGGATGGTCAACCATCCACTGTTTTTTATAGTATATGGTTTCCCCAAAATGAACACAAGGTCCATAACTTGCATTGACACTCCTGTACTGGTCCTCGCTCAAGTCCCAGCCCACAAGATACCAATCCTCCTCACTATGGTTATGCTCTGTTTAACCCACGTCCTGAAATATGGCGCTACTCTGCTTACGGTCCCGCTCCATTGTTACCGTAACTGTGCCAGAGATTAAAAATCAAAACAAAAAAAATGTAAATTGATAGTTTGGACACACGGGCCGATAATGACAGCCAGTGTCAAACTGTCTGCTCGCCCACGCCCTCTCGCTAAATGGATCGCCATTTCAGAATGCATTTTAAAAGCACTGCCTGTTTCACCAATCGGGTAGGAGCTCAAGGGGCAAAAGTTGTTGTACTATCGATGTGACGTCAGAACGATAGTACAACAACTTTTTTGACCTTTGAACTGTCCTACAACAGGATTTGGAAACCATCGTTTTCCATCCACAACAATCCCTAACCATATACTATATGCTTTTTTTATTTTATTTTTATTTCTTTAGGCAGCTTTGCCTTAACATCAGTTCTGGTTTTTACAATTTGTCTTTACTTTTGGCACAGAAACAAAAAGCCCAACCCTCACTCTCTTCCTCCTTTACTGCTGCTCAGTCTGGTCCAGCCCCTTTCTTTTTAATGTTTATCTTACTTCCTTAAGCACCTTTTGCCTTTTTATTATGGTCAAGGCCACTGATTTACAGTGATTAAAACAATGAAATTCCGTTTTCAAGACAACAGATTCCGGAATTGCACTGGTGATTGTTACTCTAATTTCCGGAATTTACCGGGATTCTGCTGTCATTCTTTTAGTATGTGCATAAATAATCAGAATAAAATAAGGCTTAAGATACAGAGCATTAAATAAAGGAAACTGAAAATAGTACAGGAAGCAATTATAAGAAAAATACAAGTTTTGTAGATTTACTGATCTGATATAAAATGCCAGATTTGATGAAATCTTTGTTTTTACTGGTGTTCAGGCAGCTCTAATTCTGGAATTTTACTGGGTTTTCCGGTAAAAACTGAAAATCAGTGGCCTTGATTATGGTCAGTTCTTCTTCTTTACTTTTCCAAGAGTAACACAAACCACTCTCTCCTCTACTGCTTGGTCTGGTCCACCCTGTTTCCTTTCTGTTACTGTTTCATCTCACTTTCTTACAAGCCAAAAACAAAGCCCAACCCAACCCTCCTCCTCTGTAGTGGTCAGTCTGGTGGTTCACCTTTTCCTTTCTTTAATTCTTTATTTTATTTCCCTAGGTAGATGGAGTCTTTTTATTTAGCTCAAGTGCTACTGTGCTGCATGAAGCTTCTTTGTAGCTAGTACATAAATCATAGTGGCCCAACAGTAACAGATCACCTTTGGCCCCGCACTCTCTAGTACCCAATCTTAATTTTTTATTTTATTTCCAGACTGAGCCTTTTTATTTTGCTCAACTGCCACTGTGCTGCATGCAGTTTCTTTGCAGCTAGCACACAAATCGTAGTGGCCCAGCAGTAATGCACTATCATTTGCCCCTCTACGCTCTAGTACCCGATCCTGCAGCCCAACACACTGTTCTATCATTATTTTTCAGTTCTTTTTTTTCTTTCATTTTTGTTCTTTTTTGGGGGGCAGATTTCAATCATGTTGGAAGTCGGCAGGCACGCAGATCCAGCATCGCTGATGAGTGCATCCTTTGTGGCTCCCGTCTCCCCCCCCCCAACTCACCATCGACAGACAGTCACACTCCCTTTCAGTACTCTATTTTTTCTTTAATGTTTTAATATGTTGTAGTCAGTGACATTTAGTTGCAGAGATCTCCCCACAAAACAGCATCAGACACAATAGTGCTGTGCCATTACCTGCAATCCATTAGTACTCAGACAGCTACATCATTTCCCCCTTAAGTCAGAGTGCGAGTGCACCTCCAATCTAACTTTTAACTTCCCCAAGTCACCACTGGGGCCAGTACATCTTCTTACCCTAGTTTCTGACTGTTCTGTTACTCCCTGCCACTCCAATGACTTTCTGGCTCCTCCTCAGTTCCTGGCAGCTCTCTCTCTCTCTCTCTCTCTCTCTATTCTGCATTTGCTCTCCACACCTCAATGATGCACCTGCCTCATTCTTGGGGTCTTCATGTGACTCAGCTCTACAGTGCTCCAGTCAGTCACATGGCCTCCAGGATGGTCTGACTCAGACATCGGCAGCAAACACCCCAGTGGAGGAGCCAAGAAATGCATTGAAAAAATTGTGGGGTTTTTTTAAGCACTATTTGTCTGCAGACAACTTGCTCTGTGCAAAATGCTTGTCCTTGACTGCACAGTGATAGCCCAGGATGTCAGGCTATCATATCTGCCAAACCCACATGCTCATTCTCGGAAAGAGCAATAATAATTCCTATAAAGAATTTATTACCTGTTACCACCTCAATGCATCTTGAGTCAAGTAGTATATTAACCATAATTGTGATTCCTCCCTTTGGCCACCCAATTGTTTTGTCTCTGATTGCTGGTAGTGACCATGTTTGAAATCCTTCTAAATACCTTGGGTTTAAATTCAAGTCCCATGTTTCTTGAAATAAGAGTATGTCCAACAATGCTAAGCTCTCCACCCACTCTGTCTTCTAATTTAGAAATATTTCCTGCAACTTTCCAGCATAAAGTGTCAACATGGATCTTTTTTATGGTTTTACTATGATCAGTCATGCTGAGTCAATCCAAAGAGGATATGGTACTTATGAATGAGTTTGATGTTTTATTCAGAACCTGTGACTACTCTACCACTGAAACCTCATTGGAGACTTTATCATAACTACCGTGTTCCTCTAGAAGGAGGACAATTGATTTAATTCTTGGGCCTCTCTTTTTTCTGCCCCTGATAAGTAACTGATCACTGTTTTCAACGTCTTCTTCCAATAATGTATGTTCTTGTTCCACCAGTATTAGAACTTTTGTTATTCTTTGTTTAGCGTGTTGTCCATTTCTGGTAATTTTTTCACTACTTTTTGAATTCCTTATGCTATCAGATTCTTGTGTTACCCTAATGGTGGAGTCCAGTGTTACGCCAAACCCCTTAAATCAACCGTGTTGCTTAATACTGTCTGTCTTGCTTTGTTGGAGTTTAGAACTATGCATATCCACCCTTTGTATGGAGGGCATGTATATCTATAAACTGAGCCCAAATCTGCCAAGTAAATTTTCTGTCAACCACCCCTTTCAGAGTATTATATACTGAGTGCTTTATAATAAAGCCATTTTCTTTCTTGGATTTGGGGATTCCCTTAATAAATAAAGTAGGAAGAGTTTTCCCTTTTTTAATGTTATCTTCCTTTTTCATGTTGGTTATGTCCTTAGCTTTACATTGTGCATTATCCACCAGCTTTGTCTCTAGTTTGCTCTTTTTCCTTTGGTCAGATTGTATGTTAGCTTCTTCAAACTGAACATATCTCCTAATCTGGCTTTTTTCTAACCCTGCTGTTTGATTTTTATCATCAATTACATTTTTTTCTGCTGAGGTATTATCCTTATTAGAGACACTTAAGGTATGTTGTTTCTTTTGATGATTATTTTTGAGTCAACTCACTTTCTTCAGACAGAGTTTTTTTCCCTTGTATGGGCTTTTAAATTTGATTTCAGCTGTGCTTTTCTTTTTCTAAGCTGTTCTACTAAAGCCTTAATTTTCCTAATTTCTTATTCAGCTAGTTTTTTAGAAATTGTAACAATACTATCCTCCTGCATTTGATCAGGCCCCGCTCTAGTTTTTTTCTTTATTAAATATTTTTCTGTTAACATTAATTTGGTCTCTATTGTTCTCATGAACTATACTGTACTCAGTTCTTATTTCCTTGCAGATAGCATGTGTAGTATTTCCTTTAACAGGGCGTTACTAGTTTGGATCTCATTTTGTAGGTCCAACATTCCACCCACTAATAGGGATAAATAATATTCCATGGTGTGTCCATTTGCATTATGAGCTTGATTAGATTTGTCTTGTTGTTTATTGGAGACAATTTCTTTTTCTAATGGCTAAGAGAAATTTGATCATATAGGAGGTATATTGGGGGAAGCTGTGGTGGATCTCAGTTTACCTTATTAATAAAAGGAGAGATGAATTCATCAAGCTCTCTTTGAAATGTTACTCTTCCACCAGAATTATTTGTCCTGGTTGTTTCCAGTAAATGTAACTCTTTTTTTCTCCTCTTTATCTTTTGGGGAAGTACTTTTGCCCAGTGGTGTATCTGAAAGGTCTTCTAAGTTAAGGCACAGACCTACTTCCTCCATGCTTTGGTCTAAACTGGAGTATGCACACCCATTAGGGGTATCCAGATCTATTAATTTACTATAGGTGGGTTATTTTATAGCCCTAATTTTCTGCAACAGGATGTTATCCTCATTATCATTGCTGTGCTTCAATGAGGATGTCTTAATTGGGCACAGCTTGACTTTCTGTATTTTTCTATTTACCCTTAAAATCATATTCTCCTCATGTGGGCTCAAAAAACTGGTTATTGTACTGACCCCTTTATTATTTCTAGTAACCCTTTCTTGTACTTTTTTTTCCCTTTTCTTGTTTTTTTAGGCAGTTTCTTTCATTGTTTTTTAATTCTGCCCATTTTAAAGAGTTTATAAAGGCTCACAACTTATTATAAAAGTTAAAATGCAAGTGATATAATCACAATTTCTATCAGTGAGTTTAATTGTTAAAGCAATTGTTTGTCTGGGTAATATTTATGCAGTGTTTGAAAAAGAATAAAAAAAGATAAAACTGCTACACAAGCCCCTAACAACTGAGAGAGCTCCTGTCCCCAAAAATTCCCCCAATTAGTTCCCCAAATCCTAGAAGAACTGAGTTTCCACAAAGATAGCAGAAATGACCAAATATGGAATATGAAGAACTAGGATGAAACTAAGTTTAAAGCCCTGGCCTGGCCACCATTGAAAGGGCATCTTGAGTACCCTTCCTTATGCCTAGCCTACAAGCTAAGGTCAGACAATACACCACCAAGCCTTGCCAAAACATTATCTGCTAAACATAACAGCAGGCCCCTTAGATCATGCAGCCATCAGCTCCTCACTGTACCTAAAGTTAGGTCTTCCCAGGGACAGAGGTCATTCTCGACTAGCATCCTGCCCCTCTGGAACATTCTTCCAGAAAATGTACAGAGATGTAATTCCCTCAGGGGATTCAAAATGAGACTTAAGGCTCATCTGCTAGACCTTAACCAATGCACTTGCAACCATTGAAAACTGAATCCTCCCTACCATCTGTATTTCCCTACTGCTATTTTATCTATAACCACGAATGTCACCTAGTTATCAACCTGTGTTGAGTGCTGATAATGAGTGTTGAAATTTGGGAAATTGCCTAAATGTTAACTATAATTTGAATGATAGGCATTGCAATGTTTGATGTACACCAATCTATGTTCTCTGTACTACTGTCTGTTGAATACTGTGTACTGTGCTAGCTCACGAAATATCAACCTGTAATTGTATTGTAACTTAATGGAATGTTTTTAACTGTGATTAATCCCAGGTCACCCCTGAAAAAGGGACTGTCATGGTCTCAGTGGGTTTACCTGGTTACCAAAATGTTAATAAATAAATAAAAGAAATACATTTAAACACAAATACTACACAATATAAAAAGCAGAGAACCATTAAAACAATAATTTCCACAGTTAATTACTTGACCATAGCATACACATGGCATGCATGTCGCTAGCAACCTTGCTGCCTATATGACAAGACCTGCTGTTTATATCACACAGCACAACACATTTTAATAGAATCTTCACAAGTTTCTAAATGCTGAGTTGAGTTGTCGAGTCTTGCTTGCCAGGTACAAGTAGCAGCCACAGACACTGCCAGCTATTTCCCGAAATTTCTGTGATATTTCCAGAAATATCTCCTGCTTTCTGCATTTCCACAGTAGGGGCTGCAGAGAGAAACTCTTCAGGAATCTCGTGAAATATCTGGAAATAGCTGGCAATGTCTGTGGCTACTACTGTGTATCCCCAGGAATAGTTCTGGGAGTGAGAGACACCAGTGCCTGTGCTCTAACACTATTTATCAGCCCCTGACAGTACAGATCATGTGACTTCTGTAGCACAAAATTTTAAAATTCGTAAATCATAAAACAAGCCACAATAAATAATTTGGCATGTATGTTAAAAAAAATTTAGATTACTATTTTATAATTAATGAGTTCCATTTTTTTCAATGTAAAAATCCATGTATTAAAAACCATAATACCTGAGTAGGTATTACGGCATTCACGAAGTCTCTTCTCCTACGAATGCACTCGAGACACTACACAAACACAGCTCGCACTTAAACCTGTCCGTTTCTCTTCACACACAACTGATCAGAAATACTCACCTGCTTACTGGTGATAGCTCCGTACAAAATATTCTCCAGCAGCCGCGCATCACCTAAAGAATATAAAAAAAAATGCTCAGCAGATTTAAAACCGTGGATGAAACAGAAAGAGAAAACTTTGTTAAACAACAAGAAAACCACACCATCCGTAAAACACAAAGCGACCTCAAACTCTTTACAACCTTCTTGTCTGAGGTAGGACAGCCACTGAATTTTGAAACTTTTGACCTTCCACAATTAGACAAAGTGCTGGCAAATTTCCTATATGTTATTAAAAAGCAAGACAGCTCAGAATATGAGCCAGGCACTATACAAGGCATTGTGGCTAATATTGAGAGACATTTGTCCTCACACAAATACCCAAATTCTATTTTTAGATGCTCTGACAACATATTTGTGGACACAAAAAAAACTTTGGCAGCCAAACAAAAACAACTAAAAAAGGCTGGAAAAGGCAATCGCCCAAACAAAGCCCAAGCATTAACTGACGAAGATGTAAAACTACTGTACAAGTCAGAAACGCTAAATATGACCACACCAACTGGGCTCCTCAATTTTCTATTTTTTAATCTGGGTATCCAATTTGCATTGTGCACAAAGGAACATTATGACCTGCAATGGGGAGATATTCGAGAAAGCATAGATACAAATGGGAACACCTTTCTCAAATATTGTGAGCACCAGACTAAAACCAGGACAGGAGAAAACCCCCGTGATGTGCGCCCAATAAATCCACAAATTTACCAGAATACACAAAACCCAGAGAGAGACACCATACAAGCATATCATATTTATAAATCCCAGAGACCACCAGAAATGCTAAAACCAGATGCTCCCTTTTATATAGCACCCAACAGCAACAAAAAGGAGTCATCCCTCTGGTTCAGAAACATGACTATTGGCATCAATAAACTCAGAACAATGATGCATACCATGAAAATGGACTCTGGCATTCCTGATTCAAAAATAATTACAAACCACAGCACAAGAAAGACTACCATTCAACGACTGGTAGAACATAATATTCCACCAACTGGTATGCAGCAGATATCAGGGCACCGCAATATACAGTCCATTAATAATTAGTCCAGTCTTTCGGAACATAAGCAGCATGAAATAAGCAATCTCCTAACTTACTCTGATCACCAAATGCCATCTACTTCCAAGGCTCCTTAGCAACAAGACAGATCTCCACAGTTCACTAACCAGCACAACAAAATGGCTTCCGGTAACATGCAGGCTATGTTTGGGAGTGCCTGCATTTTTCACAGCCTCGTCACAGTGAACATATATAACTCCAACCAGAAACCACAAAAAAGAAAAAGAATCTGAGTCATTGAGGACTCAAACAGCTCCGATTAAGGTATTTATACTAAATCAAAACAATGCCACTTTCATTAAAGTAATAAATGTAATGATTTGCTATACCAAACCAGACTCCTACAGTACACACTTTTAACATGATCCCTAACTACCCTCCCTTTCAACCCTCACCTTTCCTCTGCAGGTCAAACAATGACAGCACTGGAAAACAGATGTCACAACATGAAACTCCACCGCAACCATCTGCACAGTTATTTACTCTTTATTGTTTCCTCTCTTTACCAGTTAAATATTTAAATTTAAATGTTCAAGCACAGTTTTCTGTTTCTGACACAAATTAAAGCGTTTCATCTCCACAAGGTAGGACTCCAGTTTCTTCTTTTTTGTATCGCAAATCTCAACAAGAAAAAAGGTCACCCTTCAATTATAAATAACAAAATATGGGGTGGTGTGTCTTACTTGAATTTACCACATTCTCTCATTGTTGGATAGCTAATAAACCCCAAGGGCAAAGGCTGTCCAACAACTCAGGAGTGTGTTAAATTCTCGTAACACACTGCACCCCATACTTTATCCTATATATAATGTGAAAACCTCACACAACTGGCCAACCTGGATCGGCAAAGTTGGAACTTAATGAAACTTGTGAATGAACTTATGGAAATGTTATGGTTTAGAGTGAAACTTTTGGAGAGCAACATTTTGTACATATTATGTTGAATACTTACAGGTGCCTTTATAAACTGTGTTCACTTTATCCCCTTTATGTATTAATGTACTAAATGTACTAAATAGAATATTCAAAATATACTGAAATGTGCAGAGTATTTGGGTTGCCAAAGTGTTCAAAGAACCAAGTATTCAGAGAGTTTAGTAATGCTCAGAATATTCTGAAAATGTCCAAAGGGATTTTTGTTTGGATTAGTTACTCCTTAATGCTGATTGATCCTTCATTTTCTCTGTTTCACCATTTCTCCATCCCAAGTTTCCCTGGAGCTGTTTTTTCTTATCTTTTTCTTGGCAAGAGTGGCAGCAACTTAAATCAAGCTCCAGACACAATATTCAGCATCGACCATCAAACAGTATGCAGAGAACAGTAGATTTTTTTTTTACTTTTTATCAAGGGTAAGAAGAGATTTCCATTCCTCTTAACTTCTTGGCAACTTAGCAGATGTGGGGGGTTAAATCAAAGTGTGACTGCTGAGCTGCTTATAACCCACCCTAAGGGTTCTCTGTGCGGCTCCACATACTCTGTCTCCAACATATGTCACTCCTCACGTACAGCCTTCCTTCTGGAGTGGGGACAGAACACAGAACAGCAGAACAACACTGGAGCATAACCACACAAGATTTGCTGGAAAGGATATAGAAATATTATCACATACATAATGTTGGCATACCTGCTATAAATTAAAAATGGGCTTTTCTAAAACCCTGCTTCTAGGACTTCTCCACAACTTTAAAGTATGCAGTGATCATCAGACTCCTCCCACCTCCTGTGATAATATGAAAATGTATCCGGAAGGCTTGCAGTTCTCACCATGGCCCTCTTATGACTTGAGAATGGGTTAATATATTTTCACCAAAGCAATGAAAGGCAACATACCGGGGCAAGCCCTTTTCACCCAGAAAATTTCAGACCAAAACTCAAAACCGTCTGGGCTGTATATATATTATGATGGTGCAGTAGCACCACTATAGTAAAGATTGAGTAGGCTGTTTAATGTTAAACCTGTAAGTTTACACTTTAATAACTTTGCCTCTATTCAATGGATTTGCCCAAAGCTTTGCGTGCATGGTCTGGGGGGCACAGTCTCTTGACATGTCAAGTTAAGTTGTAGTCAGATGTGTGGATTCTGAGATACATACAGTAGCTTTTTAGGAAAAATCATGGGTTTTTTTGCTATATTTTTGTCATAGCCTACAGCAAAGTTAGGGAATTAAGATTAAACAGCCTACTCAACACTAACTGTCATGCCACTACCATGCCACTGTAATATATATGTATATACAAGCCAGAAGGTTTTGAATTTTTGTGTCAAAATGTCAGGGTTAAAAGGGCTTGCCCCAGAGTGGTGCCTTTCATTGTTTTGGTGAAAAATATTAATCGATTCCCACGTTATAAGAATCTGAAATTTCAGTTATGAGTATCTTCAGTAGGGCATCTAATATTTATCCAAAAAGACTATACAGAGCATGCTCAGAATGGAAATTTTAAATCCTTAAAACCTGGGAACAGATTACTGTTTTTCCTCCAAACTAATGAAAGGCACCATTCTGGGGCAAGCCATTTCTACACTGAAAATTTCAGACCAAAATTCCAAACCATCTGAGTTCTAGGAAATGACAAAAAATAAATGAAAAAAGTAATTTTTCTTAGAAATACACCATATGGATCTCAGAATCCACACATCTGCCTGGAATGAAACTTGGCATGTCAAAAGACTTTGCCCGCAAACAATGCATGCAAAAATTTGCGCAAATCTGTTGAATGGAGGCAAAGCTATTAAAGTGCAAAGTTAGAGGGTTAACATTAAATAGCCTACTCAATCCTAACTAGCACCCTGCTACTGTGCCACTATAATATATATAAAAGAAGTTTGGAATTTTGGTCTGAAATTTTCCAAGTGAAAAGGGCTTGTCCCAAAATGATGTCTTTCATTGGTTTGGTGAAAATATATTATTCCATTCCTAAGTTAAACGGATCTGAAATTTTGTTTCTGAGCATGCTCAGTAGGGTATCAAATATATATCCAAAAGACCCTACTAAGCATGCTCAGAACTGAAATTCTAAATCCTTATGACTTGGGAAAGGATTAATATTTTTTCAACAAACCAATGAAAGCTACCATTGTGGGGCAAGCCCTTTCTACCCTGAAAATTTCAGATGAAAATTCCAGGCTATCAGGGCATAAGGCAATGACAAAAAAAAAACAGCAAAACTTTTTTTTCCTAAAAATGCACTATATGGATCTTGGAATCCATACATCCCACCAGAATGAAACATGGCATGTCAAGAGACTTTGACCCCAGGCTGTGTACATAAAGTGTCATGCCAAACCATTGAACAGAGGCCAAGACATTAAAGTGCAAAGTTAGGGGTTTAACATTAAACAGCCTACTCAACCCTAACTATAGTGGTGGTACCACACCACTGAAATTTTTATGTAGAGTCCAGATGGTTGGTATTTAGTCTGAGTGGTCTGATTTTTTTAGGGTAGAAAGAGCTAGTCCCAAAATGGTACCTTTCATTGGTTTGGAGAAAACATATTAATCCATTCTCAGTTATAACAATCTGAAATTTCAGTTCTTAGCATGATCAGTGGTGTATGAAACATCTATTCAAAAGACCCTACTAAGCATTCTCAGAACTGAAATTTCAAATATTTGTATACTGGGAACCAAACCAATGAAAAGCACCATTCTAGGGCAAGCCCTTTTTACCTTGAAAACTTCAGATCAAAATGCCAACTGTCCACCACTGGTCAGTAGGTGTGGTCCCAAACAGGCCATGTTGAAAATCTGGGTAGCAATATGCAAAAATTATAAACTTATGCATCAGATTTCAAAACCCCATTGAAATACATTAAACCGCACTTATCCTAGTTTCTCATATTGCAGTAATTGGTTCCACCAGCAAGACGTGTGTTCAGTTGGAGAATGGATCTAGACTGTGGGACATGTTGAGGTGAGTGAAGGTGTGAGGGTGGGTAGTGAGGTGCTGCTGTGGTGAGTGCTGAGCGACAGGTCGGGTGGTGGGTCAGATCTACAGGGAACTGTTATCTCTCATACAGGTTTATAAAAAAAAAAATCAAGTAATGATTTTCTTTATTAAAGCTGAGATTCCAAAATTGGGGATTGGGCACCCCAGTGTTGGGCTACACTTCAAAGAATGGAAGGAGGGGGTACAATGAAGCACTACCGTGGGTGGGCACCCAGGTCCATTTGATAGATAGATAGATAGACAGACAGATAGACAGACATAAAAAGAGAAAAACAGAGACAGGCAGACAGACAGAACAGGGGATTGGTGGCTCACTGCTCTCACTGGAACCCGCAGCACAACTTCTAGCCGTGGCTGCAGAACTCAAGAAAGTCCCACTGTTCTCATACAGAGAATGCAGGTGAACAGCTCCTCTCACTAAGCTGGGCACCCTGCATTTTAGAGTGCCCCAAAATCTAACAAAACAAGTCCCATTTAAATAGGTTCAGGTGTTTGTTTTTTAAAAAAGAGATCATGTTAGTGTGTTTTTAGCAAAAACTGGGGGGTTTGCTACTTTTTGTTGTCATCACCTGCATCCCAGATGGTTTAGAATTTTGATCTGAAATCTTCAGGGTAGAAACCATGTGCCCCAGAATGGTGCCTCTCATTGTTTGATGGAAAAGTATTAATCTGTTCTCAAACAGAAAATTTTCAAATCCCCCCCAAAACATAGTTCTGTGCAACTGCAACGTTATTCCATGCCACAAATGTGAAAACACATTTTGGCCAGAATTTGAAAAATGACAGCTACGACACACATGAGCTGGGGTACTAAGAAGGCTATGTTGAAAATCTGGGGACAAAATATTTACAATTTTCAAAGTTACAAGCATGCATAGCAAAACTGCAAGAAATGGTCATAACTTCGGTATTTTTTCATATTTTGCCCCAAATTTTCAACATAGCCTTCTTATGACCCAACCTCATGAACAAGAGCAGAAGAAATTTCCAAATCCCACCTGAAAGGTAAATTAAACAAGTGAATGCAAAATCACCTTTTGGGTGGGAGTTGCATAATTACAGTCCTGTAGTTCATCAGGTGGCATCCCCAAAAGGCCATGTTGAAAATTTGGGTTCAAACTATTTAAAATTTCCAAAGCTATAAGTGTGTAGCACAATTGCCATTTTGACTAATTTTGATCCCAAATTTTCAGCATAGTCTTCTTATGACCCTACCTCTTGAACAATATGATAGTTGTTTCACAAACTGACCAAGAAATCACCTTTCTAGCAGGAGTTGCGTAATGAAAGTCATATTATTCATGAGGTGGGGTCCTCAAAAGGCTACATTGAAAATTTGGTGTTAAAATATTGAAACATGGCAGAGTTATGTATAAAAGTTGAAAACTCCATTGAAATACAGTGAACTGCATTTACCTTAGTTTTTCATATAGCAGTCGCCAGTTCCAGCAGCAAGACATGTCTTCAATGGAAGAATAGATCTTGAATCTAAGACCTGTTCAGATGAGTGAGGATGTGTGGGGGTGTACTGGGGAGTGGGGTGGTGGGTGCTCAGTGGGAGGTAGGGGTGGGGGGCTGATTGGTGAGGGACCTTTTTTACAGGTAACAAAGCAGAAACATTGAGGGACCGTTTCTTTATTTCAGGTGTTATTTTTGCAATGGCAGGGTGGGGGGGGTGCCACTAGACACCAGGGCATATAACAGCATCACCAGGATGGTAATCAGAGCATAGGGAAGGGGAGGGACTACTAGACTACCAGAGAAGATAATGGCAGCAATGGGATGGCGATCGGAGAATAGGGGAGGGGGGAGGCACCATTAGTCTACCAGGGAACATAACAGCAGCACCAGGATGTGATCAGAGAATAGGGGAGGGAGGAATCACTAGACTACCAGAAAACATAATGGCATCAATGGGAGGGTGATTGGAGAACAGGGAAGGGGGAAGAGGCCCCTAGACTACCAGAGAACATAATGGCAGCACCAGGAGGGCAATCGTAGACCAGGGGAGGAGGGAGGGACCACTAGACTACCAGGTAATATAATGGCAGCAATGAGACGGTGATTGGAGAACAGGGAAGAGGGGAGGGACCACTTGACTACCAGGGAACATAACAGCAGCAATGGGAGGGTGATTGGAGAACATGGGATGGGGGAGGGACCACTAAACTACCAGGGAACATAACAGCAGCAACAGGATGGTGATCAGGGAATGCAGGGGGGAACCATTAGGCTACCAGGGTAGGGTTGCCAACATTGAATTTCAAACATAAGGGACAGGTTTCTTAGACCCCTGCCACTTCCCAGGCCGACATCATGGAAAGGGATTGATTTTTTTCAGATATGGTGACCAGAATAATAATCTATTCACTTAGAAAGCCTATTTCAAGATAAGCCTATTTAAAGTGAAGTTTACTGAAGCAGTGCATGTGCCGAGAATCAGCCCACTAACTCAATGTTTCCAAATCTGGAACACAACTAGGAAAAATCTGCAGTGGGGTGGGACAATCAGTAGCCTTCTCAGAAGTACTGCCAGTCCTGAGGGCCAGCACTGTAAGGAAGATGAGGACTGAGGAATTCAACTCATGGCTGGTGGGATGGCATGGAACAAATGGGTACTGACTGGTGGGGAGTGGGGTAAGATGTGGGACAACAAGAATCTATATGCATCAGACAGGCTGTATCTAAGCAGGGAGGGCACAAGGGTCCTGAAAGGAAACCTGGAAAGGTACTCTGACAGATTAGATTTAAACTGAATTGAGGAGCAGCAGAGGACATGGCACTCAGCACCAGGAGAGGGTGGCCCATGGACTTCCCCCCAGAAGGAAATAAAAAGGGTAGGGGGAGTAGGGAGAAGGGTCACATGGGACTGGGGGGAGGAAAGGCACAAAGGGAACAAGAGTAAGGAGGGACAGAGGTCACACTGGAAAGTGGTGTCCTTAAATGCAAAGAGCCTGACCAACAAGTCAGTAGACCTACAGGTGTTGATGGCAGAGGGGGATGTGGACATAGCTGCCATCACAGAGACTTGGGCAAGTCAGCACCATAACTGGGACCTCGAGATCCCTGGATACCGGCTGCAAAGGAAGGACAGAGCAAAGGGGAGGGGGGGAGGAGTGCCATTGTAGGTAAGGGAGGTGATAATGTGCAAAGAAAGAAGGGGTGGAAGGCGATGCCAAAGCCCTATGGGCAGTAATACAAAACACCATTGGGAGGAGGATCCATGTGGGGGTGGTGTACAGACCACCTTCACAGACAACAGAGCTGGATAAGGAGCTGGGAGAACAGATCAGGAGAGTAGGGGGAGAGGAAACACTATGCTAGGAGACTTCAACCTACCTGGAGTATACTGGAGCACCCTGCCTACCTCCTGTAGCAGGAAACTGGTCCTCCTGTATGCTATCCAGAACTGTTTCCTGATGCAGAGAGTCACAGAGCCAACAGGTGAGGAGGCCATACTAGATCTAGCACTGTCAGATGGAGAGAATGTCAGGGGTGTGGTGGTGAGGGAACCCCTTGCAGGCAGTGACCACCACACAGTGTGGTTTTACATCTACATGGGGAAGGAAGCAACCAATACTAAAACAATGGTGGTGGATTTTAGGAAGGCAGACTTCAATAGGACAGAAAGCATAGTACAGGAGCACCAGGGAAACCTCCAGCCAGAGATGGATGCGGACCACAAATGGATCATCATTCAGATGGGGGTAATCAAGGCCACCAACACCTGTACAAGGGCCAGCAAAAAGAAGTCCAGAGCCAAGAGACCTAGCTGGTATAGCGGAAAGGTGGCCGAAAAGGTAAAGGAGAAGAGGGCAGCCTTCCTGAGGTATAAGCATACCTCTAAGGAGGAGGACAGGGAGGTATACACTGTGAAATCCCAGGAGGCAGAGAGAGAAGTCTGGGCTGCCAAGGCTGAGAAAGAACCAAGACTGGCAAAAGGGATTAAGGAAGGGCAGAAGGACTTCTTCCGGTACATCAAGGAGAGAAGAAGCAAAAGGGATGGGATAGTCAGGATAAAGAGGAAGGAAGAATGGAGAGAAAAGGGGGAGGAGCAAGCAGAGGCACCAAATTAGTACTTTTCCTTAGTCTTCACTAAGGAAGCAGCCAGGCCTATGCCACAGGGGAAGAGTGGGGGATCATTAATGGGGGGGAAGGAGTATTAGGGGAAGACTGGGATAGACAGGGTCTTAAAAGGGCTAAGGAAACTGAGGGCAGACAAGGCACCTGGCCCAGATGGGGTACACCCGAGGGTCCTGAAGGAACTGGTGGAAGTATTGTCAGCCCCACTGGCAGATCTATTTAACACCTCGCTGGAGAAGGGGTGCATGCTACAGGACTGAAGTTCAGCTCATGTGGTAACCCTCTGCAAGAGTGGACACAGGGATGAGACAGGTAACTACAGGCCAGTTAGCCTAACCTCCAGAGTGTGGAAGTTAATGGAGGCCATCCTAAAAGAGAGACTGGTGTCCTTCCTTGAAGAGTATGGGCTCCAGGACGATATGGCAGCATGGGTTTGTCATGGGGAGGTCTTGTCAAACCAACCTAATAGAATTCTTCGATTGAGTGATGAGATCGCTGGATAGGGGACAGGCGGTAGACATTCTGTACCTGGACATGGTTGGCTGATCAGCAAGATGAGGGACCTGGGTGAGAGGTACAAAATCCTGGGGTGTGTCAACAGCTGGCTAAGGGACATCAACCAGAGAGTGGTGGTAGGGTGAGAACTGTCCAAACCTTGGCCTTTAACCAGTGGGGTATCACAGGGCTCGGTACTCGGTCCTGTGCTGTTAAACATATTTACTGGTGACTTAGCAGAGGGGGTAAATAGCAAGATCTGCCTTTTTTGCAGATGATACAAAGCTCTGTGGGAGGTGGACATGAAAGGGGGGAGAAAGGGTTTAAGTGAGGACCTGCCTAAGCTGGAGAAATGGTCTGGCATCTGGCAGCTGGGCTTTAATGCTAAGAAATGTGAGGTAATGCACATGGGAGACAGAAATCCAAAGACCAGTTACTGGCTGGAGGGAATGCAGGTGACAGAATCAGAGGAGGAAAAAGTCCTGAGAGTAATCGTTAGGGGTGATATGAAGCACACAGCACAGTGCCGAAAGGCAGCAGCAAAGGCAAATAAAATGTTGGGCTGCATTTTTATTTTCTATTTGAAAGTTGGTGACCAGGAGCGGCACACCTGAGCCACAGCTTGTTTTCAGGTGCAACCTAGGGGAAAGAGAAGGGGAATATGTGAACAGATGCAAACTGATTTATGAACCAGATTAAGCTGCTGGTGGTATTAGCAACGGCAGGGGAATCACCGCTAGGAGCGAGGAAGTTATGATAGAAGGCATCCTTGGGATGGTGGAAAAAGGGGAGATATTGTTGATGGGAGACCTGAATATGCTAGATGTTAACTGGGGCACCTTTGTTGCAGACACATCCAAGAGCAGGGTCATTCTCGATGCCCTACAGGGGGCATGCCTCAGACAGTTAGTGTTGGAACCCACTCAGGAGGGAGCAGTCTTAGACCTGGTACTCTCAAACAGGGATGAAGAGAGGATCTCAGATCTAGAAGTGGGTAACCATCTGGGAACAAGTGACCACCAAACAGTGTGGTTCACGATAAACACAGCCACAGAGTCAAGCCATACAAAAGTGAAGGTACTGGATTTTAGGAGGGCTGACTTTGTCAAAATGGGAGAGTGTCTCAGAAAAGCACTAGCACACAGGCAAGAAGGATAGGTGGAGAAACAATGGGGAAACATCAAAACTGCCATCACAGAGGCAACAAGCCTTTGTGTGAAGCAAATAAACAAATCAAAACAAAAGAAAAAAACACTATGGTTCTCAAAAGAGGTGGTGGGAAAGGTTAGGGAGAAAAAGATAGAATTCATGAAGTATAAGGAAACACAGAAGGAGCAGGACAGAGAACTGTACCAGTTAAAGCAGAAGGAAGTGGGGAAAGCAGTCAGAATAGCAAAGGCCCAAACTGAGGAAAAGATAGTCAACTCAGTTAAGAAGGGGGACAAACCCTTTTATAGGTATACTAGGGAGCGAAGAAAGACCAAGGGAAGGATAGTGAGGCTTAATAAAGGGAGGTGGGTGGGCAGAGGGACAGTGAAAAGCAGGGATACTGAATGAATACTTCTGCTCAGTATTTACAAAAGAAGGAGGAGGCACCTAATCCAATCAATAGAAACAGTCTGGATAGGGGGGTGGATACCAGTCCTTTCACAGAAGAAAGGGTTCTGAAAGAACTCTTAAAACTGAAGGTGGACAAAGCAATGGTACCTGACAGGATTCACCCCAGAATTCTAAAAGAACTAAGGGGAGAACTAGTGACACCACTGACCACACTTTTTAACAAATCATGGGAGGATAGTGTGGTACCTAAGGACTGGAGGAGGGTGGATGTGATTCCCCTTCACAAAAGTGGGAGCAAAGCAGAGGCAGGAAACTACAGACCTGTTAACTTGACCTTAGTGGTAGGGAAAATGATGGAATCACTTCTGAAAGAAAAGAATTGTTGAGTACCTAGAGGCCAGCAGGGGCACAGGACACAAGGCAGCATGGATTCACAGTGGGAAGGTCATGTCAGACAAATCTAATTGATTTCTTTGGCTGGGTGACCAAAGTGGCAGACCAGGGAGGTGCTGTGGACATGGCCTACCTAGACTTTAGCAAGGCATTTGACACAGTCCCACACAAAAGATTAATAAACAAATTAGCCAGCCTGGGAGTGGGTCTGAGGGTGGCAACCTGGGTAAAAAATTGGCTGGAGAACAGGACACAGAGGGCAATAGTAAGCGGAGTCCACTCCAAAGAAAGGGGGGTTACTAGTGGGGTACCGCAGGGTTCAGTACTGAGTCCGGTCCTTTTTTATGTCTTTATAAGTGACATTGCAGAGGGACTGGAAGGAAAAGTATGCCTCTTTGCAGGCAATACAAAGATCTGCAACAGGGTTGATACACAAGGGGGGTGGAAAGGATGAGAAGGGACTTGGCAAGGTTGGAGGACTGGTCAAAAGTATGGCAGCTCAGATTCAATGCAAAGAAGTGCAAAGTACTGCACCTGGGAAACAAAAACCCAGGGGAAGAGTACACAATGAGTGGGGAGGTATTAACAACAACAGAAATGGAAAGGAACCTGGGGGTAGTCATATCAGATGACCTAAAGGTAAGCAAGCAATGTGAGAAGGCAGTAAGGATGACTGGGGGGATACTAGGATGTATAGGGAGAGGCATCATCAGTAGAAAACAGGAAGTTGTTATCCCTCTGTACAGACAGTTGGTGACACCCCATCTGGAGTACTGCATGCAGTTCTGGAGACCCCTTCTCTGCAAGTACATAGACAGGATGGAGGCAGCCCAGAGGAGGGCAACTAAAATGGTGCAGGGTCTGCAACAGAAGCCATACAAAGAGAGACTAAAGGAACTTAATACGTATGCCCTTGAGGAAAATGATAGACATTTTCAAGTACCTCAAGGAAATCAACAAAGTCCAAGAGGGTAACATCTTTCAGAAAAAGAAATGTGCAAGAACAAGGGGACACAGATTGAAGATATAGGGGGAACGGCTCGGGGAATGTGAGGAAGTATTTTTTTCACAGAGATGGTGGTGGACGCATGGAACGGCCTTCCTGAGGAGGTCATGGGGTCAAAAACAGTGGGGGAATTCAAGAATGCATGGGACAGACATAAGGTAATTTTGGTGGGGGGTAGGAAGAAGTAGGCTGTTGGTTAACTAGGATCTGCAGCTTATTCAATAGGTAGGGAAACAGGCAGACGAGGTGGGCCAAGCAGTCCTTACCTGCCATCAAAGTCTATGTTTCTGTTATTTTGACACTGTACAGGTCACTGGTGAGACCACACCTGTGTTCAGTTCTGGTACCCTTACCTGAAGAAGGATATCAAGCTACTGGGGGTGGGGTCCAGCAGAGGGCAACCAAAATGATCAAAGACATGGGGGACAGAGCATATGAGGAGGCTGAGGATGCTGAACATGTACTCCCTAGAGGACAGAAGGGAGAGGGAGGATATGATTGAGACCTTCAGGTACCTCAGGGGCATAAATAGGGTTGGTACAGAGGGTATCTTTAATCTAAGAAAGGAGCGAACAACAAGGGGGCACAGCCTGAAGTTGGTGGGGGTAGATACAAGAAGGAAATGTGGAGGCAATTTCACTGAAAGAGTGGTGAAGGGGTGGAATGAGTTACTGGAGGAGGTGGTGGCAGCAAAAACGGTGGCCAGTTTCAAGAGAGGGTGGGACAGGGTGAAGAAGAGGATTAGGACTAAAGGAGGTACTACTGGGAAATGGATAGAGGAGGGGAACGGGATAGTGAGAAATGACTCCAGGAGGAGCTGGGGAGGAAGGGGCAGCTCCAGGGAACTAACTGAGCCATATACTCGAGCAGGCTTATAGACCATTTCGGCCTGTTTCTGCTGGCAATTTCATATGTTCGCATGTAACTTCAGGAATGGGTACACAATGTTAATTTCAATATATTGCCGTGACAGTAATTTGTGCAGGGAAGTTGCTGATTGGTGTTGCTACTTTTTTCCTGCTGTTAAAAAATAAGCTGCCAAGTGCTTCCTCTCACAGAGAAGTTTATAAACGTGAAAATTAGGATGAAGAATACAAAACGTTTTTTTCAAATTTTTAAATGCATCATGGTGCATCACTCCATGATAAAGAATGATTGCCATATATCCCTTTTAAAATGCTTCTTTAATACCTAAAAATGGAGTCATACAGACAGCTTCATTTTAAGTACAAAAAATGAACTACATAGGACTGTTACTTTTTTGTTCCTGGTGTTCATTACAATTTTGGCCAAACGGTCGAACACGCACACATTGGGTACTACCAGCAGCTGATGGGTGCATGGCATTCAACTTCTCTGTGCACCCAACATGGAAATGGATAATTTGCATTCCCTACCTTATTCAGTGCTGCTGCTAGATGTGCAAATACACTGACACCTGACAAACAGAAATAAAAACCGAAAACATCTCTATTCACAAATATTAAATGGCCATGCCGACATGATATATCAAAGAGAACTGCCCTAAAACACGTAATGCTGACCTGTCCACTATGGCAGTTGAACTGTTCTGTCTGGGAAATAAAAATAATCAAGTACAGAGCAGCGCACAACAGTACTACAGAAATTACCAGTTTTTTTTTACTTACTCAGGTTTTGCTACACAGGTGTTCTTCTTCAGCACTGTGTACTCAGCTCGCTTTCTGCTGTTCCATGACTGCCGGCACCTGTCCTGGGCAAGAGTTGCTAACAGTCCTGTATTATAAGGGAAATCCACATTTTAATAAAAAATTGCCTGTCCCATATTAAATCAGTAGTGAGACACCTTTTGTCCCATATTTTGTGTTGGTGAACTTGCCTGTAGTGCAGAATCAGTTTCCCAGTGGCTAGCATTAGCCGCAGCACCACTATGCACATCAGGACATTTGCTTGAAGCAGGTAAAGCACAGGTTTGACTGTCAGCATGGTCATGAAACAGCAGAAAGTGAGCTGAGAACACAATGCTGAAGAGGGAGACCTGTGTAGCAAAACCTGAGTAAGTAAAAAAACAGATCATTTCTGTAGTACTGTTGCATACCGTCCTGTACTTGACTAGTCCTGGCTGGAATTGGTAGGGTAGTGGTTTTATTAGCAACCAAGAGGGGATGGGGTTGTTGTACAGATAAATAATAAATATTAATAATAATACATCCATTAGTACACTAGCCCGGCAACTCAGTACTGAGCTCCTGCATCTGTTGGCTGTTTTTGCTTGATACTGCCAGTGAGAATGAGATTTTCTCCACTGATACGTAGTGTTGTGACCTTATTGATATTATTATCAATTGATTATTGATTATTATTGATTGGTAGGGAAACAATGTGACAAGGCAGCAGGTAAAGCAAATAGGATGCTGGGATGTATAGGCAGGGGCATTACCAGCAGGAAAAGGGAGGTCATAATTCCGCTATACAAGACACTAGTGAGGCCCCACCTGGAGTACAGTGTACAGTTCTGGAGACCAGACCTGCGTAAGGACATAGACAGGGTAGAGAAGGTTCAGAGGAGGGCAACAAAGATGGTGCATGGATTGCATCACAAGTCCTATGAAGACAGGTTGAAGGAACTGAACATGTACTCCCTGGAGGAGAGGAGGGAGAGAGGGGATATGATAGTGACATACAAGTATCTTACAGGGAGGAACAGGGTGCCGGAAAACACTATTTTTAAGCGAAAAAGATATTCCAGGACTAGAGGGCATGGGATGAAGTTGGAGGGAGGACGATTCAGAGGAAACATGAGAAAGAATTTCTTCACAGAACGGGTGGTGGACAAGTGGAACACCCTGCCAGAGGAAGTGGTGGGGGCTGAAACAATCACGGGATTTAAGAATGCATGGGATAGACATAAAGGAATTCTGGAGGTCAGGACTAAGGTGCAACAGACTTCTAGGAAAACAAACTGAACTTACAAGCTCAAATGGGCAGACTGGGTGGGCCATAGGCCCTTATCTGCCAACACTGTCTATGTATCTATGTATTTATTGTTAACATTTTGGCAGATTAGAACATCCCATCTCACCAGTAACTACTGACACTAATGTCTTGCACTTTACATAATTGATAGTGATGTGTTTTTGTCTCCATCCTGTTTTGCTTCCATCGTGAGTGGTGTTCTGACAGGTAATATTGTACGGTACTGCAAACAGAGTGCATGTGTTCCAGTATACTGTACTGGGTGACAAACAGTCTTAAGATTGGAATGGGAATAAATCAAAATGCTTTTTCACTCCCCTTATCTGTGTGTGTGTGTGTCTCTGTGTGGTGTGTGTGAGTGTGTGAGTGTGTCTGTAAGTGTGTGTGTGTGTGTGTGTGTGTGTGTGTGTGTGTGTGTGTGTGTGTGTGTTGGGGGGCAGGGCAGGGAGAACAGTAGTAGTAGTATGTGCCATATAGTAGATGGCCGGAGAGTGTCCTATCTGTACATGGCCCAGATATGAGAGAGAGGCTGGGTGGCACTCGCAGGGCTTGCTTGTTACTAGTCTCATGCTGTTACAGAACATACAACTCTGCAGACACTTAGGTTTTACATAAAGCAGAGTTTTAGTTGGAATTCCAAATATTTTAGCATTTTGGCCATCTGTCATCAAAACCTTTTGGCCAAATGGTAACACTTAGCCAAACTGTGCAAGTAAAGCAGGATTGCCTGTCAGAATGCATTAGCATAATTTGGTGATTTGATCTGTGTAGTAACTGCCAACTAAATACAAAATGCTTAGCAAATAGCGATTTGACTAGTGGTAGTGCAGACACCAACAACTAGAAAAGTAGTTCACCAACTCCAGACAAGCGATATACACATATACACATCTTTAGAAGAAATCAGAATGAGAACAGGCGCAAAGCTCCTCAGCTTTTAGAAAGTCAGGTCTTCATATTCTCAGGTTCACGGTGCAGCCTGGCTACTGTACAAGTGGATGCACTATTAATAATTATTTATTTATTCTGCAATCATCGCTTTCCAAAAAGTATAGGTTTGTTTAGGGCTGCTTTCACTGACTGAGTCCAATACTGTATGGTGATTATTTTTATTTCCAAGACAGACCAGCATAGTGGACAGGTGAGCATCACATGTTTTAGGGCAGTTCTTTTTGATTTATCATGTTGGCATGGCTCAGTTCCCGTGGTGAAGCGTGATCCCAGCTCCTCTTGAGCTGCCGTCTATTGCATGCCATTTAATATTTGTGAACAGAGATGTTTTCATGTTTTATTTCTGTTTGTCAGGTGTCAGTGTGTTTGCACATCTAACAGCAGCACTGCATAACAAAGTTTAGCAGGTAGGGAATACAACTTACCCTTTTCTATGTTGGGTGCACTGAGAGGTTGAATGCCAGGTGAGCAGGTATCTGGGACCACGATTGGACAATGGGGAAGGGGGGAGGGACCACTAGACTACCAGGGGAAAAAGGATTAATGAAAAATGATCTTAGTGAGTGACAAAAAAGAATTTAAAACATTTAAAAAAATTCCAGGATAATTTTGGTACCAAACAACTGCAGAATATAACTAATGGAGTTCCATTGAGCAAGATCCATTCCCTGGTGTCTGTAAAGCACCTCACTTTCAAGGGTTTTCAAAAACTTTTTTTTTTTTGAAAAACCAGAAAACAAGATGACGGCTCACGAAAAAGGATTTTTTTCCCCATGAAGTAGGAATGGATCTTGGGAGAAAGAATCCTTTTTCATCAGAGCAATCCTTTGTCAATGTTTTTACTTCTATACTGGAAAGTGATCTTCCCATAGAAAATAATAGGAACTTAAAAACTGAATAACTTTGCAACACATTAATATTTTTTCACCAAACAAAGCATGGCAGTTCTGTTACCCAAGTTCTTTCTACCATAAAAAAGTCACACCAAAATTCCACACCATCTGGGCACAAGAGAATCAAGAAAAAGCTGCAAAAAGTGGTGACTTTTAAGGTTTTTGCACTATCCGAATCTCAGTATCTGCACATCCGACCAGAACAAAACTTGCCAAGTCAAGAGATTTACCCCACAGGACAGTGCATACCAAATTTTGTGCAAATCCATTGATTGGTTGCAAAGTTAATAAAGTGCACAATTTGAGGTTTAACATTAAATAGGTAACTCAACCCTAACTATAGGGGCATAACTGCGCCCCTATAATATATATATATATATATATATATATATATATATATATATATATATTTGGTTTGAAATTTTCAGTTTAAAATGGTCTTTCCCCAAAATGGTGCCTTTCAATCATTTTGGAGAAAAAATATTAATCCATTCATAAATTAAAAGGATTTGGGATTTCAGTTCTGAGCATGCTCAGTAGGGTATCAAACATGTATCCAAAAGACCCTCCTTAGTATGCTCAGAATCAAAATTTAAAACCCTTATAACCTGGGAATAGATTGATACTTTTCAACAAACCAATGGAAGCCACTATTATGAGGCAAGCCTTTTCCATCCTGAAACTTTCAGATCATAATTCCAAATCATCTGAGTACTAGGCAATGACAAAAAACACAGCCAAAAAACCCTGATTTTTCCTAAAACCATACTATATGGCTCTCAAAATTTACACATCTGACTGGAAAAAAACTTGGCAGGTCAAGAGACATTGCACCCCCAAGACCATATATGCAAAGTTTTGTGCCAGACTGTTGCAGGAGCAAAGCCATTAAAGTGCAAAGTTAGGCATTTAGCATTAAACGTCCTACTCAACCTAACTATAGTGGTGCTACCATGCCACTGTAATATATATATATATATATATATATATATATACTGTATATCTATATATATAGATATACAGTATATATATATATATATATATATATATATATATATAGATAGATATAGATATACAGTATATAGCCCAGACTACTTTAGAATTTTGGTCTGAAATGTTCAGGGTAGAAAATGCTTTTCCCAAGATGGTGCCTTTCATTGGTTTGGTGAAAAATATTAATCTGTTCACAAGTTATAAGGATTTGGGATTTCAGTTTTGAGCATGCTGACTAGGGTATCAAACACATATCCAAAAGACCTTCCTGAGTATGCTCAGAACCAACATTTCAAATCCTTATAAACTGGGAATCGATTAATATGTTTTCATCAAACCAATGAAAGCTACCATTCTGGGCAGGCCCTTTCTACCCTGAAAATTTCAGACCAAAATTCCAAATTGTCTGGGTGCTAGGTGATGAAAAGAAAGACAGCAAAAATCCTTGATTTTTCTAAAAATGTACTATATGGTTTTTAGAATCCACGCAACTGATGGAATGAAACTTTACAAGTCAAGAGATTTTGTCTCCCAGACCGCACAATGCAAGGTTTCGTACAAATCCATTGAATGGGGCGAAGCCATTTAAGTGCTAAGTTAGTGGTTTGACATTAAACAGCCTACTCAGCCATCACTATAGTGGTGCTACTGCACCACTATAATATATATATAGCCCAGTCAGTTTAGAATTTTGGTCTGACATTTTTGAAGGTAGAAAGGGCTTTCCCCAGGGTGTTGTCTTTCATTGGTTTGTTGAAAAATATTAATCTGTCCCCAAGTTATAAGGACTGGAAATTTCAGTTCTGTGCATGCTCAGTAGGGTAAATATTTATTTGTTGTTTTTTTTTAGTCTACTATTGCAACAATCCCCAAGGGGATGTTGAAGTTGATTACATTCTACACATGTACAATTTTTAAGAAGCATAAAAGGAAACACATAGGGACCAATTTTCAAAGGGCTTGTCAAAAGCCCTGCATCTGCCACAGTGTAGAACGCAACTGTGCCAAATGCAAGGGCATAAAGTGCAACAGATTTTATTATGTTTGGTGCAGTTGTGGCAGTTGATCCCATTTACTGCAGCTTGCATCCCAAACTGTGATGTAAACCCCATACCACAGACACAACTGTATGCCGGGGGGACCTGGCATAACATTGCTGCGGGGATGCAGGGGGACTTGCATCAGGGAGTTGTGGCACTGCAGTTCTAAAATCATGCCAACCCCCTTGCTTGATGCCAGTCACCACTTGCATCAAACTCCTGCCCGCAAGTCCATGCATCCTTTGGATCGATGTGATAATGGTGATCACCAATGTGCGATCACCATTAGGGCGATGGCACACCGCGGAAAAAATATTTTAGTGATGTACTCACAGAGCACAGCAAAACAGCACTGAGGAGTTGGGATTTTCCACTTACAGCCAACCGCACCCCTCCGCAGGGGGGGTCCACCCCCCCCCGCACTCCCTACTTAAGAATTCTCAACTCCAGGGAGGTGTAAATGTAGAAAAAAAAACTCAGACCAGGAACAACAAAAAGTACCTGTGGCCTGACCCAAACCCAGCACCATTCCCCGCCACAGCCCTGAATGCACCCACCACATCAAGGAAGCAGCTCGGCAGCTTGCCGTGGCACCACCCCCTACAACCCTTCTGTCCCCTACCACCCCATGCTGAGCGTGCTTGCTCCCCCCCACATGCGTAGGCATGTTGCAACAGGATGTCACTATTTTATGCACTCTCCCATCCAATCACCCACCTTCCCCAGTTGCCCCAATGACAGGTGCCATGACTGAGTCACCCTTTCTGTAGGCACCCAATCACAGTTGCCAAAGTCACAGAATACCATGTCCTTCTAATGCCCTTTGAAAATCAGGCCCATAGTCTTACTACAATTTTATAAAAACAGAAACACATATAAAGGTTCTCTACTACCATATATCATCATAATCGTTACGCATTAAAACAAATATGTACCCTTACCACTTAACACATACTGGGTGAGATATTCAGACTGTGCCAGGCAGGGGCGCAAGCCTGGGTGCAGAGTAACTGGGATGAGCCAGGGCATGAACCAGGCGATGTTCAACGGTGCTGCGCCATGGCACAGCACCATTGAATATGGCACTGAGGGTGCATGCACTGCACATGACGCAGTGGCACTACCAGTGTAAGTGGCAGAAGGGGAGCAGGGGGCTGCGCCAGCGCAAGTGCGGATGTGCTAGGCACAGCAACTGTGATATTCAGCCATGGGAATGCAAAGGAAGCCATTATGCATGCAAGGTGCAAATTGATCCATTTGTATGTCATTATGGCCCCATTTGCATGTGGTGTACTGATCCCTGGTGACTTACGCCTGGCACACTGCCAGGCTGCAGCTGTTGGGGACCGACACCCTGCTGCCCCTCGGCAGGCTCTGCTCCCGTATGCCCAATTGTGGGCATGTGTAGAATGAATCCCCTGTGGTCCAGTGGGCTGCTATCCATTGCTCAATCATGGGCATGTGTAAAAGTACTCCCTGGTGGTCCAGTGGATTGCTATCCATTGCCCGATCACAGGCATATGTTAAAATAATCCCTGGTGGTCATTCACAATTTGGGACTGTGTAGTACAGTATGGTCTGCATGCCCATTGGCTCACACAGTGGACCAATAGGCGTACAGCCATACTGTACGCTGTCAGTTAGTGGGCAGATGGGTGGCTTGCGGGAGGGATGCTGCCACCCGCCACTGATAGGGGTGCAGGGTGGTGGGGACTCAGTGGGTGGGTGGGGAGGGGTACAACTGGACCACCAGGGTGTCCATTGCTCATTCCACCCATGATCGGGTGCTGGGGGGTTCCACTGGACCACCAGGGTGTTCTAACATACGCCCGTGATTGGGTGATGGGGTTCAGTCTACTGGACCACCAGAGATGGATCAAACATATGCCCATGATCGGGCATTGGGGACTGGACCACCAGGGATTATTTAAACATATGTCCACAATTGGGCAATGGACAGTGGTCTACTGGACCACCAGGGATTACTTTTACACATGCCTACGATTGGGTGGGGAGCACGATAACCCCTGGGCAGGGGGCATGTGGACTGTGTCTTGGGAGGTTGGGCGGCCACCCACAGCAGGTGGCTGCGGTGTTGCACCTTGCAATATGGCAGCTCACCTGTGGGTGGCTGAGACTTGCTCCTAGTTTCACCAGGCACATCTTTGCACCCCTCTGAGTGGCGCAAGGTGGGTATGTGCCAGAAAATGCTCCACACATCCCGGGCTGAATATCAGAATGTGCCGCATACGCATGGGGATGCCCCTGCACTTGCGCTGCATACATTACTGGTGCATCCAGGCATATCGGGGGTTGTGTAGCGCAACCTGTCCCTTTGAATATTGTGCCGGGACACATTGGTAGGCTGCACATGGCGCAACCCTGTTGCGCCATGTGCCACTCCTTTGAATATCCCACCCATTCTGTAAAAATACATCTTCTTCAACCCAGGTTACCATAACATACATTTGTACACATTAAAAGTGACTTTTTATCAGTCTTCACACAGCTATTTAAAAATTTCAAATTATAATCCATTAATTCTTTCTTACTTCATTCATTTCCAAGATAGTGTATAAAAATGATTTTTCATAAGCCTGAGTTCTAGCCTTTATCACAAACATTTATCTAAAATGCTCTACCAAGCATGTTCAGAACCAACATTTCTAATTCTTGTAACTTAAGAATGGATTAACATTTTTGCACCAAACCAACAAAAGGCGCCATTCTGGGGCAAGCCTCTTTCCCCTAAAAACTTCAGACAAAAATTCCAAACCACCTGGGCACTGGGCGATGACAAAAAAAGCAAAAGAAAATAATTTTTCCTTAAAATAAACTATATGGATCTTAGAATATGCAGATCTGACCATAACAAAACTTAACACATCAAGAGGCACTGCCCCCCCCCCAGACAATGTGTGCAAAGTTTCATGCAACTCTGTGGAATGGGGCAAAGCTATTAAAGTGCAAAGTTAGGGGTTTAACATTAAACAGCCTACTCAACCCTAACTATAGTGGTGCTACCATGCCTCTATAATATATATATATATTTATATATATATATATTAGAGGCAAAAAACTCAGTTTAATGCATCAGTTAGGGTTGTTCCACAGCGACAAAAGTGAGGAAATTTGGTGTTGGGGTTGAAACCCCACTTGGATCCCTCAGCCCACCCCCTCAGCGGTATTGGGGTGTGCGTTGGGGTCATTGGCCCTAACTCTCACCCCATCACATGTGTAAAGAAGCTGAGGAATAGGAGAATGAGGTTAGAGTTAGGACCGACGACCCCAACGCGCACCCCGATGCCAATTGAGGGGGTGGGCTGGAGGGGGTCCAAGGGGGGTTTCAACCCTAACACCAAATTTCCTCGCTTTTGTCACTGTGGAACAACCCTAACTGATGCATTAAATGGATCTTTTGCCTCTAATTTCTCTTCTTTTTGAGAATGATGACAAGAAATAGTGAATGTAATGCAGCGGTGGGAGCGCGGGGCCATTCGGGCCCCGCACTCCCGCCACGTGATGTCTTGTGACATAGTAATAGGAACAGCAACACAAACACAAGGTGGAAATGGAAATGGCAACCGTAATGAAAACTCGTGCAAATGACAACTAGCGGTAATTCACCGTGGCGATCTGATATGATAGCATAAACGGGGACATAAACGCAAGTGGAAACAGGAAGTGTAACAGTAATGGAAGAGCATACCCTGTTTTTGCCAAACAGCTGCATAGAGAAACACAAAGAAGTATGCATTGTAATGGGCATCGAAGCTTAAAACGAGCATTGGAAGTACTTAATTGCAAATATCTCAGCAATCACATTACATAGAAAAAAAAATTAAATTTCACAAAAATCATGATTTTCCTGGCTAGGTTTTTGCTATTACATAGCCCAAGGAGCTATGTAGAGCACAACAAAAAATCTGTATCTCATATCGTTTTCAAGACACAAGCCCGGAAAGGCGCAGCGTATGCCACCATGTTAGTCTATGGGAAAAAATGCCCACTTCAGAGTACTGTAACTTTGCAGCCATGCAATATTTTTTCACCAAACCATGAAAAGGCACATCTGTGAGATTCTGACTGTGTTCCTTCCAAATTTCAGCTCAAAAGACCAAACCATTCTTTTGCAGCAGGGTGGCAAAGAACTGCTGTCATTTTGGCCATAGTCTGAAAAAGTAGTGTCGTGATTTGCAAAAGCTTTCGCAAAAATTTGAGACACTTTCGTGAGTGTGACACTATTTTGTGACACGACTTTTTCCAGAAATTTGAAAAACATATTTCTAGGGTGTTTAACCTCAAAATAAAGACATGCCTAGCATCCTCAGGGTCCAACTAGGTAAACACAAAAAGAATTGTGTTGCTAGAGGGTCCAAAATTTAAATGGCAAGCATTTTACTGATCACCAACTGAAAACAAAATGGTGGATTTGCGAATGTAAAAGGGCCATTTGCGAAAGTAAAAACTGTATTTGCGACACTTTCAAACTTTTTGTTAACTTTTCCAATTGACTTATAATGGGAACTTGTTTTTTCAATAACTTTTAAACCGTTTAATATTTTTTCAGGAAATCTTCGAAAGGCACATCCGGGATCTTGGCCACACATTTCCTGATGTTTTTGGACTGGTCGCACAAACCATGTGACCTGTAGGTGCGAGCAAAGAATTCACCAGAAAGCATAAACGTGCACGCAGATCACGCTTAATAAGTCTGCAGCCATATATCCGACCAGTACAAAGGTTGGCAGATCCCAAGATATATGGTTCTTGATCATGCATTCCAACTTTCAGGCAAATCTGTTGAACAGTGGTAATATATATATATGCATCAGTTAAGGTTTCTATTGCAACAACAAAGGTATGGAAAATTGGTGTTAGATGACCAACCCTACCACCCCACCCCATTTCTCCCACCCTCCACACACTAACAGGTGTCAGGGTGTGCCTTGGGTTCATTGGGCCTAACTCTCACCCAGTCCCATGTGTCAGGAAGCTGAGATGGTACAGAATAGGAGAATGGGGTGAGAGTTAGGTCCAATGAACCCAAGGCACACCCCGACACCTCTTGGTGTGTGGAGGGAGGGGGAAGTGGGGTGGTGTGGTTGGGTTGGTAACCCTAACACCAAATTTCTATACTTTTGTTTCTGTACTAGAAACCCTAACTGATGCATTAATGGATTTTTTTGTAATGAATTTCCCTTCTTTTTCAGAAAGTATAATCTTACCCATATGTGGTTGTTGGAGCACAGGGCCCAGAGGGTCCTGTGCTCCCATCAGTCTGTAATGTGTTGTGGGAGCACAAAGCCCTCCTTGCCCTGTGCTCCCATGCATGCATATTGTAACTGTCTCTGATTTTCATGTGAGAGTGCAGGTCCTCTGGGCCCTGTGCTCCTATGTAACCATAACTGTAGAGACATTGTAATTAATCCTCATCACTCCATAATGGTATCCATTTGTGGAAGCGCAGGGCGCGCAAGCCCTGCATTCCCAGAACTGCATAATGAACAGCCCTGCACTCCCATTATTTCATAATGGTATTCATGTGTGGGACTGCAGGGCTTGTTGGGCCCTGTGCTCCCATCTACCTATAAGTATAGAGACAGAGCGCAGGCCTAGAGACATTCCAAATAACCCCTGTACTGCAATGGTGCAATATCTCAGTAACCATAGGAACACTGGAAAAAAATTCCACTGCAGTTGTAATCATGGCCTGGTAACCTGCATGCATGCTTAGTACACCTAAAGGTGTACTAAGCTGTGTTTATCAAAAAATCCATATCTCAAACCGTTTTCAAGATATAGACATCAAAAGGTTCTGCAGCCGTCACAATGTTATCCTATGGGAAATTTCTAAACTTTAGAATGTTATAACTATGGAGATGTTATCACCAAACCAGTAAAAGGTACATCTGTAGGGCAAGCCTTTTCTGCCCTATAAATATCAGCCTAAAAGTCCTAACCATTTATTTGCAGTGACATGGCAAAGAAACAGCAGTTTTCTGGAAGTACTTTTGTAAATTTGTGGAACATTCACAAATTTTGCAACACTTTTATGAAACTTTCACAAAATTTGTGAAAGTACTTTTGCAAAAGTTTCGCTAAAGTACTTTTGCAAATTTGTGACACTTCCAATGGCCAAATTAAAAAAACATTTCCAGGCATCCTATCAAAAAATTAATGCCAGGACCATGTTCCTCGGGCCC
Source organism: Neoceratodus forsteri (assembly GCA_016271365.2). Taxonomy (NCBI): domain Eukaryota; kingdom Metazoa; phylum Chordata; order Ceratodontiformes; family Ceratodontidae; genus Neoceratodus; species Neoceratodus forsteri. The sequence continues at coordinate 1,412,959,803 of CM028130.1, forward strand.
TGATTACGTAAACGCAACCGTTGGTGTTTACCAAGGTGCAGTATTTTTGAATTACAGCATTTTTCTGCATCACTAACTGAAAACAAGATGGTGGCAGCACAACACTACTAAATCCATTTGCAGCAGTAAAACGGGCTTTCGCGAAAGCAAAAAGTGCTTTTGAGCCGTATGTATATTTTTTCTCATAGCTTATAATGGGAAACTCTAACATTTAATAACTTTTGAATGGATTAATATTTTTCACCAAACATTCAAAAGGCACATCGGTGACCCAGACACCATATACCCTTACAATTTCAGACCAGATCCTCAAACCTTTTCAGACTTATGGAGGAGCAAAGAATTTGCATTGAAATGGTAAATTTCATATTTTTTGGCACTTCGCAGCTCCACTGTACCATCAACTGGAACAAAACTTTCCAGATCCAGAGATCTATGGCACCAGATGGTGCATGCAAACTTTTAGGCAAATTGGTCAAATGGTTGCAAAGTTATTAAAGTGCAAAATGTGGGGTTTAACATAGAAGTTGCCATGCAACCCAAACTATAGGGCAACACTGTGCACTATAATATATATTCACTGCAAAAATTTCCATTAGTGCTTCAGTTAGGGGTTCCTAGTACAGTGACAAAAGTATGGCAATTCAATGTTAGGGTTCCCAATTTTACCATTCCCAACCCCCCACCTTCCACATACCAAGTGATGTCAGCATGTGCCTTGGGGTCTTCAGCCTTAATTCTCACCCCCATTCCATGTGTAAAGAAGCTGAGATGGTACAGTATAGGAGAATGGGGTGAGAGTTAGGCCTGATGACCCCAAGGCACATCCCGCCAGTGACAGTGTTCATGAGGTGGGGTCCCAAAAAGCCCATGTTGAAAATTGGGTGCAAAAATACCATAAAATGGCTGAGATATCAACATAAGTTCAAAATGTCATTGAGACCCTTTATACAGCACTTACCTTGATTCTTCAGTTCACAGATCAGCTTTGAAGAGTGCAGACATGTCCCAGTCTACAGAAGAAGACAGAAGATGTTCTCTGGTGGTAAGAATAGGGCAAGGGGGGATGTGGGGTGGTGGGTTGCTCAGTGGGAGGGTTGGGATGGGAGAGGTGATGGGGAGACAACAAGGAACCATTTTCTTTTTACAGGAAAAAAGGCGTTGTGGGACTTTTTTTTACAGGGTTAAACTCTTTATTTTGGGACACTGGGAGTGGGCTCCCCAGTGTCCTACAGTGCTTGGGGGGGCTTCATAATGCTGATATGGGAATTGAGCACCCTGATGTTGGCAACCATAAAGTTTGTAATGGACTTGTGGGGTATGCACCATGGGGGTGGGCATCCCAGTGTCAGAAAACATATTAAAAAAATTAAGTGTTTCAGGACACTGGGGGTGGGATCCCTAGAGTCCCACACTACTTGGGAGAGTAAATGCTGACATGGGGACTGGGCACCCCGATGTCAGCAAAACAATTTTTATTATTAAAACATGCCTCAGCCCCCTTGGAGGCAGTAAAAGTTGAAAACCTCCTTTTATTAGGTAAGCACCAACAGGTGTTTACATAAATGGGGGCCAAGGAACACAGTTTTGTCACTATTTGGCCCAAAAAGTGGCCAGAAAAGGTTGTTTTTTTTTACAGATGCCATGTTTATTTTGCATTGCAGTAGTGGTGCAAATTTGCGGCAGTTTTCATGAAAAGTGCCGCAAATGTGTGTCACTTTTCATGCAACAATGCTGGTAGTTGCACAAAAAGTACCACAATAATAGGTAGTTTTGCAAAAGAAGTGCCACAAATTTGCAACATTACCAACGGCCGAACAGGAAAAACATATTTACAAACATTATTTTTAAAATATAATGCCAGGATTGTGTTCCTCAGGCCCTGATTAGGTAAACACAACTGTTGGTATTTACCAATGGGAAGCATTTTTTGAATTACAACATTTTTTAGCTGTCGCTAAGTGAAAACAAGATGGCAGACGTGCAAAAGTACAAAACCCATTTGCGGCAGTGAAACAGACTTTCGCATGGAACATCTAATTTTTCCCATTGAGAATAATGGCAAAATAAAAACTTAGATAACTTTTGAACATATTAATATTTTTTCACTAAACTTTCAAAAGACACATCAGCGACCCAGACCCCATATGCCCTAACAATTTCAGACCAGACACCTAAAGCATTTCGGACTTAGAGATGAGCAAAGAATTTTAAAATTGTTGGCACTCGGCAGCTCCACAACCACACCACTGACCAGAACAAAACATATCAGATCAAGAGATCTATGGTACCAGACTGAGCATGCAAAATTTCAGGCAAATCAGTCAAACGGTTGCAACGTTTTAAAAAGTACAAAATTTATATAGATATATATTTATAGGGGATACATGATGGGCAGAAGTGGGATATGGAAAATATTCTCACTCCTGCAGAGTGAGCTATGTATTCTCACGACTGCCGAAGACACGAGTGAAAATACACAGCTCATTCTGCACGAGTGACAATGTCTCATGATTTGCCCATCATGTGTGTGATTTATACCACAGGGGTGAGAACTTTAGGAAATGTTTTTCTGATTCTGTGTGTTTCCTGCACATTCTGTGTGTGCTGTCAGTGTGTGTGTGTTCTGAATGGACTGGGAGTCAGAAACACAGGTGAATGTGATCTGCAAAGTTAACTGAGTGAGTCAGAGGCTCAGTGAGAAAGACAAACTGCTGCAGGTAGCACTAAGAAACAGAAACTGCTTTGTAGAAGAGTTTCACTAAGAACTCAGGTTGTTTTGAAGCTGAGATCAGCACAGCAATGGGCTAGGAATGTTAACAACACAATGGGACATAGGTGAGAGTCTTTTGCAAAGCTAATGGAGTAAGTTGCAGCTTCAGTGAGAAAGATAAACTGTTTTCTGAAGCAGTTTCCTTTAGAATGCAAGCTGCAGTGCAGTTATCCTCACTCTGGTGACATCAGCAGAGTATGGATAAATGTCGATATCCTCACTCTGCTGATGTCATTAGGATTTATCCTCACTGCAGTGGAAATAACACAGAATATCCTACTGAGGAAGCTCTCACCCCCGTGATGCATATATATACATATAAAAAACCCTGCCCTATAGATAGATAGATGGAGATATAGATATATATATACAGTATATATATATATATATATATATATACTGTATATATATATATATATATATATTATAGGGACGTGGTAGCCTGTTCAATGTTAAACTAACATGGAAACATAGAATTTGATGGCAGATAAGGACCACTTGGACCACCTAGTCTGCCCATTTCCCTACCTAATGGATAAGCTGCAGATCCTAGTTAACCAACAGCCTACTTCTTCCTACCCCCCACTAGAATTGCCTTATGTGTGTCCCATGCATTCTTGAATTTCTCCACTGTTTTTGACTTTATGACCTCTTCAGAAAGGCCATTATATGCATCCACAACCCTCTCAGTGAAAAAAATACTTCCTCACATTACCTCTGAGCCGTCCCCCCTCTATCTTTAAATTGTGTCCCCTTGTTCTTGCACACCTCTTTTTCTGAAAGATGCTACCCTCTTGGACTTTGTTGATTCCCTTGAGGTATGTGAAAATTTCTATCATGTCCCTCCTCTCCCTCCTTTCCTCGAGGGTATACATATTAAGCTCCTTTAGTCTCTCTTTGTATGTTTTCTGGTGTAGACCCTGCACCATTTTGGTTGCCCTCCTCTGGACAGCCTCCATCCTGCCTATGTCCTTGTGGAGATGAGGTCTTCAGAACTGCATGTAGCACTCCAGGTGGGGTCTCATCAGCTGTCTATACAGAGGGATGACAACTTCCTGTTTTCTACTGGTGATGCCTTTCCCTATGCATCCCAGTACCCCTCCAGCCCTCCCTACTGCCTTCTCACATTGCTTGCCCACCTTTAGGTCATGTGATATGACTACCCCCAGGTTCCTTTCCATTTTTGTTGTTAGTATCTCCTTCCCCCCATTGTGTACTCTTCCCTTGGATTTTTGTTTCCCAGGTGCATTATTTTGCACTTGTGTTGAATCTAAGCTGCCATACATTTGACCATTCCTCCAACCTTACCAAGTCCCTTCTAAATCTTTCCACCCCACCTTGTGTATCAAACTAAAACAAAAAATTTTGCACTGTAATAACTTTGCAACCGTTCAATGGATTTGCACAAAAGTTGGTATGCATCTTTCTGTGGGGTAGATCTCTTGATCTGATATGGTTTGTTCCAGTCAGATGTGCAGTCTTTGAGTTACAGAGAGGTGAAAAAACATGTTTTTATCCATTGACTTTGCTGGGATTTTTCTTTGAACTTGCCTACAGTCCAGAGGATTTGGTTGTTTGGCATGTAATTTACAGGGTAGAAAGAGACTAACCCACAGATGTGCCTTTTGCTAATCTAGTGTAAGTAGAATAAGTAGTTTTTAAGTTATTGCAATTTAAAAATTTGAAAAAATCATTTCTGAGCATGCTCAGTAGGCACGACAATATAGCTATATGAACCGAAGTAGAAATCCTGTTCCATATGGAGAAAATCCTACTCCATATGGCCACCATTTTGTTTTCAGTTTTGCCCTCCAAAATTTTTTGAAACCTCACAATGATTTTCTTGGGAGAAACTAGCACATGTAACTTGCTTATTGGGCCCCCCTTTGGTGCATTCTGCACTTTACAGGATGAAATATGCCCACAAAATGTGTTTATTTAATCATTTTAATCCTACTTCGTATCCACGTAATATGACCTAGGATCTTAGTTTGTATGCACTAGATACAACCTAGGATCCTAGGTCAGGACCCAAAAATAGGAAAAATACTTTTGCTGACATGGGATGCTCAATCCCCATGTCAGCACTAGAGCCCCCCCCCACCAGTATGGGACACTGGGGAGCCTACTCCCACTGTCCCTAACAGAAAAACTATGGCCGACAATTGGGTGCCCAATCCATGGTCATCAGCAGCCCCTAAAAAAGATAAATCATGTCCAACAACTGGGTGCCCAATCCCCATGTTGGCAGTAGCCCCCAACCAAAGTGGGACCCTGGGGAGCCCACTCCCAATGTCCCCAGTTAGAGCATGCCCCTCAATGATCAGCAGTAGTGCCTGAAATACAGAAAACAGCCCCCCAATGTCTTTTAGTAAAAAAAAACTGAAAGAAAGAAAATGGCCCCTTGTCATCTCCACATATCCCCCCTCCCCAATCCCGAACCTCCCTTTGCACACCCACCTCCCTGCATCCCCTGTTACCCCATACTTTTCTCTGGAGGTCAGGCACTATCATCCTCTGTGGACTGGGACATGTCTGCATTCTTCAAAGCTGAACCACAAACTGAGGACTCAAAGGTAAGCCGTATAATGGCAGTCAATGGGGAGTTTCAACTTATGTTGATATCGCAGCCATTTTTTGAGATTTTAGCACCAAATTTTCAATATTGGGTTTTTGGGATCCCACCTCATGGACAATGTCACTGATATCATGTTACTCAGTCCCAAAAGGTGATTTCACAGTCACTGCACAGAATCACCTTTCATACGAACATATGAAATTTGCCAGCAGAAAAAGGCGATTTGGTCTATCGAGTCTGCTCAATTATGCAGCTAGCAGCGCTATTCTGCAGCTGCCTCTCCCTCCTCACCCCCTTCCCTTTATCCTCCCTCTTGCCCTGTCCCAGCCCCTTTTGAAGCAACCTACTGTTTTTTAGGCTACTACCTCCGCTGGTAATGCGTTCCACCCTGCCACCACCCTCTATGTAATAAACTGTCTCCTCATTTCCCTCCTGAACCTTCCCCTTCCAATCTCATGTCATGGCCCCGAGTGTCCCTCCCCACCCTTGCCCTGAATAGCTCCTCTGTACCAGTCTTGTTTATCCCTGTCATGTACTTGAATGTCTCAATCATATCCCCTCTGTCCCTCCTCTCCTTCAGCGAGTAGATGTTTAACTCCATTAGCCTACTCTCATGTCCCCTAGCCCCTGGATCATATTAGTTGCTCTGTAATGCACCCCTTCCAGTAATTTAATGTCCCTTTTCAGGTATGAGTGCCAGTACTGCATGTAGTATTCGAGATGAGGTCTAACCAGTGATCTATACAGCGGCAGAATCACCTCCCCCCCTCCTCGATGTTATTCCCCTTGCTATGCATCCCACCATTTTGTTTGCCATTGCTGCTGCCTTCCTACACTGTGCCAAGTTGTTCATTGATCCCATGATGACCACCCCAGATACTTCTCCTCACTCTATGCCAGCTGCACCCCCCCAGTTGGTGGTTTCTCCTTGGATTATTTGCTCCAAAATGCAGTACTTTACATTTCTTGGCATTGAACCCCAGCTGCAAAGTGTCTGACCAAGTCTCCAGCTATTTCAGATCTTTCTGCAGACTCTGTTGCCCCTCTATGCCATCCACCAATGCCCCATCTTGGTTTTGTCAGCAAACAGGCTGATTCTGCTCTTAATGCCCATGAAAATGTCTGCAATAAATATCCCAAATAACACTAGTCCCAGCACCAAGCCCTTTGGAACCCCGCTTGTTACTGCCCTTGGGGATGAGAGTTCCCCTCCACCACCACCCTCTGCTGCCTTCCCTGCAGCCAGTTTGTCACCCATCCCACCATTTTTGGTCCTGCCATTGTGCCTTCAAGTTTTATTCCAAGTCTTCCATGTGGCACTGAATTGAACTCCTTGCTGAAGTCCAGGTACAGGACATCCATGGCATGGCCCTTGTCCATCTGCCTAGTCACCCAGTCATAGTAATCTAGCAGGTTGGTTTGGTAGGATCTACCCACGACAAAACCACGCTGTCTACTGTCCTGCAGCCCATTGTACTCCAGCAGGGACACCAGCCTCTCCTTCAGGATCATTTCCATTAGCTTCCCCATGATGGACATGAGGCTCACCGGTCTATAGTTCATCTTTGGGGCCGCTCTTATGCAGGGGAACCACATGAGCCAACCTCCAATCCTTGGGTATGCATCCCAAATTCAGTGATGTACTGAATAGGCCTGCCAAGGGCCCCACCAGGATCTCTGCTAGCTCCTTCAATACTCTGGGGTGAATGTCATCCATCCCTGGTGCCCTGTCCACCCTCAGTGCTTTCAAGCCCTCCAGGACTCTACCTTCCGTGATCCCCCAATCTGTTACTCCCTCTCCAGCCTTTACTGCCCCCACCCCCCAAAGCACTCCCCCTCTCTCCTTCATAAATACCAAGCAGAAGTAGTCATTTCATGCTTCTGCCTTTTCTCTCCCCTTCTCTACCCATTCCCCATCCTTCTTAATCTTTACTATCTGTTCTTTACAGCTCCTGTTCTCCTTGATGTACCTGAAGAAGCTCTTCTCCCCTCCTTTATGCCTTGTGCCAGTCTGAGTTCTTTGGTGACTTTCGCTCTTCTTACTGCCCTTGTCACCTCCCTTGCCTCCTGCAGGTACTCCTCTGAATTGTCCCTCCTCCCCATTTCCTGTATCTCCTAAAGGCCACCCTTTTTCTCCTCACCTTTTCCACAACCCCCATGAAAATCCAGCTTGTTTTTTTTTTTGCCTTGGCCTTTTTACTCTAAGTCCTGCTACAGGAATTGGTAGCCTCTAGTATCCCCTTCTTTATGAGCTCCCATCTCTGGTCCATGCCCATACTAGACTGGATCCCAGCCAGGTACCCCCACTCACTACCTCCCCCATTTTTGCAAAATCTGCCCGCCTGAAATCCAGCACCTTCTTGTTGGATGCCACCTCTCTTTGCACATCATCAACCTGAACCATAATGAGTGATGGTCACTCCCCACTAATGGTTCATTGACCTTGATATCCCTCACAAATTCCCCATTTGTGAGCACTAAGTTTAGGGTGTTCCCCCCAGTTGGTTCACAGACCACATGTGTTAGGAAGCTTTCCTGAAAGGTGTCCAGTAGTACCTGTTCCCTTTTACTGCTGATGGCTGGGATTCCCCAGTCTACCCCTGGCAGGTTGAAGTCTCCCACAACCACCACACTCCCCTTCCTGCATGCCTTTTTAATCTACCTCACAAGTGAAGTTCCTTGTCCAACTCCTCTATTTGGGATGGTAGCCTGCACACCACTCCCATCTGGAGAGTCCTATTCCTGGAATCCTGGATTAGCAGCCATAATGACTTTGTTTCACCCTCCTCCCCTTCCTTCCTAATGCACTTTAGCCCCTCCTTCATGTACAATGCAACTCCCCCCCTCCAGTTTTCCCTATCCCTGCAGAATATTCTGTACCCTGGGACTGCAAGATCCCAGTCATGGTATTCGGTGGCCCATGTTTCTGTGATTGCTGCCATGTCCACCTCCAACTCCACCAGAAGGGCCTATAGGTCATTCATTTTTTCCCTCAGGCTCCTAGTATTCGTGGTGACCAATTTCCATGCCTTTACCTTTCCTTCCCTATCCCTCTGCCCTCCACTTCCAGCATCCCTTCTATTGCTTCTACCTAGTACATCGCCCTTGTTCTGGAGGGTAAGCCTGTTCTGCTTCCCATCTCATGGCCGCTGTATACCCTCCCTCCACCTACTACCCCCTCTCCTAATTTAAATGTCCAGCTACCTCAATATACTCCCTAAGCTTCTGTTTCAGCACCTTCTTGCCCTCTTCATTTAGGTGAAGTCTATCCTTAGCGTATAGACTACTGTCCTCCCTTTTGGGACTGATTAATGAAATGACAGTCCCAGGGTTCATGAGGGGAGATCCCAAAAAGCCCATGTTGAAAATTTGGTGCAAAAAATCCACAAAATGTCCATGTTACAAGCGTGCATTGTGCAGTTTCTACACACACTCATAACTTCACCAATTTGTAATATTTTCACTCCAGATTTTCAACATTGCCATTTCTACATACCTCCTCATGAACAGTACAGATGTTATTTCTCACATCCTGCCCAAATTGTGTTTTCATACCTGTGGCGCAGAATGGCACAGTCACCATGTAAAGTCAACTTTCAGAATGGATTAACAAAATCACAGTGCCAGTGTTCATGAGGGGGGATTTCCCCAAAATCCCATGTTGAAAATTTGGTTAAAAAATTCCCAGAAATTGCCACATTACGAGCCTGTATTGGGTAGTTTCTATGCACACTCGTAACTTCTCTAATTTTTCATATTTTTCTTCCTGATTTTCAATATTATCCTTTTACACATCTCCTCATGAACAGTATACAGCTGTCATTTTTCCACATCCTGCGCAAAACATGATTTCACACCTATGGTGCAGAATGGCGCATTCGCTGTGCGAACTCAACTTTCGGGACAGATTAACAAAATGACACTGACATTGTTCATGAGGTAAGGTTCCCAAAAGGCCATGTTGAAAATTGGGTGAAAAAGATCCTGAAAATGCGCGGGTTATGTGCATCCATTGAATTGTGAAGCCCGTATCACAAAAACTATTCAAGATACGGATTTTTCACTCTTCATAGCTTGCACCCGTGGAGGCTTCAAAGTCATGATTACAACTACAGTGGAATTTGTTCCACAGTTGTTGTGGTTACTGAGATATTGCCAAATTAGTGTTACAAGGGTTACTTTCCATGACTATAGGGCTGCGTTATGTCCGTACATATGTGTAAGTGGGAGCGCAGGGCCCAGAAGGCCTGTGCTCCCCCTTATGCATATCATTATGCAACAATGGGTAGTGTGAGAGGAGTGCAGGTCCTGAAGGGCCCACGCTCCTATAACCACATACAAGTTACATTACACTTTCTCAAAAAGAAGGGAAATTCATTGCAAAAAACTACATTAATGCATCAGTTAATGTTTTTATTAAAGCATCAAAAGCTGGGAAATTTGATGTTAGGGTTACCAACCCTACCAACCCTACCACCCAACCCCCACCCTCCACACACCAGCAGGTATCGGGGTGTGCCTTGGGGTTGTTGGGCCTAACTCTCATCCCATTCTCCTATACTGTACCATCTCATCTTGTTTACACATGCAATTGGGTGAGAGTTAGGCCAATGACCCCATGGCACACCCGACGCTTTGGTGTGTGGAGGGTGGGGGTGGGGTGGTAAGGTCGGTAACCCTAACATCGAATTTCCCAGCTTTTGATGCTTTAATAAAAACCCAACTGATTCATTAACATAGTTTTTGCAATGAATATATATATATATATATATATATATATATATCACATACACACACATACACATTTATATATATATATAGAGAGAGAGAGAGAGAGAGCACACCCAGATTGTTTGAAATTTTGGTCTGAAATTTTCAGAGTATATATACATAATTATGCAAAGGGGGTGAGGATAAAAAGTGGCAAATAACAGCAGTATTTTTGGCTGGTCAGACCTACAGTGAGAATATTGCATTTATTCTCACTGTAGGTAATAACCAGACACAAACTGCACCTCACCACACCTGCTCACAAAGCTTTTGATTGGTGGGAGCTGGCAGCACAATCAGTGTACCACTTTCACCAGCTCACTTCCATGCCAGCTCCCACTCTGCAGTTTCATTTCTCTCTTACAGCACACACAACACTTTCACTTTCTCCTGGAATCTATTTTCACCAACAGATATAGCCCTTGAGGAACTCATTCACAAAAAACTGAAAAACAACACTTCTCCACCCCCCCCAGCAGCATGCCACATCAGTGATTTACAATATTTTTTGTTTTAAATCCAGGATGCACATTTTAACTGGTGTACTTCACCATCAACTCCCCAGTCTGCAGCAACAGATGTTCTCTGGACACTTCTCCAACCTCCCCTTAACACAACAGCATAGCACAATACCAATAACAAAAAAAGTTTGTATTTTTTTAAATCCCTGCACATTCTTCATAAGGCACTCAACCATAACCTGCACCTTACCGGCACTGACACCCACAGCACTATGAACTAGATAGACTGCACTTGCAGGCCTGCTCCATCAAAGTACCTCTTCAGTGTGAAACCGGCATTCACACAGAGAGGTCTTGGTTCTTTTCCCCATACAAAAAAATACCCTCAGTAACTCTCTCTCTCTCTCACCCTGCCCAAAATGCTGCAGCCAAAACCTCCCTCCCTTCTCGCCCACAACTTCCACTCCCTTTCTCTCACCAGCTCACAGTGATCCCCATGACTGGCAACATCCTCCTCTGCTCATCAGCGTTGCTGGCGATGACTTTCTTTGCACTGTCATAGGGTGGATGATAACCAAGGCAGGACCAATTACATAACTAACATTTCAAACAAAACTAAAAGTACTAAGCCAAAACTTCACTCCCTCGCAAAACAAAAGCTACCACCACCATCTTAACAAAACTACTCAGCCCACCCATAGAACCCCATCGACCAATACAATGAAGTGCTAAAACAAACAGCACATAGACACCCTAGCTACCACACTAGTGTCCCTACCTACCAAGCAGTGCAGCACCATGAAACACCGTAGAGATAAAAAATTTAAATTAAATATTTAAAAAAATATACAATAAAACACAAAAACACCATTGTATAAATCAAATATGCAATGGCTCTGCAACTCATGAGGTCATAAGGTCAAACTGCACTCGGAAATATCAGTGATATTTCAGTAGACCCATGCATATCCCTTATATATACATATATCTATATCTATATCTATATATCTATATATCTATATATATATATATATATATATATATATATGTGTGTATATATAGATATATATATACACACACACACACACACAGATAGACAGACAGACAGACAGACAGACAGATAGATAGATAGATAGATAGAGAGACAGATAGATTAAGAGAGAGAAATTATACCTGCACAGTAGTGCAAGTATAATTAGGGTTGGCGGGCCACTTTAATGTTATACCCCAAAGTTAGCACTTTAATAACTTTGCAACTGTTTGTCCTATTTGCCTGAATGTTTGCACATCTGGTGTCCAACCATAGATCTCTGGATCTGGAAAGTTTTGTTCTGGTCAGATATACAGTTGCAGAACTGGAGAGTGCCAAAAAAGTGAAAACTACCCAACTTTTGCAAATTTTTTGGTCAGGCTTAAAGGGCTGAAGAATGCATCTGAGTGGATTCAAATTTGCATGTCTATATGTGGTCTGGGTTAAACTGGTGCCTTTTGAAGATTTGGTGAAAAAATATTAATCCGTTCAAAAGTTATGAAGGTTTTTCATGCCTCATTTTAGCCTACAGGAAAATGTATATGTGCACTGCGAAAACTTTCACGAAAACATTTTTTTGTGTACAAAAACATTTTTTGTGCACAAAAACATTCCATTATAAGGTACAGGGATGTCACAAAAACATTTTTGTTCTCACGAAAACATTGTCCCTTGTGTTGCTTTCTTTGTCACTTCATTGTGCCAAGGTGGATTGTGCTTTGGGCCTGACATTTGCAGGGTGGCAAGCCCTGGTCCCACAGATGTGCCTTTTGGTGGTTTGATCCCAAACCATTCAACTGCCCATAGTTATAGCATTCCAAAGTTGAGAAATTTCCCATAGGATAACACTGCGGCACCAGTATCTTGGAAATGATTTGAGATACAGATTTTTTGCTACCCGCAGCTTAGTCCACCTTTAGGTGGACTAGGCTCACATGGAGGTTTCAAAGTCATGATTACAACTGCAATGGAATTTTTTTCATCTTTGCTACAGTTACTGAGATATTGCCAAAAAAGTGTTACAAGGGTTCCTTTTCAGTACTATGGGGCTGCTGTATGGCTCCATATTTATGTGTAAGTGGGAGTGCAGGGACCCTGCTCCCACATATGCATACCATTAGGACAAAATGGGCAGTGTCAGAGGAGTACAGGGCCCAAAGGGCCCACACTCTCACAAACACTTACCAGTAACCAGTTACATTCCACTTTCTCAAAAAGAAGGGAAATTCATTGCAAAAAACTTTGTTACTGCATCAGTTAGGGTTGATAGCACTGACACAACAGTGTGGAAATTCCACATTAGGGTTACCAACCCTACCACCCCAACCCCCTCCACCCTCCACTTAACAACAGGTGTTGGGGTGTGCCATGGGGTCATCAGGCCTAACTCTCACCCCATTCTCCTATACTGTAGCATGTTAGCTTGTTTTCATATGAAATGGGGTGACAGTTGGACCTGATGACCCCATGGCACACCTCAATGCCTGTTGTTGTGTGGAGGATGGAGAGGGTAGGGTGGTAGGGGTGATAACCTTAACATGAAATTTCCACACTTTTGTCACTGTGCTATCAACTCTAACTGATGCATTAATGCAATTTTTTGCAATGAATGCCCGGTACAGCCAGTATAGTTAGGGTTGCATGGTCACTTCTGTGTTAAACCTCAAGGTTTGCACTTTAATAATGTTGTAACCATTTGTTCAATTTGCCTGAAATGTTGCATGCTGAACTGCCAACCATACATCTCTGGATCTGGAAAGTTGTGTTCCGGTCAGATGTACAGTTGCAGAACCGTAGGGTGCTCAAAATGAGAAAAATCACCAACTTTTGCAAATTATTTGGTAAGCCATAATGGACTGAAGAATGCATTTCAGTGGATTCAGATTTGTTTGTCTACATGTGGCCTGGGTTGAACTGGTGCCTTTTGAAGATCTGATGAAAAAACATTGCTCCGTTCAAAAGTTATTCAATTTTTTCATGTCTTATTATAGCCTATGGGAAAATTTTTATGTGCACCGCAAAACCTTTCGCAATCACATTTTTTTTGTCTTGCTCCCTGATTTTGTTTTCATGCTGCTGCCATCTAGTTTTCAGTTAGTGAGAGACAAAAAACATTGTAACTCAAAAAATCATGCCCTTTGTTAAACACCAATAGTTGTGTTTACCTAATCGGGCCCTGAGGAACATGACCCTGACATTAGTTTTTCACTAGCTGGTCTGGAAATAAGTTTTTCAAACTTGTTGCACCATTTTTCCATTTTCTGATCGCGGCAACATTTTTTGTTGCCGCGAAAATAATTACGATAAAAAAAAAGTAACCTCTACAACATTTTTCTGTGTGCGATAACATTCTCATTATAGATATAGGAGTGCCGTGAAAACATTCAAATAATCACAATAACACTGCACGAACACATTTTGTAATGTGTTGTTTTCTTTGTCACTTCATTGTGTCAAGGTAGATTGTGCTTTTGGCATGAAATTTTCAGGGTGGCAAGCCCTGGTCCCAGAGATGTGCCTTTTGGTGCTTTGGTGCCAACACATTCATTGGGCCCATAGTTACAATGTTCCAAAGTTGAGAAATGTTCCCATAGGATAACATTGCAGTGCCCATGATGCCTTTCAGCTCCTGTATCTCGAAAACAGTTCAAGATACAGACTTTTCATTGCAAAACTTCTTAGTCTCCCTTCAAGGAAACTAAGTGCAGAGGTAGGTTGGAAAGCCATGAATGCAATGAATTTTGAATTTTTTTTCTACCTTGTATGGTTACTGAGATATTTTGAAATTAGTGTTCCAATGGCTCATTTTCATGTCCGTAGGCCAGTATTACAACCTCAAAGTTAGCACCCACAGCATTTTTCAGTGCCCGTATCTCAGAAACTATGCAAAATATGGATTTCAATCAGTCAATCTATCTTGTGTGGAGGTCTTGCTGTCATGATTACAACAGCACTGGAATTGTTTTCCTAGCTGCTACGGTTGCTGAGATATTAGCAAATTACTGTTACAAGGGTTCCTTGCCCTATAGGGCTGCTGTATGGCTCCGTAGTTATGTGTAAGTGGGAGCACAGGGCCCATGCTCCAACAGACAAATATCATTATACACAAATGAGCAGCTTGGTGGGAGTGTGGGACCCTACGCATACCATTTACTATTTATATTACACTTTTTCTAAAAGTAAGGAAATTATTTGCAAAAAACATCATTAATGCATCAGTTAGGGTTGTTTTGACAGTGACAAAAGTGTGGAAATTCAACATTAGGTTTACCACCCCACCACCCCACCCCCACGTTCCCATCCTCCACACATCAACAGACGTTGGGGTGTGCCATGGGGTAATCTGTCATAACTCTTACCCCATTCTCCTATGCTGTAGCATGTCAGCTTGCTTACACATGGAATGGGGTGATAGGTTGGGTCTGATGACCACCATGGCACACCACCACATCTGTTGGTGTGTGGAGGATGGGGTTGGGATGTTGGGGTGGTAACTCTAACATTGAATTTCCACTATTGTCACTGTGGAAACAACTCTAACTGATGCATTAACAAAGTTTTTTGCAAAGAATATATATATATATATATATATATAGAGAGAGAGAGAGAGAGAGAGAGGGAGAGAGGGAGAGTGCACACCCAAATTGTTCAGAATTTTGGTCTGAAATTTTCGGGGTAAAAAGGGCTTGCCCCAAAAATGGTGCCTTTGGATGGTTTGGAGAAAAAAAATGAGTTCTACAGCTATATAAACTCATTACATAACTCTGATTGCAAACTCTGCTGTATAGTACCAGGCAACCAAGTTGCTGATGATCCAAAAAATGTTGCTTAGTTATATAATAAATATTTTGCCTCAGCGTTCTCTGAAGCTGCTTCTTACAGTGAAAATATCTCAGCTAATTGCAATAGTGAATTAAACATAACCAAAGAGCACTAATAGAATTCTCAAATTATAAAACAACTATTCTGCTGGCCCGATAACATTTCCCCTAGATTGCCGAAGCTGTTGGTTCCGTACATATCTAAGTCTCTTAAATTTATATTTGCATCATCACTATTAAATAATGAAGTCTCCACTGATTGGAAATCTGCATCTGTAATCCCAATTCATAAGAAGGGAAGTAAAGTGGACTACACGTATTACAGACCAATCAGTCTAACATCAGTTCCAGGTGAAGCTCTGGAAGCATTAATAAGAGACATGATCCTTGACCATCTCAATAAACATAACTTGGTAGATACTAACCAACATAGTTTCATAGCAAAAAGATCCTGTGTAACAAACTTGCTGTGCTTCTTTGAAAACATTTCCTTACCATTAGATAAAGAATTGCCAGTTGACTGTATCCATCTAGACTTCTCCAAAGTGTTTGATATCATCCCCTATAATGCAATCATTCAGAAATTAGTAAATCTAAATACAGATCACAGGATTTTACAGTGAATACAGGAATGGCTGAAGGATAAAACACAGAGGCCTGGATATTCAAAAGGGTTGCGCATGGCACAACAGGAATCCACCATGTGCAGCCCACCGATGCACCCTGGTGCGATATTGAAAGGAGCAAGTTGCAATGTGCAACTTCCGATGCACCGGGGCACAACAGTAATGTATGCGGCACAAGTGGGGGGGGTGTGTCCATGCATATGCAGCACATCCTGATATTCATCCCGGGATGTGCGGCACATATGCTGGAACAAACCTGCCTTGCACCACTCAGGGGGCACAAAGATGTGCCTGGTAAAACCAGGAATAAGTCCAGGCCACCCACAGGTGAGCCACCATATTGCAGGGTGCAATACGGCAGCTGCCTGCCGTGGGTGGCCACCTACCCACCCAGAACACTGACCCCACGCCCCCTGCCCTGGGAGTGTTGAGCCTCCCTGCCTGTCACCTGATCATGGGCAAATGTGTAGAATATGTCCCTGGTGGTCCAGTGGAAGGGCCCCGTAAGCCCGATTGCGGGTATATGTGTAACAACCATCCCTGGTGGTTCAGTGGAAGGGCCCCCATCCCCCAACCATGGACATATGTGTAAAATATCCCTGGTGGTCCAGTAGACCATTCTCCATTGCCCAATTGTGGGCATATGTTTAAAGCATCCCTGGTGGTCCAGTGGAACCCCCAGCACACAATCGTGGGCGGATATGGCGAAAGTAATCCTGGTGGTCCAGTGGTACCCTCCCCACCCACCCACTGAGGTCTCCCACCACCCAGCACCCCCAGTCAGTAGTGGGTAGCAGCACCCCACCCACATGCCTCCTGGTCACCCACTGACTGACAGCGTACAGTACGGTCTGTCGCCTGTTAGTCCACCGCATGGACCAATGGGCATGACAGAGTCACACTGTACTACACAGGCCAATGTGAATGAGCACGTTCATTCACATATCGGGCCTGTGTAGTACAGTATGGCATGCAGCTAGTGCTGCCACCCGCCACTGACTGGGGGCGCTGGGTATGGCGAGACCCCAGTGGTGGTGGGGAGGGAGGTACCACTGGACCACCAGGATTACATTCGCTATATCCGCATTTGATCGGGCACTGGGGGTGGTTTCCATTGGACCACCAGGGATAATTTAAACATATGCCCATGATTGGGTGTATGGGAGCAGGGTCCGCCAAGGGACTACAGGGTGTCGGTCCCCGACAGCTGCAACCTGGCAGGGCGCCAGGCATAAGTCACTGGGGATCAGCACACTGAATGCAAATGGGGCCATAATGATATGCAAATAGCTCCATTTGTGCCTTGCAAGCATAATGGCCTCATCTGCATGCGCAGTGCTGAATATTGCAGTTGATGCACCTAGCGCAACTGCACTTGCGTTGGCACATCCCCCTGCTCCCCTTCCACCACTTGCACTGGTGCAGTGCCACTGTGCCATGCACAGTGTGTGCATCCTCAGTGCCATATTCAATGGTGCTGAGCCATGGCACAGCACCGTTGAATATCACCTGGTCCATGCTCTAGTTCAGCCCAGTTGCGCTGCACCCAGGCTTGCACCCCTGCCTGGCACAGTCTGAATATCCAGGCAAGAGAGTCTGTATAAGTGGGTTCTATTCTATACCCAGAGCAGTGACTAGTGGAGTGCCACAGGGATCCATGTTGGGATCAGTGCTTTTCCAGATTTTCATTTCTGATATGGGTAAGCAGGTAGATAATTGGACCAGCAAGTAAGTGGATGACACAAAACTTGCAGATGTGGTAGATACTGGTGAAGCCAAAGCCTCAATGTAGGCCGACCTGGATTTAATTTATAGATTGGCCTATGACTGGGGGATGAAAGTTAATAGTGATAAATGCTGTGTTATGCATCTAGGAAATCAGCCCAGCAAACAAACATATTTGTTATAGTGTACAACAATTCGAGAATCCATTGAAGAAATGGATTTAGGCATCATAATCAGCGGAAATGTAACCTCTACATCCCATTGTACCACTCAGGTGGCAAAGGCCAGAAAAGTACTGTGGACAATTGAGAAGCACTTCAGGAGCTGAAAAGAGGAGGTTATTATGCCCCTGTACAGAACCATTGTTAGACCTATTTTGGATTAGGGGAGCCCTGTGTGGTGCCCTATAAGTAAAGAGGACATTGGGAAAACCAAGGGAGTTCAATGACAGGCCACGAAGTTGATTTGTAACAGTCAATAACTGACATATAATGAATGCCTAGCATATTTGAATCTCATATCCTTGGAGACAAGACGATTAAGAGGGGGTTTGCTATTGTGTCATATTATGCAGGATAATTACTTATTTAGTGAATTGGGTTTCAAATTTAAGAATGACACGAAAGATACTAGAGGCCCAAAATTCCATACTAATAGAAGGAAAGCATTGTACACACAGTAAATAAGTTAGATACTGTACATACCTTTTGGAAGGAAACTCGCTCTCCTATTATAGTTAAAGGACCGGAGCACTTATAGGCTTACTGCCTCTCTTTGCTCCTACTCACCTCAGTATGCACCTTAGTACATGAATCCATTCCCAAGTTATAACAATTTAAAATTTCAGTTCTGAGCTTGTTCAGTCAGGTATCACACATCCCTCCATAAGGCCCTACCGAGCATGCTCAGAACCCAAATTTTGAATCATTATGACTTGGGAAAAGGTTAATATTTTTTCAACAAGACAATGAAAGGCACCATTCTGGGGTAAGTCCTTTCTACCATGAAAATTTCAGACCAAAATTCCACACTGTCTGAGCACTTAGTGATGACAAAAAAAAACAGCAAAAAAAATGTATTTTTCCTAAAAATGCACTATATGGCTCCTGAAATCCACACATCTAACTAGAGCAAAATTTGGCATGTCAAAAGACATAGCCCCCTGACCATGTACAGTATGCAAAGTTTTGTGCCAAACTGCTAAAAAGGGGTGAAGCCATTAAAGTGCAAAAGTAGGGGTTTACCATTAAACAGCCTACGCAGCCCTCACTATAGTGATGCTACAGCCCAGAGTTTGGAACTTTGGTCTGAAATTTGCAGGGCAGAGAGGGCTTACCCAAAAATGGTGGCTTTCATTAGTTAGGAGAAAAACAGTAATCCATTGCCAAGTTACAATGATTTGAAGCTTCAGTTCTGAGCATGTTCAGTAGAGTATCAAACATCTACCCAAAATACACTACTGAGCATGCTTAGAACTGAAATTTAAAATCCTTGTAACTTAGGAATGGATTAACATTTTTTCACCAAAACAATGAAAGGCACCATTCTGGGGCAAGCCTTTATATCGTGAAAATTTCAGACCAATATTCCAAACTGTCTACCAACAGTCATGAGCTGTGGTCCCAAAAAGGCCATGTTGAAAATCTGGGGTGAAAATATACAAAAATGACAAGTTGTGCATCAAATTTCAAAACTCCATTGAAATACGTTGAACTGCACTTATCTTAGTTTCTCATATTACAGCCACTGGTTCCACCATCAAGACGTGTGTTCAATCAGAGAGTGGATGTACATCATAGGACATGTTTAGGTAAGTGAGGGTGTGGGGGTGGGATGGTAAGTGCTGAGTGACAGATCAGGGTGGTGGGGTGGTAAAAGCTATGATGGTAAGGGTTTTTTTGATACGTGAAGGAAGGGAATTCCAAATAGATGCAGAACGTTAGCTAAAAGAACTCTGTCCCATGTTGGTACAAAACATGGGGATTACTAGACTGTTATTTGTGGCAGAATGGGATGAGGGGAGAGCCACGAATGTGAGTTGTTTTTTTTAGGTAGGTAGGTGTGTCAGATTGCATCGTTTTCTTTATAAAAGTGGCAAGTGTTGATTAGCTTTTAGTTCATGAAGAAGCCATTTTAGGGAGTCAAGAGCTACTGTAGACAGTGGTGCATATCAGATCTTCTCCCAGAGGCAAATTTACTGATTATTTTAGTACAGGGCATACTTACTTTGTAGAGTAGTTTTGTTGGTGGCATCGACTACAACAGAGCCTTATTCGGGGAAGGGGGGATGAGATTTGCCTTTGCGATCCTGTTTCTGGCAATAGGTGTTAAGAACTGTTGGATTCTGTAGAGGCAACTGAGTTTCTGGTGAAGGAGTGACGCAGTATGTTGGATATGGGACTTGAAGGACAGCATGGGATCAAGGTGAACACCAAGGTACTTGAAGGGCATGGTATTTACTAAGGGAGAGCCATTTGCTATGGGGATTGAGAACATAGAGGATAGCTTGTTTAGTTTTGCCTTGTCTCAAATAGTGTGGACTGTGTTTTGGGGAGATTTAGGACCATTTTTTTCACTGGGGAACCAGTCCAAGAGCCTGGCTAGGCAGGAGCTGAGTGATTGATTCATGGCATTAATGACATTGCTGTGGGTGAAAAGAACGGCATGACCTGCATTCAGAAGGGACTGTATGGGTTTGCAAATTGTGGGCAGGTTGTTTATGAAGATTTAATTTATTTTATTTGTTTTTTTGTTGACCTGGTAAGTGCACAAGGCAAATTCTGCCTATTTTCAGGCATGACCCGGGGAGGGGGATACAGATGAAAGCCAACTGACTTTGAACCAGATTAAGCTGTTGGTGATATTTAAGTGAATGGGAGGAAATTTGGCCCAGGGCACCGGGGAAATTCCCCTACTCTTTTCAAGAAGTGCCATGGGATCTTAAACATCCACCTGAACTAAGACCAGAACAGGCAGATGTGACCTCGGTTTAACGTCTCATCTGAAAGACGGCACCTCAGGAGTGCAGCACCCCCCTCATGCTGCACTGCCGTGTCAGTATTGGGATATTAACCCAAGTGCCTGGTGTGGGGCTAGAACCCACAGCCTTCTAATCTCCTGGTCTTAGAGGTGAGTGTGCTACCTGCTGAGCTACTAACACTGCACGAACAAGATAATAAAGAGGAGAAGACCTAGAATGGAGCCCTGGGGGGAACACCACTGGTAATACTACTCTAATGAACTCTAATGTGAACCCATCCACTCCAGGTAATTTCTTTTTAGCCATACTCACGATTGTATCTTTAATTTATTGTTGTGTTATGTGTGCTGTACATTTTCGGCTTCTATTTGAGATTTTTTACTTTTCTAAAATTTTTCGTACTTATGGAGTTCTTTCTCAGAGGGGTTATGTTCTGATTTATGCAGATTAGTATAATATTTTACAAATTCTTCAGCAATTTTATTTTGATCAAAATGTTTCAGTCTGTATCAAAAATTGATGTTATTTCAACAGTTTGGTCAACAGATTTTATTCATTTTGCCAGACATCTTCCAGCTTGCTACTTTGAATTTGAGAAACACATAGAGCCACTCCACACATACAGACCATGCTTGGTAAACAAGACTCCAAAAGCCAAAAAAAATAAAAGGCACCAGCCTATGAGATTACGCCAAGAAAACTTTATTTAAGGTATTTACCTTAGCAAAGGGGGGGGGCAGTGTTGCCCACTGAGAACCCAACCAGTTTTGCTGAGAAGCTTTCTCAAAGGGACCCTCTGAGGGTTAGCATTTGGTTACTTTGAATTTGCCATTTTTTTGGTTTTTTGTTTTTCTGCCAATTGTTCCTAATACAGTATACATTTTTTCTTTTCATCCAGTTGTTCATAATATGGCATATTTCAATTGTATCTGGAAAGTTTTTGAGATTATTATGTTCTTGATTTTTGGACTTATCACCAGTTCTAATCTCTGATTTCAAAGTTTTGAGTTTAAGTTTGTCAGCTTTGAGTCCCTGGAGAAATGATTCACGTTAAACAAACTGATCAAACTACAAAAAAAAAGACCATGCTATTTTCAGACCCGCAACTAAAAAAGAAGGTATCTCCCCTTGTCACCCTTAATGGAAAACGTGTTAGTTTGGAACAGGTCAGTGCCTTCAAATACCTAGGTGTTACCCTGGATTACACTTTATCCTTCACCCAACATATGGATAACATTGTCAGCCTTGCAAACCATAAGTTAGGAGCTCTGTTCAGGAATCACCTGAGCATCACCACTGAAACTAGACATCTAGTAGTGTCCAGTTCAATCTTACCTCTTCTAGACTATGACCTCCAAGTTTACACAGCAGCAAGTGACTCTGTACTCAGCAGAGTAAGGTTGTGTTCAACAAGGCTATCACTTTGCTCTAGGGGCAGACAAGCTTGCACATAGCTGCTCCATTTACACCCTAACCAACTGGCTTCCCCTACAGGACAGAATAAGGTACCAGACCTACCTGCTCAAAATAAAAAGCACTGCTAGGCCTTACCTCTCTGATTCTCTGTAACCTGTTGTGGAGTCAAAAACAGTGGTGGAATTCAAGCATGCATGGGACAGTCATAAGGCAATTCTAGGGGGTGGGGGTAGGAAGAAGTAGGCTGCTGGTTAACTAGGATCTGCAGCTTATCCATTAGGTAGGGAAATGGGCAGACTGGGTGGGCCAAGCGGTTCTTATCTGCCATCAAATTCTATGTTCCTGTGTTTCTATGTTCCGCCAAGTTAGCAACCATTACACTGCTAGGAGTATGCTCTAGACATTCCCTTCTATAAAGCAAGCCTGGGTAGGCGCTCCTTTGCAGTAAGGACATCTCACTGGCTGTATGAACCTCCTGAAACCCTTGTAGGACTCCCCATAATTGCCCATTTCAAGAAGGCACTGAGAAAAGAACACGTTGCTAATTCCAAATGCTCCTGCTACAACACTACTGTCACCTAATTTTCTGTTCTTCTTAACTTATAATGATGTTCATACTGCTTCATGACATTCTACAGGTCTTTCACTCTATTGTTGACTAGACTCCTTGTAGTCACAGTTATTTGTATTTGATTGTACCTATATACTCATATTGTCTACTATGACTATGCTCCACTGGAGCTGAATGACTTGTTTTGTCCATAGCTTAAGTTTGTGTTACTATCTTTTATTTTCCTTGACATGGAACCTTTGGAAATGAGCATGTATGCTCAAACATGTTTTCTGAATGATTAAATAAAGTTCTACTTCCACCAAGTTTTTTTCTGTTTTGTTCTTCCACGATACTTCAGAAATCAGAAGCCCTCTTAATGTAGCTATTAGAGCATCCCATGATTATATTATGTTATTCTTAGTGCTCTGATTTTCTAAGACAAAAAAATAATATTTGTGCTTAATTTTTGAATAATGTCCTTATCTTGCAATAAATTATTATTCATTCACCACCATCTGTTTGAATTTGAATGCATAGCTAAGACAAAATTAAATGAGCCGATGTTATGAACTGATATTAACAGTGGTTCTATATTAGCATCATGACACTTGCAATTAATCACTAAATGCTTTCATATGAGAACATAATCTTATCTGGATAATATATTATGTCTTACTGAAATGTAAGTATACATCCTGTCTAATATGTGTATTTCTCTCCATAGATCTATCAGATTTTTATTTGCCATAAAACAGTTAAATAAACAAGATTTATACTTATCCCACTTATTGGCTATAAAAGATTTATCAAACCCTGGATTGTACAGACAAAGAGAATGTGTACGATTTCCCTATATGATTATTTCAACAGTTACCATAGTTGAGTAGAAATTGGTTGGAAAGGATACATTTAGCAAATGGCTTTTGTATAATAATGAAAAATAAATTTGAAATAGGGATATGGAGGTATCCATTTTGTGGGGTGCTGTGATGATGTCACTGCCTCACTAATCTTAACAGGGTTCATTGTAGCAGGTGAGAACTGATGGACTATGCTGACAAGGGTTACATTGCTAAGAAAACACTGGATTGGATTTTATGTTTGGTACAGTTTAACAAAAGAATACATTGCTCTTCTTCATGATTTGACAAGATCTATATCTGTAGGACTAGTTAGTTTAATGTGGTTCATTGCACACTGTTAGAGCTGGAGAGATAATTACATCATCACAGCACACTTCCTGTCCACAAAATGGATACCACCACATCACAGTTTTAAGAGTATTTTTTTTTCCATTTACTGAAGACATTTACTAAACGTAATGCAGCAGTTTACATACTGGATCCTTATAGTAACTTTTACAATAATCATGGGGAATGATACACATTCCCTTTAAAGTCACAACCTGGGATGACATTATTGTAATTCCAAGTCATTAATCTTTTGTTAATATCTGTTAGAATGCCCCAAAGCCTTCAAAAGGTGCATGTACTGAACCAGTGACCATATAATCTGTATCATTCTTAATTTTATGTAATACAATCCTTCCTTGTGTGTCAGAGAAAGTGCCAATTACTTTTCCTTTGAGTTTTTTTTAAACAGTATTGCTACCCCTTTTTTATTAGTTTGTGAGTGAACTATATTGTCCACCCATCCCTTTTTGAGTTTCGTAACCTCTTTATCATTTAGGCGTGTTTCCTGGATCATAGCAAAATCAACATAAAGTTTTTTTAAAGTCTGTTCAGAATTCTATACCTTTTGATGGGGGAATTTATACCATTAACATTCCAGGTTGCACATTGAAACACACTAATTATAATCATTTATTAAACAGAAAACTATAAACATGGAAATGTATCAAAAAGAAACATGATTTTCTCTCCTCTTATCTTGGATCACTCTTTTAAATTGTATACTGACCTCTTTTTTTCCTAATCCATAAACTAGCCCTCACTTTCTCCACTCATGGGCCACAGACCTAGGTCTGGCCCTCCCCCAAACTGCTACTTAGACACATCCATGATAGTATGTATTATTCCCATTGAGTTTCCTAATCATTTATTCCCTTTAACATAAACACATTCAAGTCACTGCACAATATTAACCATGGCAAGGTATTCCATCAGACCATCATGACTAAAACTGAGAAAATAGATGAAGCATATTCTTAAGTCCTTGATTGCATCAGAATATGTATTCTACAACATGTTTTGCCCATTCAATAGAACCTTAAGCTTAGATGGATAAATAAATGCTTTGTGGCCTTCTTTCCACAACACATGTATCGCCCATATTGCTTTCTAATGGCCCAAAGTTCTTTTGAAAAGTTGTGTTTCAGAAATATTGACACTTTCTCTGAAAGAGAAGTTTTTGGTTTTGTAGTAGGCTTATAAAATGCTTAATTTTCCACCTGAAGTAAGAAAGTTAATGATGACAGGTCTTGGTGAATTTAAGTCTTCGCGATTTTTGTATGGTCCCAGCCTATGAGCTCTGTCTAAAATGTGTAAAATGTTATCTAAACCTAACAAAGCAACAAGAAAATCCTTCAGAATCTCATGTAAAGAGCATGACCTTTCCCAGGTAGAAACCTAAATATGCTGGCATTGTGCCTGTGAGGTCTGTTTTCATGATCTTCTAGCTTTATTTTGCTTTCATCTTGCTGTTTTGCTTCATTCACTTATTTCATCATTGGATTAACCATGTCCTCCAAATTAGGATGTGTCTGTTCTAAATCATATTTTCTTTGAATCTATTTTCCTAGTTTAGTGTCTATGCTATTTATAGATGTTTTACATGAATAATATTGCCAGGAATGTTTCAATTTATCAAGATTGTATTGAACATTGCTCATGTTTTGAATCAATTGTAAAGCCCATGACAGAGGTATATCTTCATTTCTATTATCTGACCCTATGCTGTTTCTAAGTCTTGGTTCCTGTGCGCCATGAGATGTTGTAGCTGTGGGAGTTAATGGCTCCAAAATGTCTTTGATAGTGTTCTTCTAAGTTGATATTCTATTGACTGCTCCATCATTTGCTGTTTCATTCGAAACATTTTTGGAAATCTTCTCACTGCCATTTTCCACTATATCCTGATTTTGGTTATTAGTCATATCTTGAATAGTCATAGTCCCTTTGTCTCTTTTGTCTTATCTTTTCTGTTTCTGATTATCTGTCTCTCCTTTAATTTTAGGACGCACTTTGAACCGTACAATACTGTTAACAGGTTTAAAGGCAAGTCATGACTGAGTTAGGATTTTTTTGAAGCCTGCAGATTTTTAGTTTTGTGTTTTTCACCTGCAGAAACTGTCACAGGGGAGCGTGCAGCTTCCCCACTGATATCTGATTTTTTTTTGTCAGAAATATTAAACAGCTAATTTATTTTTTATAGTCAGATTCAAAAGATTCTAGAACATATTTTCCTGATCATGTTTGTATTCTATAATGAAATTCAGCTGCTTCCTGCATGAATTGGATCAGTTTTGCTTGTGATTAACCAGTCCACAAGGTGACTATGGTATTTTGTATAAACCAGTCAAAATCTTCAAAATTTGAACAGCATTTTTCAAGCTTTTGCAATTTTACATCAAATCATTTTAACTTTCAGACAGATGCTCAAATAAATTATTCTTTTATCACGCTATTGATCTTCTGGAAAAATAAGTAGGGACAAGGGAGAGGGGGTCAATAAAAAATGCTGAAATCAACGTTAGCTTTTGTCACTCAGATTCCTCATAAATTGCTTATTATATTAGATATAGCATGTCAAACATGAAAATAGTTGAGCTAAGAACATTGTGCAAATCTGCACTTCATCCCAGTGCCTCTTTATTTCTTACAGTCACAAGGAAAAATGGTGGCAAACTCTTATATCAAAATTTGAATGGCTTTCACATGTTACCTTTTTTTTGTTATGTTCTTAACCAAAGAACTGAAACAAAAAACAGTACTTCTTTTGTTCATACAAAGTCAGCATAGAAAAAAACAGTACTTCTGTTTGTACAAAAGACAACATATGTATAAGTGTGCTTTTACATATCTGATGTCACATGTAGTCATGCTCCAGACCAGTTTAAGTGCAAAATTCAAGGCTTGCTCGCATTCCTCTTTTCACAAATGTCTGCTCTCTGTTTGCAATTTCCTATTTCATTCTTTTAGAGTGTCAGTTGCCCGGTAGCTGTATTTTTTCTTTTCCTGCATGAAATAATCATCCTTAACCTATCTAAAGTGCTGCTTGAATTGCTGAGCAAATCTTAGAACTAATCTCGATGTGCACTTTCAGTGTTCTCAGTTTTACCTTGTTGAAGGTTCAACTGTTACAGTCTATCTTATCTGAGAGGGATATAGAAGGGCTTGCAATGAACTGTTGCTATTCTTGGCTCTTAAAGTTTTAATGGGCATTATCTTCTAAAAATGCTAGGCATACGTGCAATACACCCCACTAATTACTGCTTGTAAATGGGAAGCAGGCAATTGGTCTCCACTGCTGCATACACCATAAAAAACTTGGAGCAAACATTTACTTCCAGTTAAAACTGACACTTTACAGAATGGCAAGCCGAAAAGAAATATACATGCAGTCCCAGATATTCAAACTGTGCCAGGCTGTGGCGCAAGCTTGGGCACAGCTCAACTTGGCTGTGTAGGGGTGTGAACTGGGCGATATTCAATGGAGCTGCACCATGGCTCAGCAGTGTTGAATATCACACCCTGGCCACCCCCAGTGTGCATGGTGCAGTGGCACTGCACCAGTGCAAGTGGCCAGAGTGGAGCATGGGGATGCACTAGCACAAGTTCCATTGCACCATGCACAGCAACCGTGATATTCAAAAGTTGACATGCAAATGGAGCCATAATGTATGCAAGGCACACATGGGGCCATTTGCATGTCATCATGGCCCCATTTGAATGCAGGTGCACAGATCTGACGACTTGTGCCTGGCGCCCTTCCAGGCAGCCGTCTGGGACCGGCGCCCCTCCAGCCCATCACGGGCATCTGTAAAAATACAAAAAATTTCATCCTATATCCTGGTGGTCCAGTGGACCACAATCTGCCGATGTGGGCTTCTGTTGAAAAGAAGAACAGATCCAATATCCCTTTTGGTCCAGTAGACCGCTGACTGCCGATCAGCGGGCATGTGTAAAAAAAAATTCCAATATCCGGTGGTCTAGTGGTACCCCCACATGCCCACTGGGCCCCACCCTGCTCCCCCAGTCAGCCGGCGGGCAGAAGCACCACCCGCCTGCCACCGCTGCCCACCGACTGACACCTCGGTGAGGGCTGCCGCCCATTGGTTCACAGTGTAGCCAATGGGCATGCAACCTACTGTACTACACATTCCAGATATGTGAATGAATCATTCCATATCTGGAATATATGTCTGGTAGGCTGCAAGCCCATTGGCTCATGCTGTGAACCAATGGGCGCAGCCCTCCCGAGGTGTCAGTCAGCACGGCAGCCAGGTGGGATGCTGCACCCGCCAGCCGGACCGAGGGCGAAGTGAGCTCAGTGGGCGTGAATGAGGGCACCACTAGACCACCAGTGTTTGGAATTTTTCTTTACATGCCCGCGATCGGCAGTCAGCGATCCACTGGACCACCAAGGATATTGGACCTGTTCCTTTCTTTTCAACAGAAGCCCACGATCGGGCAGATAGCAGTCCACTGGACCACCAGGGATATTGGATGAGTTGTTTTTTAAAGAAGCCCGTGATCAGGCAGATAGCGGTCCACTGGACCACCAGGGATATTGGACCACGTCTATTTTTTATACAGATGCCCATGATGGGGCATGGGGGGCACCGCCAGTTGCAGCCGGAACTAGGGTGGCCACCCACAGGTGGCAGCTGCCGTGTTGCACCCTGCAATGTGGCAGCTCACCTGTGGGTGGCCATCAGTTGTCCCTTTTTTTTTTGGCTTAACTTTGTGCTGGCGCAGGTAGGGGTTGTGCATGCATGGCTCTGCACATCCCGGGCTGAATACTGGGCTGTGCAGGTTATGCATGGGCACGCCCCCCCACCTGTGCCTGCATACATTACTGATGCACTCCGGCGCATCGGGATTTGTGCCGTGCACTTTTCGTTTTGAATATCGCCGGGGCGCATCGTGGGTTGCGCGATGGCATAACACTGTTGCGCCTACGCGCAACCCTTTGAATATCTGGGCCAGGATCAGGACTGTACCCTTGTGATCAGAATGGTTTACATGCTCCTGCCAGTTATCTTGGTTATCTTCATTGTAACGGAACCATTTTCAGATTTTCATAGCTTTTCACACATTTTTCTCCCAACTCATTCATAAGCTTCAAACCTGCTGGAAAAAGGACCAACTTATAGCAGACTTTTTACTCATGGGATACAATAAACTGCCATGATTTGTATTGCAGCACACTGTCCACAGAGCTCAGTGGGAGCATCTCTAAGTACTGCTTGGCACCCACACATGTGCAGTGTGGCATCACTTCCCAGTCTCCAATCGAATGACATACCAAGAAAGACATTAACCACATTGACATCAATGAACATACAGGTTTTGTCATACCATACATTCTGTTTTCTTCAAAAATTGTATATTATACCTTCGATAGAACATGTCTGAAAAACACAACAGTGTCAATTAGTACAGGATTACAAAAATGTGCTACATCTGGGTGGTGATGCACGTTGCTGCTCACCTGGCCATTCCACAAAATAAGAGAGTTACAGTCTAATGGATTTGGAAAAAAAAAACAGAAAATATTGCATATGGAACTTGAGCAGGTGAAGTTCTCATTAACTATTTGCATGTTTGCCTAATAAACTGAGGACAAAAATATAATTCTCAAAATACTTCAGCTCAGACCTGTCACATAATCATGGCAGTAAAACAAGTAAACACATTTTTTCTTTGAAGTGACAAGTTTAATGAGATAACCAATTTACCACCGATGAAGATTTATTTATGTATTCTTAATTTAAAGATTTATTTAGTCTTATGGTTGTTATTATTTCTGTGCCATTTTAACAATGCAATATCACACTTCAGGGCTTGTGGATACTTGGTAAATACCAACCCCACCACCACTCCGTGGTTAAAGGGTACTTTGCTGATGCCTCCTACCTATGGAGTGGGGGGTGGTGGTAATTACTCAATAACTGTACGCCCTGTTGTTATTGTTTACATCAATTCCACCACCCTCTTATTACTGAAAGAAAAACATAGTTCCCTGTGATCCCTCATAATCGCATGCCACCTACTCAACAATGCAGTGCACCAACTCTTTGTCATTGGGTTGGTTAGTATGTTTCTTACAAAAAAATACTTTTAGCTACATATATATATATATATATATATATATGTATACATATATAATATATCTGACCACATGCACAACCACTAAGCTGCAGAATCAGTGGTTCTGATTACATTAGACCTCATGGGCTCTAACGAGTTCAGATGTAATCAGAACCCCTTTAAGCAGCACAAGCAGCTTATGCATGACTGTCAACTGTGTATTCTGTATCCTATATTAACATAAGGTGTGCAGAATGCAACTGACTAACCATATTGCTTGCTTCTACTAACCATTGTAATAAAAAAAAATATTTTGGCTAGTGTAATGAAATTAGCAGTTCTAATGCCATGGATCTTGACAGATTAAAAAGAGGACTCAGATTTCTCAAAGAAAGAAATGTGAAAATCCATCAGCAATGATCAGCACCCACAAGTTTGCAAATTCTTACATGACGAGAGACTAAATTATACACATTGGTATGACGTGTGGTACGTGGCAAAGGGCATGTTGTTTTAAAATTATGTCTTGTGATCAGAACATGATCTAAAAAAGAGTTTAGAGTACCCATGTGATTAAAAATGAAGTAATTATTTGTGCAGCACAAGGCTGTGCATTGGAGAAAGAGTGATGTGTACTCTGGGATGGCCCAGGTGTCAGCTGCTTTGGTGGCACAGCTGGTTAATGCAACCAGAACTGTATTCCGGGCAGCCTGGGTTCAAGTCCTAGGGAGGCAGTATAGCACAGTGATCTAAGGGTCTGAGCTGCAAATCTGGAGACCTGGGTTTGAATCCCACAGCCCCCACTTGCATACTGTGTGACCCTGAACAAGTCATTTAACTTCCCAGTGCTCACAGGTCGCTCCTGTAAACAAGCTTTCAGCTTAGTATGCTACTGCTGGTTAAACAATTAGAAAAGTCCTAGTTGAGCCACTTACTTCTTTCTCTCCTCTATTTGTATGTGTTCCATAAATATACACACCACACCCATGTGATTGAAAATGAAGAGTTTAGAGTTTGTTATAGAAAATGTAACATGAATGATGCAAATCTGATCGATAGTCTGAATTCTAATAATATATACTATGTATTACTATCATATATATATATATATATATATATACACAGTATATAGCCTGGTTAGAATAAAGTACTAATGCATCATGCTATCATTCTTCTTTACAGTAATGATTAAAGTAAATTTTGTTGCACTACAACAAATATATGGATGCATTATTTTATTAGATATACAACAGTTATTCTGAGAATATATACAGCACGGTCTAACCTGGATAGTTTTTAACCATGTTTTTTTTTTTTACTTAACATAAGTAATTAGCATATTATGTGGCGTGATTGTGATCAAGCTGGGCAGCTGCAAGCGATGCTGCTGCCGTACTGCCTACCAACTGGAGCGATCGCAACCGCCGCTGCAGGAGCCAGCACCATGGCGCTGAGGTTGGGTCGCGAGGGCAGGAGTCCCCAAGCCCTCCCCACAGACAAGTGAGACCCCCCCCCGTGGACCACACCGAAGGAATTCTGAGCCAGCGCTGAGGTCGGGTCGCGAGGGCAGGAGTCCCCAAGCCCTCCTCTCAGACAAGTGAGACACCCCCCCGGACCATGCTGAAGGAATTCTGAGCCAGGTAGCCACCAGTGTTCTTGCAGCTGCTCACTGAAAGGAGCTCTAGCCCTGCCTGCACTATGCGCAGGCTCCCCACCGCCCCCACCACCACCCTTGGTAGGCTTCTCCTTATATTGTGGTGTCTGAACTGACCTCGTGGTGTCTGAACTGACCTCGTGCGTGGTGTCTGAACTGACCTCGTGAGCTTGTAAACCAATCAGCCCACTTTCCCATTAGTCCCTTATATTTTTCCACCACTAGTGGCCACCACAGAGCAGACTGTCAAATCCTCCTCAGCCCAAAAGGAAATTAAATACAAAATGCAGTTTCTCGCTGCAACTATCACTATGCTCTGCATAGCCTCATCTTCCCTCCCACCCTCATTCAATCCTAGGCTACCAGACCCCTTGCCACTTCCCACCTTAACTACCATGCCTTCACCCCACTCCTCCTCAGCACCAGTTAAACACAACCTGCTCCATGGGCACAACTGGATCCTGGGGACCTCTATCCTCCCCCCCTCTTTCCATGCTGCAACACCTGCCCTATATCTCCCACTCTTTTCAGTACCAAAGGCAAACTTAACAACCTCTAATCACCCCACTCGCAGGGGTGCACCAGTAAAGATCATGCACCTATTAAGGCACACCCTGGTTTTTCTACTTCTCGTAGCCAGGGACGTTGAACAGAACCCTGGACCACAGGCACCCTTTGCTGCCCAACCATCAGCACCACCTACACACCTCCCCAAAGGTTTCAAAATTGTCCACCTTAATATATGTAGCATCCTAAATAAAATGGCTGCCCTACAAACAACTGTCCTGGCCCTTTGCCCTGACATTATAATTATTACAGAATCCTGGCTGAAGCGCCATCACCGGGACGAGGAATTCACAATACCCAGCTTCTCTCTAATCCGCCAAGACAGACAGGGGAGAAAGAAGGGTGGTGGCACTGCCATGTATGTCGCCTCAAATCTCCAGTTTTCTGTAATCACTCCGCTGACACCCTTACTAACCATAGATTCCCTCCTGATCAAAATCCCCCTGACCCACTCTATCCCAGTATACATAGCTGGGTCATACTGCCCACCGGACACACCGCTAACTAGCATCCTCGAACACCTAGGCAACCTGAGGGCCCTTACAGAAGGCGGCGAACTCCACATCCTTGGTGATTTCAATCAGAACTGGTTAGGCTGCACAGCCTCAAAAACATGTTGCCAAATAAATGCTCTAAATTTGCACCAGCAAATAGGGGAACCCACCCGCCTAAACCATAAATCCAATAAACACACCCTACTGGACTGGGCACTCACTACCCACCCTCATAGGATACTTAAAGCCAGCCTTCTACCGGACTCCCTTAGCGACCACCATATGATTTTTATAGTGCGCAAAATCTTCCGTCCACTGGCCCCTTCACCCCGTTTGCTGCACAGCAGAGTTTACAAATCACTGGATCTGACTGC
Source organism: Neoceratodus forsteri (assembly GCA_016271365.2). Classification (NCBI taxonomy): domain Eukaryota; kingdom Metazoa; phylum Chordata; order Ceratodontiformes; family Ceratodontidae; genus Neoceratodus; species Neoceratodus forsteri. The sequence continues at coordinate 1,412,992,896 of CM028130.1, forward strand.
TCTCCTAAACAACCTTACCACCGTAGACTGGTCTTTCATCCCTAGAGCCACCTCCATGGATGAGGGCCTGAACTATTTCTCTACTAATTTCCTTGCCATCTGGGACATACATGCCCCGCTAAGGAGATCCAGAGTCAGAGGTTTCCACTTACCTTGGGTAACACCAAACCTCACGGAACAACTCCGAGCCAGAGACCGTGCCTGGAAATCCTTCAAGGCCACAGGTGCTTATGCGGCTCAGCAACAATACCAGTCACTCCGAAATGCCTGTACAAGACCCATACGGCAGTCCAAATCAAATTACTTCAAAACAGCGTTCAACAAAAACCACACCCACCCTTCTCAATTGTGGAAGTCCATAAAATCCCTTCTCACCCCACCGACCCAACCCCCCACCCCCACTCTCAACCTCAAGGTAAAATCATCAATGATCCTTGTCTGGTTGCCACGAGTTTAATACCTACTTCTCCGCAACTACTGCCTCCCTACTCTCCACACCCCACCCCTACCTTTCGGCTCTCCCCAAAGTACCCCCATACTCCCTAATGACCCCCGGCCTCCTTTTTGCTCCACCCAGTCACTCCAGGTCAGATGCTAAAAATACTACCACTCACTAAACACATCCAAAGGTAAATGTCCATCGGGCCTAGATTCTAAAATGCTTCTACTCTCTGCACCGGCTATAGCCCACCCCCTAACCATGCTCTATAATCTGCCCTTTAAATTAGGGGCAGTCCCCACAAAATGGAAACAAGCCACAGTCATTCCTCTTCCCAAGGAAGGGGACCTCTCCTCCCCATCAAACTATTGGCCTATATCTCTGCTCCCCCATCCTAGCCAAAATTCAAGAGCGCCTTGTTCTGTCCCAGCTACACCACTATCTAGATACAATCTCCTTTTTCACCCCCTACCAAGACGGTTTCAGAAAAAATCACTCCACCACCACATCCCTCCTTCGCCTCACTAACTCCTTCCTCACAGGCATGGACAAAGGGGAAATAACCGCAGCTATTTTTATAGACCTGGCAAAAGCCTTCGACACAGTCTCTCACCCCCCTGTTGCTGTCTAAACTTGCCCAAACTGGTCTGTCGGCGGAAGCAAAAAACTGGTTCCACTCATACCTATCAGGTAGGTCTCAATCAGTCCGTATTGGAACGGCTCTATCCACCCCTCTCCCTGTCACCAGTGGTGTACCTCAAGGGTCTGTACTCGACCTGCTGCTATTCTCAATCTTCCTCAATGATTTGCCTGCTGTCTGCACACAAACTGCCATCCATATGTACGCGGACGATACGGTGCTGTTCACCTCTGGCCCATCTGGAACTGCCATGGCAGCATGTCTACAGAAGGATTTCGACACCATCCAATGCTGGTTCCTCGGGAACCAACTATTCTTAAACACAAAAAACCTGTCTCCCTCACTTTCGGCTCCCGGGCCAAACTAACCCGGCTTACTGAATCACCCACATTCTATACCTTGGACAGAACACCGCTTGAGGCCTGCACCACATATCGCTATCTCGGCATCTGGCTAGATCAGTACCTTGACTTCTCAGCGCACATAGATGCACTGCACAAAAAACTACATCCCATGCTGGGAGCTCTCCATCGTAACAAGTATTGCACCCCTCTACCGACCAGATTAGCTATTGTCCAAAAAATGATCCTCCCAACTTTGGACTACGGCGATGTCGTCTACGGTGCCACCCCCCAAAGTCCTTAGCCAGGCTCATTCCCCTATATAACTCCTTCTGCCGGTTCACCTTGGACCGTTCTCCCAATACCCACCACTGCAACCTATACCAGTCCCTTGACCTCCCCTCACTCCAAAACCGGCGATTGCTGCACAGTGCTAGAATTACTGCTAAGTTCTGGTCGCATACGCTCCCTTCCTACCTATCAACATCCCTAACCGCCCTCTCCCCACCCACCTACCTACGATCTCAGGAACATTGACTCCAGGCTCCTGCACATTCCACACAGATCCACCTGATCAGGTCAGGTAGCTTTCAGTTTCAGGCTGCCCAAGTTATGGAACTCACTGGCAGCTGACATCAGACACACCACAAGTACTCCCCAACGTAATGCCCTTCTCAAATCACATTTCACTACCAACTGCTCATGCTTTCCCCATCGCTGATTTCCCTGCACAACTCCTACCCAACCTATCAGCTACTTGCACAACCACTACCCATTCTATCATCTACTTGCTCCAGTCTGGGCTCCATTTCACAATCATCACATAGTGCTACTATATGCTATTTACTGAACCTGCTACTGTTGCTGTATTGTACGCATGCCTTACCCATATTGTATGTAATCAATTTTTTCCCACTATGTAATTGTTGTACTTCTTCCATTCTACTGTACTACTGTCTGATATAATCTTCACATTTATGTATGAACTGTTTTTTGTCTTATTACTGCACCCATGTAACCCCCTACCCCCAGGGCGCATCTGGAATCGAGCGGTACTCCGCTCAGTATGCCTTTCCTGGTAAATCTCTTAAATAAATAAATAAAATTCCTGCTTCACCAATACTTTCATAACGTGTAAAACTGATACCTTTCTACAACTGAGTAAACTCCATGTGTAATACAGACACAGGAAAGAAACTGGAGGCAATTGTTAAGAAGGTAAAATGCAAGCCATTTGCACCACAGGCACATTTGCTTAAAACCCACATGTACTGGTGTGCTGTCAGCAGTGAAGGCAACGAAAAGCAGTGTATATCAAGATGGAAGAGCATAATTTTTCATGTATACAACATCCATGAAGGCCATGACAACCTGTTCCTAAAATGCATGCATGAAAATTTTAAGAACGTGGCTACAGAAAAGTAACACATTATGAATTATGACATCACTTTCAGCTAATAAGGATTGTTTATTTCCAGACATTTGAGGTACTTCAAAAACCATTTGACAGTGCGTCATGCAAAGAGTTCTAAATGTTTTGCGTTCAGTTGGCACAGTTCATTTCCCAAAAAGTTTATCTAATTGTATTCAAAGTAAAACATTTTGAATTTCAATTCACGCCCAGATTTTAAAACCAGAAATTAAGCAGTATGGCATGCCAAAGGGGTTATGTTGCTGTTGTGAAAATCATCATCTAAGGATATGATACAGCATGTGACATAGAAAAGTGTCACATGCCCCTAGAGGGTAATTAACTGACCATTAACATAACACATTGTTTTTTATTTATTTATTTTTTGTTGACCGGATAAGTGCACTAGACAAATCCTGCCTATTTTCAGGCACGACCCGGGGGGGAGGGGGATACAGATGAATGTCAACTGACCTTGAACCAGATAAAGCTGTTGGTGGCATTTTTAATGAATGAGGGAAATTTGGCCAGGACACTGGGGAAATTCCCCTACTGGCTGCTGGTCAGTGGCTAGTGGGAATTCTTGCTGACGTCAGCACCCGACATGGCAGACGTTCCGGAGGTCGGGAAGGAGAAGGAGGTAGAAGATTGCGAGAAGAAGAGTGCCATTGCTTTCACTGTATCATGTCCTATGGTGGCTGAGAATACATCTTAAGTATCGCTACCGCACCCCAGCTACCAGATCTCAATGAAAATAGGATTGCCTCACTCACTGCAGTGCCTTTGATTCCAGAGCCTTTGCCTGATATTGCTCGGTCTAACGATGGAGATCTTGCTATGGGCGAAACTCATCACGATTATCCGAGCACAGGAACTGCTTTCCAGAGGCGGTTTCCGGGAGGACTGTAGAAAGCGTAGGACCATGCACGTCGTTGTTGGTGCAGCAGCAATTCGGGCTACAGGAGAGAGGTAGTCGCGATGATGCCATGGACTGGTCAGAAGAGATGGCGCTTCTGGAAGCGGGATGGAAGAGGAACGACTTGGGAGATTGGGTTCCTGATATGGACTGGACTCCGCTTTCAGGTAGGAAAACTCCTGAAACGGTACAGCACCTTTCCCCTCAGCCATCTACTTCAAAGGAGGGAAGAGGGGGTTCGGGGCCTGAACTTTCCAGTGTGCCCCCTGTTGCTATTTCTACTGTGTCCATGGGTCCTGCTACCCCCATTTCAAGCAACACTTCCAAACCACCGTTATCGGACTTATTTAAATCAAAATTGGAACAAGCCCCTCATCGAAACGCTGTGCGTCTGAGATATAGAGGTGGCTTGAAAGAACACCCTGATAGGTACTATGTATTTAAGCAACTATTAAAATCTAAAATGGGGTTTTGTGCCAAAGACATCTATGCTCTAATTCATGTCTCTGGGGAGGATTCCTTTGATGTTAGCTTTCAAACCACTGCTCATATGGACAAATTCTGGGACAAATATGCCAATCAAAAAAATCATCCGGTGTGGTTGCCTTTTTTTGCTATCCCTTTAACTCGACCCTTAATTAGGTTTGTCACAGTTATGTTTCGCAATGAAGGGGTGAATGTGAGTGATATCTATCGCTGGCTGCAATCCAAATGTGAGGTATTGGGGTCCCCTGAAGCTCTTCTAGACATAGAGGGTATTTGGACAGGGGGATGTAAATTCAAAGTGAAATTGTCACAAGTCAATTCTGAGGTTGTACATCTGCCAAATAGTTTTTTCTTGGGAAAAGACAGAGGAGTATGTTTTTATGCAGGGCAGCCTAAAGCATGCTATAAATGTGGAGACAGAACACACATTAGTAGTGTCTGTGATATGATGAAATGTCCTTTATGTGGGGGTTTTGGGCATTCTGTTGACCGATGCATCAATATCTTTCAATGTAACCTTTGTGACGAGAAGGGGGCATGCCTTCCATCAGTGTCCATGGGTGAGGCATAACTGCTCTGAAGGCCTAGATCAAGACGGTTTACTTCGAAAAGCCCAGGCTAAGGTGCAGGCTCCAGGTGATAGAGTTAACACTCCCCCCCCAAGGCAAGACCCTGTCCCACCCCCCTCCTTTCCAGATGCTGCTAAACCTGAGCAAACTGTGGTTAATGACCCCCAGGACACTGTACTTCTGGTTTCTCCTCAGTTAGGAGAGAATCAGAGTCAGGTATCCAGTATGCCACCCCCTTTTGAAATTTTCAAGAACAGGAGGTTTACCAGAGCCTCATTGAAACAGTCCCAGGTCAGCCCGGTTGTGACTGACAATTTTTTTTCCCCCCTTCAGGAAGAGGTTAGAGACTCAGATATGGAATCTGAGACCTCTCATCTCTCTGAAATTGTGACGGAGGATGAAGATAGCAAATCTACAGAACTTGCTAAAGATAGGAAGGGTAAAAAAGGAAAAAAAAGGAAAGTAAGTCAGAAGCATAGCTCTTAAGCATTTTTTCATGGCGGCTTTAAAGTTTGCTTCTTTCAATGTATGTAGTTTAAAGACGTTTCAAAGACAGATATCCATATTTGCAAATCTTACATCTTTGAACTTAGATATCATATTTTTACAAGAGACAAGGATCTCTTCTATTTCTGAGGAACAAAGGTTAAAAAGACTATGGACCTGTGGCCCCTCCTTTTGGTCGTTTAGCACTGAAATTGCAGATGGTGTGGCCATATTGTTTGGTAACTCTTCTTTTAGAATTTTGAAAATAATAGATTTATTACCAGGTAGGGCTCTTATATTAGACTGTGTATGGGGTGACTATTTTATTCGCTTTCTTAATGTTTATGCTCCACAGACTAAATCAGGCCGTATTGCCTTATTTTCAGAAATTAAACCCTTTTTATTTACCAGGAGACATTTAGTGTGGGGAGGGGATTTTAACTGCTCTCTTGATATCCAGTTCCGTAAGACTCAAGGTAAAAAAGTTTATTGTGATTCATATGCATTATTAGACGTGGTAACAGATGCTGGACTTATGGATGTTTTCCGTAGCTTATACCCCGTAGGTGGGAACACTTATCATAGACACACCTTTGCCACTAGGATAGACATGTTCTTTATTTCACACTATCTTCAGATTGTGTCCTGTGTTATTGCTCCAGTAGAATTCTCTGACCATCATATTTTATTTTGTACTTTATCCTTACGACATCTTCCTCCTAGATTATATTCCAGCATATCACGCTGGAGATTAAATACTTCCTTTCTCTCAGACCGGTTCATTTTTCAAAACTAGATTTTTCTTAGCTGCAAAATCCTCTACTTTAGCCTTATTTTCCTCCCCATATGAATGGTGGAAGCAATTTAAGATTGAGGTTAAACATTTATTTCAGTCCTGGGGTAAAACAAGGGTACAGGATGACTATAGGAAATATTTATTTCTCCGGAACCAATTATACAGGCTTATGTCCCTCCCTCCACATGACTATGTTCGCTCTCTTTCTCAAATCAAGACTATTAAGCAACAAATGAAAACTTACCAATACAATAGAGCCAAATCTTTAAATATGGAATTTCGTTTTTCTTGTAAAAAGTCACCAATGGCTGATCCTTTCCATGCATGTAAAACACACCTAAGAGATACTCTCATGACTGGTTTGCTTAATGCAACTGGTGAACTAATCACCTCTGATTTAGGTATGCTACAGATTGTGCAGCATTACAGTCAGAATTATTTTTCATCCCCGCAAGTATTACATACAGATTCTCTTTCAAGTACGGTTTTTTCTTCACTTCCTCAAATGCCTCAGGATTTGGTCCAATCTTGCAATTACCTATCACCTCTACTGAGGTACCTGAAGTCATCAAACAATTAAAGCTTGGATCATCCCCTGGTATGGATGGGGTACCAAATGAATTCTATAAAAAGTGTATAGACTTTATGGGTTTTTTTCTGCCTATTGTGTATAATTGTTATCTATCCTCAGAGGTCCCCTGTCCAGAATTTTCGATATCCTTAATGACCTTTATTTATAAAAAAGGTGATAAAACTCTGTTTTCGAATTGGAGACCGATTTGTCTGCTAAACAGTGACTATAAGATTTTAACTAAAATCTTGAATAATAGATTAGAGATTAGCCAGGCTTTTGATTCACCCTGCAAAACTTGTGCGATTAAAAATAGGAAAATACAGCACAACCTCTTTTTACTTCGAGATCTTTTTGCTTCTCAACCTAGTTTTTTTTCCTCTGAACTTATAGCAGCTTTAGAGCAATCCAAAGCGTTTGATGCAGTTAGTCATTCTTACTTATATTTTGTGCTTTCTTCCTATGGAATCCCTGATACTTTTGTACGATGGATTTCACTGTTGTACACTTCTGCAGTCTCAATTCCAATAGTAAATGGGCTATTAGGAGAGAATATCAGGATTTCTCGAGGGGTTAGCAGGGATGCCCTTAAGCCCCTTATTATGCACTTTTATTTTGGATCCAGTAATCAGAAGCATTATTAGTGATAACTCTATTTCGGGTATTGCCCCTTCTGTGGGCCTAGAAATGGTTAAGGTTACTGCTTTCACAGATGACGTGACCCTTCTTTTAGCTGACCCCTTTTCTTTGCAGAGAACCTTAGAGATTTTTCTTTTTTTTGGCAGATACTCTGGTGCCTCTCTCAATATCACAAAAAGTTTTGTGATGCAATTGGGTCAGTTAGCTCCAGACTTATCCCATGGTTTTCACATTCCCCTTGTCACTGGGCCTCAGAAAATACTAGGTGTTTGGTTTGGGATAAACAATATGGAGTTCTATAATTGGGAAAAGCAGTTAGCTGTAGGTGAAACTAAAGTTAATCAGTGGAAACACTGGAAATTTGGAAAAAGAAAAGAGTCTTGATTATTAAAAATTTGTTTTGCCTATTTTCTTTACTTAAGTCACCTTTTCCACCTCCGGTTTTTGAAACTAGAATTTATAGTATTTTTTTCAGATGTTATGGGGCAATAGATTGAACCCGGTAAAGAGAGTATACATTACCTTGATACAGAGAAGGGGATTGAATATGATTAATCCTATAGTTTTTTTCACTCCGTCTTTCTTTTCTCTTCCTTTTCTTATTTGGCAGGTACCATCTCTTTCTTGGCAATTCTGGATCAAATCCATATGGCATAAGTATTTTTTAAATGGTCCTTCTCCCCTAAAATATTATTGTCAGATGATATACTGCAATATGGCATCTCAACTTTAAAAATTACATCAATGGAAGATTCCTTTACATAAACTACAGTCCTTACACCGGAAGTCCTTTTATGACTACATTGTATATGATGTTCAAAAAATAATATTACTTTTTCCACTCTGTTCCCCATCTAATATGCAGTATGTACTCAGTAAATTGTCTGATAATAGAATTTTGTTTAAAGCTTGGGACATTATATGGATATCTGCTCATGGTAGGTTAGGAGTTCGAGGAAATCTAAAATATAAACCAGTTACTGACAGATACTGTTTAAGACAAGATTGTGTTAATATTGAAGAAAGTCAATCTCATTTTTTTATTGAATGTCCTTATAGTAAGAAGTTTTGGGACTTCGCGGCTAGCCGCTGGCATATGCCTCACTTACGGTCTATCTCTTATTGTACTCTGGTGTTAGGTGTTTATCTTGGAGATTGGGACAGATATCATAGAAGCACACTGAATGTTTTTTTTGCACTTTTACAATATTATTTATGGCAAGCCCATTGCTCTTTTGTGTTACAACAATTTCATACAGATTTTGATGCCATTCTTTCTGCTATTGTGACTGATTTACAAAATGTTCATTGTCAGGATTGTAAAAAATATTCTACATCTTATGTTAATTATTTATGGAAAGGTTTTTCCTTTTTTTAATTTCTCTTGTTTTCTTTAATTCTATCAGGATTTGTTTTGTAATATTTCAGTTTTTTTTCTATTTCAATGTGATGTTTGTTTTTTTTGCCTAATAAAATTCCCCTACTCTTTTTGATAAGTGCCATGGAATCTTTAACATCCACCTGAACTACCACCAATCCAGGCAGATGGGACCTTGGTTTAACGTCTCATCCGAAAGACAGCACCTCAGAAGTGCAGCATCCCTCTCATGCTGCTCTGCAGTGTCAGTACTGGGATATTAACCCAAGTGCCAGATGTGGGAACTGAACCCACAGCCCTCTGATCTCCCGGCCTCAGAGGTGAGTGTGCTACCTACTAAGCCACTGACACTGTCTTATCTTGCTATTATGACAAATATTTTTTCCAACAATTAAACCTTGTTCAACATATGATTAGTCTTTACATATATGTTAATAAAAGATTAACATAAGGCTGATAGAATGCTTACAGCCTATCAGAAAGTTCTAGATCTCAGACCATTTATATAATTTAAAATATGTTTGTATGTACAGTTTCTTTGACTCTTATGGTTACAATAGTGTCTTCCCAGGCCTTCCACATATCACAGTTGCTCACCTGTGTGTCACAATTCTCTCACCCAAAGAACTGAAGAACGCACTCTTATAACCACAAGAGACAAAGTAGCTGTGCATGTGTATATTCAAAAATATTTCTGATGTACCTATATTTATGTTTTTTTTTATCCTACAATTTCTGAATTACTCACATATTGTAGGAAGTAAAGAATACAATGAATTGAATGTGGTAGTGCACAGTGCAAGTCTTCTGAAAGATACATTTCAATTGTCACCTGCTGATCAGACTTCAGAGCTGGAGTTATACCACAGTTATCAGTACTGCTACAAAATCTGTCCACTATATTTTTCATTCAATGAATGCAAGGTGAGTAAATGCAAACACTTGCTTTTTTTTTTTTTGGTTTTATTTTTAATTGTGACTGCTTTAACACTTTTCATTTATGTGACCATTACTGGTTCTTTTACTACCTCCCTCCCATTAATCTGACTTACTTGGACTTATGTTGATTAAATGTTTATCTCTTTCTTGAGTGAACCAGTTGATCTTTCATTGGGTCTGTGGGGGATCATTACTCTTTAGACATGAATCTCTCAGGTGTGTTATATCAGTTTAAAACTTAAATCAGTAATGAGTCTGTCCCCAACCATCAAGTGCCTCCCCTCTCTCAATTCACAATTCACTGGTGTTCTCTCACAAGAAAACCTCACTGGGACAGGCATGTTTCTCTTTCAGATTCCCAAAATTATGGATCTCCCTTACCCCAACCCTCAAAGTCACTGGCTTCCTAACCAACTTTAAATCCCATCTCCTATCATCACTCACTCCACCTAACTCATGTACCTGCTTTCGGTGATCACTTGACCTGCCTCCCCCCCACCCGCATCTCCACAGGCCACTCTGGCCTCTGACCCATTTACCATTAGGCCCTGTTTCTACCCATCGTTATGTGCATTTATAATATATCTCACTATTTGTTTGTGTCTGACCTGGTGAGTACAGCTTATTTAGCTTAAAAATAACTTATTCATTGTATCTACCCAATTCCCTTTTGTACTGTGAATTTAATACCTTGTACAGTATTTGCAAATATGTTGAATCTCCTTTGTATTGCTTTCTCTGTCTTTACAACCCTAGACCCTTTGAAAACAGGGTCAGCCAAAAGGTCCTGTGTGTAACAATTAAATAAATGTGCTGCGGTAGTGATATTACTATGTTGTTGTGCTGCAAACATGATGCCACTACTGTAGCACAACTTAGAATGCTGTCACACAGTTGCTTTCCTTTATCCGGTTTAGCTGGAAGCTGTTTTCTTTTGTTTAACTTTAACATACAGAAACAGCTGCATCACACACTGAATCAGTAACTTCAACCTGCAACCAACACTCGAGTGCCTCCCACACAACTACTAGTTCACTAAAGGAAGCGGATGGCCTAAAATGGGCATGGATGCTCATGCACTATGAAAGATAATTTATGGGCATCCTTACATAAACAAGCATGTGTCTTCATCTCCAGTCTTCTGTGGCACCCAGTGAACCTATTGAGCTTTGTTCATTAAGTTCCTGGTTACCATAGAAACCTCTTGACGTAGACACAGGCTTTTTATGTATGGCTGCCTATACATTATCCTCTATGTTATATGTTTTTACTTATTCATTTTTCTATGTTGCTGTTTCATTCATTCCACTGCTCACCATTCTTCATTTTAATGAGAATAACAACAGTGTGCAGGCATCCTCCAAAGACAGTAACCAACAGTGGAGTGTTTCATATCCAAAACACAGGAAAGGAGAGGCCATAGTCAAAGAGGTTAAGGTCCCCTGTACATTTGGTAAGGCATTTGTAAAAAGGACTCACTTTCCATATATTTTCAAAATTGGCATACAATTAAATTTAAAGTTGTACAGTCAGGATTGCAAATTCACAATACCCAGATTAATGACCAGACATGAAATATTCAGAAATATGTGATGCAGACGTGACATCACATGTGGTGGTCAATGTCATCACACAGTGTGGCCATGTGCGCCATGCCACTGTGCAATGTTCATGCACAGCCCTGCGCAGGACTGTGCATGCACACATTGTGCATGTGCACCCAATGCAGGTGTCACCCCATGCCTGGCACATGCTCATGGATCGACCACTCCCACCACATATACACCTTGCACTGTGCAGATTGACAGTAGCACAGTGCCATTGCAGACACGTTGTGAAAATGGACAAGACACACCCATATAGCCCTGAAACTTACAAGAGAAAGGGTATTTCAGGCCATGACACATCCCATTATACCCTGGCTTGGTGCTGCTGTTGCCTGTGCTACACTTCCACATCTGGCATGTCTGCCTGCCTGTATTGTTTGTCACTTGCACAGCTCTGTCCTGTTGGGTTGCAGCATGATGCACTCATTGTATGTGCAGTTCTCTACTGTTTGGCTCCACTGCACTGTCTCTGGTATGCCACACAAATTCCACTGTGGCTGTTGGAATCCCTCAACCTATGTAAGGCATGGTGGCCCCGTACCATCTTGTTGTATATCTGTTATGCACATTATGCTACTTCTGTGTCCCTCATCATGTGTGCACGGTTGGTCAATTTCAGAGTATTTCTTTCCCTAGGTGCCCAGTAGAATGTAGGAGCCAGGAGGGGATTCCAGAATCTGTTGAAGCAGGAGGAAAGGCAACTTCTGGCTCTAAGGGTAGGGACATCACCCATGCTATAAAGAGTCTTCCGGCAGCCATAGGCCATGAGCTATGGCAGCAGCCACCACAACTACCATCTGTAGCACCTTGATGGGCCCTGGACCTCGAGTTGAACTTCCTAATGGGCCATTGTCCTTGATTTGGTTTTATGTGGCAAGCAGGTGCACCTGTTTGTTTTTCTATGCCAGGTGAATGCCCTTGTTTTTTTTTGTTTTTTGTTTTTTTTATCATTTTGTTACCCCCCCTCCTTTTTTTCCCTAATGGGTGGGTGCCCTGGTTATTTTTCTTTTCTTTTTTCCCTGATGGGTGGGTCCCCTTGCCGCCCCCTCCCCATTTTTCTACAGGTAGTTGCCCTTTGTTTGTATGTATATTTTGTTTTGTTTTGTTTATGTGCCATTGGCCTTTGTACATAGTAAACATTTGTTGTGATACCTATGCTGCTTTGTTGTGTCTTTCATTGGTGCCGTCCTCTCACACCCACAGCCACCCCCAGTGTTCAGTGCTATAGTTACTGCTATATTCAGTGCTGCACAACTGCATTACCCACTGTGTTCAGTGCTGTCCTCAGTGTTGTATTCAGAGCTACCCAAATGCATTTTGCTGTGCCAGCACATGTAATTTGCATGGTGTGCAACTCACCCTATATTAATCGGATATAGCGCTGGCATGATGCCTTTGAATATATCATGGTAGTTAGCCAGTGCAAGTGCTAGCAAAGGTGCAGCACAATTACAGTGCTAACATGCATTTCTGAATATTGGGCTCTCATTGTCTTGTATTTAGATGGATTTATGATGGTAAAAGAAAGAGATTGCAAGATTTTTATCTCTTTTGATAACTTAATAAATATTATATTTGTAATAATTCACATTTGATGTGAATCAGCACTGTAATGACCTTACTTCTTACCTTACTACATAGCCCACTGCTTTACCACAGGTCTCAAAACCCATCCATGTCATTTGTGTGTTATAACATTGCCGCAGACCCACACTGTGGATTATACTTTACATATTGTCATACATGTGATAAATATGGGTGGGGAGGTTGAAACAAGACAGCAAGTGCCACATACTAACCCATATTATGTGTGACTGGACCACTTCTATCTAGGCAGCTATGGTCGCCTCACCGCATTGCTTATTTTCAGTGTCAGAAAAAAGAATGTTACTGCAAATACGTATGAATGATAACCTCATTTGTAAAAGCACATATTTTAAAAAAATTCCATATTACATTTCTTGTTGTACCTTTAGAATACATGGCAGAAATCAAGGATGACATATTCTGACAAAGGGCACAATATCTGACCTACGCATTGGCATCTCTGCACAGAGCTGATATTCTACAACTTGTATGGCACTCATTTCCAAGGCAAGACAAGCTTGAATTGGCAAATGTCATTGAACATGGTTTAGAAATAAACACGAAGGTGATGCAAAATGAATGTGCTGGAATTTCAGTATTGTCTGAGATGCATAATAGACCACTTATTCAATAGATGGACCCTGAGCTGAATGTTATTTGTTTCTGCTCGCCAATGTCAGATCCTTGCCTGTTGCTTTCCTGAGATTTGGAAGCAAGAAAAATAACTAAGATGTTCAAAACTCTATGATAACATTTATTAAACACCTTTTTGGAAAAGGCAATTAAGTCATGAATATGTAACAGCAGTTTATAGTTTATGCTTGCAAATATATGCAATTTGTTCTGTATGATATTAGCCTCATGTTTGCTGAAATGTTCTGATAGGCTTGACTATGTTGTCTTGTTGGACTGATTTTTCTGACATAGTGTTATTATTCTTGTACTTCCAATGCTGTTAAGCACCCTCTTTCAAACTCAGAGGCACTAACTAGCCTATCATGTTACTTAACACAACTGTGTTACAAACAGTTGCAGAGTCGCTTTGATTGTTATCAACATTAACAAACTGAATACACAATGGTCTTGCTCACTATAAGCAACTTATATACATGTATGAGGGGGAAAAACATAACTTACTAGGTGTGAAACAAAAATTTAATTATGAAAGTCTTGTCCCCTCACAAGTGGAGACAAATTATGTATTTTGAATCAGTCCATGCTGTATTAGATTTATTCAACCTCAGTTTAACGGATGTATATTTTAAACCAACAAAAAATCCAGCACCCAAAATGGAATAACTGACAAAATATGTCAAAGGCTTACATTATTTATTAGCCATAACTGCCACATGTGTGCTGACCAACATGAAAGCAGATGAAGTCTTGGAGCTACTAGGTGAAACATTAGGTGTGTCTGACCCGTGAAGACATTAGTCAGCTACTGACATCATTTATTTGCAATGCCCTTTGGATTTGCTTTCATGTAGATCAGCATACTGGGATGCATTACAAGGGGCATTACCTCGAGAAGAAGGGAGGTTATTTTACCACTACACAGATCGTTGGTTATAACCCCACCTGGAATACTGCATGCAATATTAGCACCCATACCTACAGAAGGACATTAGGCTGCTGGAGGGGGTGCAGCATAGGGCAACACAGATGATTCAGGGCCTGGGGGACTTGCCATATGAGGTCAGACTAAGAGAGTTAAACATGTACACAGTAGAGGAAAGGAGGGATGGGGGGACATGACTGAGACCTTCAAATACATAAAGGGATAATCAAAACAGACACAGAGGGTCTATTCAGGAGGAGGGTGGGGAGAAACACTAGGGGCCATGACATGAAATTGGAGGGGGGTAGATTCAGGAGGGAGGTGAGGAGGCATTTCTTTATGGAGAGGGTGGTGAAAAAGTGGAACACACTACCAGCTGAGGTGGTGGCATGTAACTCAGTGGAATGCTTCAAGAAGGGGTGGGACAGGGCAAAGGGGAGGGTAAAGGGAGGTAAGGGGAGGGGATGGGGCAGCTGCTGAATAGGGAGCTAGCTGCAGTCTTGAGCAGCCTAGATAGACCATGATGGCCTTTTGCTGCTGGCAATGTTCGTATGTTCATATACTGTGCGGCAGTTTTGTTTGATAAATATGGTAAGCCTTTTAACATATGTTTGCTGTTTGTCAGTCTTTCTGTCTTGGCTACTGGACTTACTGCTGATTTGATATTTCCTTTTTTGGAACACCATGGAGCTTCCCTGGTGTTGGCCTGCAGTCTGGCTTGTGCATATCACTTTTTTTACTTTATTTTTATTAGTTTAAGTGCATAAAATACACAGTACACATCTTCCATAGGCAGGCACACAATAAAATCTCATGCATTGCAATAAAATGAGTACATTATTGTTGCAGTCAGGATTAAATATACCCCTATCAATTGGTACAACACAGGGGGGTTACTCAATTAATATCAAAGAACGGAGTAATAAACGGCCACTGCTGCCATGAGCAGGGATTAGCAATAGAGGGTTATGGCAAGATCATGCACCCTGTGATATGGGTTTAACATCCCCTAATTCAATTTAGGGGGTGACTTTACTATATAATTCAGCATTACTCCAACAATATTGAATAACACAGTAACTGTAAGAGCATTAGGGCACCTATGAACCTTAACTATTCTGTGTTAATATAAAGCAGAATCAAACCTTGTACAAATATGACATGCAAAGAAGAACTTGGGTTGGCAAATAATATACCATATACATCCTAAATGTTCAGGACTGAGCAGTGTGCATGTCCAGCAATTTGTTGGCACCAAAAAATAGTAATGTCAAGAAAGAAGAGGTTGCCATGTCTGAATAACGCAATACACCAAGAAGAGATGCCATTTTGAGCAATCCTCTCCTAGTTCCTGGCATCTTATAGCCAAATCCCAAATAACATTAACCTAACATATTTAGTAAAAAGTAATCACTAGCTATGGCCAAGGGTGAAGGGAAACTGGAGTTGGAATTCACAGTGCTGTATTTAACAGAGACCCTACATCTGAGTCTTTCAGTGTATTACTCACTGTCCCCAGAGTTAGTATTTGAGCTGTCCTTCTTAGCCCAAAACTCCTTTTCAATAAGATACACTAGTTTAACTGCCTCTTCAGGGTCCACAAATTGATATTACCTTTCCTCATAGATTATGGATAGACTTGCTGGTATTAAGAGGATATGATGTACTCCTAACTATTGCAACCGGGTTTGGACCCCATTGAAGCCTTTCCTACTTTGCCAGGTTGCGTAGTTTATGTCTGGAAAAATATGAATTTTAGTGCCTTGCCATTTCACAGAACCGCATTTTTTAGCATAGGTTAAAATAAGATCTCTGTCAAGGACGGTTCCCAGCATTACAAGGAAAGTACATGGAGGTAGTTCATTGGTCACTGTATGGCTTCTCCTTCCTCATGGGGTGATTCTGTATGTTTTTTAGGATAGTTATGGATTCTGCCACTTGCAGAGCAACCTTAAAGAAAGTAGATAGGAATAAAGCAGACTTTTCACCTTCAACACCTTCAGGTAGCCCAAGGATAAGTACATGTGTGACACTGGAGGCGTTTTCCAAATTTTCAAGCTGGTAACAAAGCACCACGTTTTCTTTAGTAAGGCACATTGTAATGTCAGTGCCATCTCTGCTGATTTTGAGGTATTTTTTATTTTCTTCCTCCAGCAAGCCCAGTTTTATGTCTAAGACTTTAAACTGAGTAGTGAAATCCTCCGTCTTTTGTTCAACTCGCTGGATTGCTGTAAGTAAGGCTGCATTCAAGGGCTGTGGAAGTGCTTCATCTCCCACTCCCCAAGCTGAGTCCTTACTTGTGCCCAACTTCAGGTCTTCAGATCAGGTTCCATCTTCTCCAGCACCCGGTCAATTTCTTCTGCCCATAACTCCTGTGTAAAGAAGCGCACAAGTCCCAAACCAAGACTGTTCACCTTCTCAAAAGCTCCTCTTGCAAGTAAGCTATATACAAAGTTTTAATAAAAATTTATAACACAGATAGTTAATGAATTAGAGCGCTCTGCCAAGCTTGGCAGCTGGCCACCCTCTCCCCATGCATATCACTTTTTAAATCAGCTTTTTGTTTAAAACGTTTTTTCTTTGATTTGAGGTGCTTGCATCAGTGATGCATATGCCTACAATGATGTCATAAGAATTGAGATAGATGCTTTCTGATTGGAACTGTTTTGTGTAAATGTCAGTTAAAGTGATTGTAACATACTGTATATAACCTCTAGATATACTTTTACAGTTACAGACAAAGACTTGGACTGATATTTCCTGATATGTCCTGATATGTCTAAAGAGATTCTGTCTGGTGGCTCATTAGTGGTACTGCAGGCAGGCAGAGAATTTCTTTAGAGTTACCAGAGAAATGTTGGGAAATATTTGGTCATGTATTTGTCTGCAACTGTATCTGGAGAATATGCAGCATGATACACAAATGTATACAACACCAGTGACCACACATTCTGCCTGATAAATCTTTTTATCAAGATACATGCCCTGCAGATAAACTTTTGTCTTGATGTTAGATATGGCACAATCACTTTCCTTGACCTTTGTGCAGAACAGAAACAGAGTGCTGCTATCGCAGAGCTGATGGCATCATTATAGACCATGCCACACTGAAGGCAGCAGCTCAGACCATGAGAAAACAGAAACATTTTCACACAAAAATGTGATGGGAAAAATAATAACTGGTAAACTGATGTTGTATTAATAGAATACACAAGTGTCAGACTCAAACTGTACAATTTATCTTCACTGTTGAGGAGACAAGACTCATATCTCACTTGTGATTTCACTACTCATGAGATATGGTTCACCCCTTCAGTCATGGAGATAAAATACATATTTTGAGTAATGTCATAGTGTACTTCCTTTTTTGCCAGTGAAATGTTATCAGCACTGGTGTACAAATGTTTGTATAACATTTTATCACTGCATTAAAGGATTTACAAAGTGTATACAGTCTCTCGTATACTTATAGTAGTATACCTTTATTAGATTTTGAAAATGTATACATTGCATTCAGACAAATAGTACACATAACAGGTATTATTGAATTTAGGCATTTAATAGGTTATAAAGTTTGCTATGAATTGATTGAAAAATGTAATGCAACAATAAGAATATGCATTGAACAAAATGATAACATTCAATGTTATGATCATTTTAATTGATAGGTTATACTATTTTTCAAGTGTCATATTTTACATGATTACATAGTATTGCTAGTTAGTTGAAATATATGTTACCATTCAACACTGACAGACTGTGGTGACAAAGTAGGCACCTATTATACATTGATGCAAATGTATCACTCACTGGTATGCAACCAGTCTGTAGTAATGTGATTAGTTCTGGTGGGTCACACCTCAAAACTGACAATGACAGGATGAAACAAGTCAAGAGGATGATGAAAATTGTGCAAGGGTCACACCAACAGATACAAAACAAAAAGAAGGGTCACCCCAAGATATTATGGTGTGTATAGCAAACAATCTAGATACCCTTGAAAAGTATGATTTGGGGGCATAAAACACCATCAGGTGTGAATTTGTGACATGTTGTGGGTATGCATCTTGCTATATGCCCAGCTTTTTTATCTTATGTGTGTAAGAAAATTAAACATTTTTTTTACTTACATTTTAGCCTTGTGGTATGTATTTGTACTACTTTGGTTGCTGTGTGTGCAAGCTTTTTTTTTGATAGTGGTCATATCAACAGCCCCACAAAGAGAGACTAATTTATCTAAACATGTACACCATGAAAAGGAGTAAGACAAGAGGTGACGTGATAGAGATCTACAAGTACCTCTCATTGGTGAAATGGATGCAGGATATGAGTCTCTTTCCAATGAGGAAGAGAACTAGTGCCAGAGAGCATGTGGTGAATTTGGAAAGAGTGGAAAGTTTAATAGTTATGTGAAAAATATTGCTTCACTGAAAGAGTACTGAGGAACTTGAATATACTGACAGCATAAACGGTTGTGGTGAAAACAGTATGGGTTTCAAGCACACAGAACTTAGACACGGCATAAGCAACACTGCAGAAGAGCTGGAAGGGAAGGTATGCCTCTTTGCAGATGACACCATACTCTGCAATAGAGTAGATACTTGGGACGGGGTAGAGAAAATGAGTAGAGACTTGAGAAAGCTCAAAGAGTGGTTGAGGGTATGGCAGCTTGGTTTCAATGCAAGAAAGTGAAAAATCATTCATCTAGGGCAAAGAAACACAGGGGCAGTGTATAAAATAGAGGGAGAGATATTGACAGCCATAAAGCAAGAAAGAGACCTTGGGGTTATCATATATGATGACCTTAAGGTGGCAGGGCAGTGCAACAAGGCAGTAGGCAGGCCTGGTTGGATGCTGAAGTGCACAAGGAGGGGAACCATCAGCAGAAGGAAAGAGGTGCTGTTGCCACTATATCTATCATTGGCAAGAAATCACCTGGAGTACTGGATCCAGTTCTGGAGGCCACATTTCAAAAAGACATAGACCGGGTAAAGGCTGTCAAGAGGACAGCAATTAAACTGGTGCAGGGATTGCATCAAAAGCTATATGTGGAGAGACTAAGGGACCTCAATATATACACCCTGGAAGAGTGGAGGGGTGGGGACAAGACAGAAATTTATAAGTGCTGAAGGCTGAAGGCTGAAGATGGCCACTGGGCTGGGTGTGCTGTCGGCTGCTTCTGTTCTTGCAGCCTGGTGTTTTGTACTCCCTATCTGCCGCTTCATTGCATTGCCTGTTTTATCGTTTTGATGTCCCTGACTCTACAGATTTTGTTTTATTAGTTTATTTTGTCTGTTTGACCAAGACCCTTTGATTTGTCCTGCACTCCAAGTCGGTGTCGGAGTAAGTGCGGCGGTGGAGTGTGCCAGATCTGTGAATGGCTCTGGGAGGATTTTACTGCCCATTGCCAGCTGTACATTCAGCTTGTTGGGAAGGTTCCTGCACTGCTTCTGTGAGCTCTGAGGGACAATTTGACCTTTTGGTGCTGCTTTTTGGACTTATACCCTCGGGGAGTCGTATTTTAAGGGTACAGATATCGTGGCTAAGGGGACCTGAATTAAACCAGTAAAGACCCTGGATTTTGGTCATGGATTATCTTTGGACTGTTGGTAGCTTGCTCAAGGTTTTCAGGAGCAGTGTATATAACTGGACAAACTTTGGATTTGGAGCAGGGAGCTGGTTTCCTGATCCTGCTGGTGGACTGACTGCAGTGTGTGGCTGAGCAGGGGTTCCAATCTTACTTTGTTGGGTAGCCGGTAATGTGGTTGGTGTACCCCTAGGAAGTCTCCATTGGGCCTGCTAATAAGTGGGCCTAGCTGGGATCCACAGCATCAGCAGTAGGCTTTCAGTCTGGTCCCTACTGGATTTATTGGGGCCACTCCGGCTTCAGAGTAACATCTCCTGAAGTAGATTTCCCTATCTTTTTCCCTTCAAAGATACAGTTAGACTTTTCTTATTTGTCTTATTTTTCAAGTTTAAATCTCATTTAGAAGGCAGTGAGAATGCCTTCTTATTCCTTAGTCTTGGAACTGTGAGACAGCACTGAGACTGAAAAGGGTTTGATCATCTTTAGCAAAGTCCCCTGGTAGTAAGAGTACTTTGGGGACTGAGAGGGAACTGAGTTTTTAAGCACTTTATCTCCAGGAAGTGAGAGTCCCTGGGGGAATCTGTAAGCTTCCTCCGATGGTGGGATGGCCATTGGGGGTTGAGAAACCTGGACCTCTCTTTATTATTGAACTCTCATGGACTTTAGTTTTTCAGTTATTATTTGAAGGTGTTCACTATTATATGCATCCCCTGACTGTCTTGGGCTTGCTGGTTGGGACTGAATGATTATGTCAGTCTGTACTTTTTGGTTTTCTCTAATTGTGAGCTGAGGGAGTTTTATGTGTTAATTTAGCTTTAGTTTGTTTAATTTATTTTGTTTTTATTTTATTTAATGATTATAATTTAGAAAACTGTTTTGTTTTATGCAGAGTGGTGTAATTTTACTGTGATTATTAAAATGTGTTGGAGGCCTGCCCCCACGGTCATGCACTACTCATCCTCTGTCCTTCATGCCCTCCAACCCTTTAACCCCCCCTTGCAGTTTGACATCTACTAGTGCTGTAGAGCATTGGGTATTGCTTGTCAGGGGAGGAGGGGAGTTGGGGAGTGTGAACAGTGGAGGGCAAATGAGCAGAGCCACCATACTGGGGTCATGAGATCCAGGAGATGCCTGGGGTGAAATTAAACCCAGATTGTGGTTCTCCATGTCTGGTTTCCATACCCAAGGGCACCACCAGTTTTGGTGGGCAGGTGGCCTGGACAGCCATGGAAGTCCATTCAACTCATGCGGTATTATGCAATGCCAGGTCCATTAAAAACAAGACTGCAATTATTGCAGATCTTGGTTCAGTGGACCTGGCATGCATCACTGAGACCTGGCTGGATGAAAACTCTGGCCCTATATTGGAGGCTGTAACTCCGGCCAGGTACTTGGTTATTCACAGCCCGAGATTGGATCACAGGGGGGTTGCAGTCTGTTTCAAGACCAAACTGGGCCTCATGAGTGTACCAGTTGAGGAGACCTAGTCATTTGAATGTACTGTGGTAGCAGGTGTAGGTTGTAGGATTGCCCTCATCTACTGTCCACCCAGAGATGAGAAGTGATTCCTTCAGGAAGTGGTGGATTTTGTGATCGACATGGCGTTTGAGTTACCCAGGCTGATGGTCCTGGGTGACTTCAACGCCTGTGTCGATAACAAACTCTCACAATTTGGTTAGCATTTCCTCCAGTTAATGTCATCTCTGGGCCTCACACAGATTGTTTCCGTTGCTACCCATAAACATGGCCATTCTCCTGACTTGGTTTTCCTCCTTGGGGTCAATGCCTTGGAACTGGGGGTTGAACCAGTCGGATGTTTCACCGTGTGTTTCAGTTTTGCACCCCCCTTCATAGGCCTGCCCCTATGGAGATGATCAGGTACTGCCCTTTACGAGATGTAAGCTCTGAAGGCCTGGTGGCAATGCTTGATTTATCAGTTCTTCCATTGGCAACCAGTGACCCAGAAGCCCTAGTTGCGGCCTATAATCAGGCCGTAACTTCGGCTCTGGATGTCATTGCTCCTGTCTGCATTCTTCTTCTCTCTCCCTTCACCCTTGATCCACTTGGTTTGATGGATCTTTGAGGGAGATGCGGCAACTAGGATGAAGGTTAGAGCATTGCTGGTGGAAATCTGCCCTTGATGCCAACCACCTTAGATTGATGGACTATTATCAAGCCTATCAATCCGCAATCATCCATAAGAAGGCAGCGTTCCTGTCCGGGGAGATTGAGGCCACTTGGAACCGACCAGCTCAGCTCTTCCGAACCGTGGACAGACTGTGCAACCCAGCTTGTCTACATGTTCAAAGAGCATTTTCACAAGTTGAGTGCATGGAGCTTGCTTGGTTCTTTGCAGCTAAGGTGGCTGACATCAGGGTGAAACTCCTATCGGCACACTCTGGCATTGCTCTAGACCAGCATTTGGACACTGCTCCTTGGTTTCCTGGAGTACCTTCGGCTGGCCAGAGCTCGGGGACATCATGAGGACTGTCCAGGGTATGCGCCCTATGTGCTGTAGTTTGGATCCAGTTCCAACTACCCTGATTTTGGGTTGTAGCAACATTCTTGGCCCGATCCTAGCACAGATAGTCTGGTGCTCCCTGGAAACAGGTGAGTTTTTCAGTTCCTTGAAGGAGGCAGTGGTGACACCCCTCCTGAAGAAAGCTTCCTTGGACCCAGACTGCCATACAAACTACAGACCAATCTCGAACCTTCCCCTTATGGGGAAGTTGATCGAGAAAGTAGTTGTCATACAACTGGAGGACCATTTGACCATCCATGATGTCTATGAGCCTCTCCAGTCTGGTTTTCGAAAGAGGCATAGTACTGAGACAGCACTGGTTCAGGTGCTCAATGATCTCCTGATGGCTAGAGATCAGAAGAGTCATTCCATCTTGATCCTTTTGGACCTCTCTTCAGCATTTGACACTGTGGACCACAGGATCCTGCTCAATCATTTGAGGTTCATCTGTGGCCTGTCAGGTACGGTCCTCAGCTGGTTTTCATCTTTCCTCACTGAAAGAACTCAAAAGGTGGTGTCGCAGTTTATTCCTCTGACCCAATCCCTTTGTCATGTGGGGTTCCTCAGGGTTCGGTGTTGTCCCCCATGTTGTTCGCAGTGTACATGCTACCCCTTGGAGACATTGTAAGAAGGTATGAGCTGAGGTTTCATTGTTATGCTGATGATACCCATCTCTACCTTTATTTTGCACTAGACCAGAATAGAGCCCTCTCAGTATTTAATAACTGCCTCGCAGAGATCCAGAAATGGATGGATTTGAGCTGGCTGAAGTTGAACTCGGTAAAGACTGAGGTGTTTGGTGGATCCAGGTCGCCAGATAGAGGGGCCGGGGGTGGGGTTACTCTCAGGACTTTTTCTCAGGGATCTCTCACTCCTGACCTCTGAACGAGTGCAAAACCTGGGGGTAATTTCTGATGAGGGCTTGACATTTTGTTCGTAGGTGTCAGCCATTGTCAAATCCTCTTTTTATCACCTGAGGAGTATCTCGAGTTAAGCACCTAGTTCCATCTGGTGACCTTCCTATGCTGGTCCATGCCTTTGTGTCCTCTCACCTGGACTGTTGCAATGCCCTTTACCTAGGGCTCCCAGGGGTGGATATTTGCTGCCTGCAGGTGGTGCAGAATGCAGTGGCCCGGTTATTAATGGAAACCTCTCAGTCCTGTCATATTTTGCTGGTGCTGTGTGAACTGCACTGGCTGCCGGTTAAGTGGCAAATCACCTTCAGAGTCAGACTTCTGACTTATAAAGCCCTACACAGACTCAGCCCAGACTACCTGAAAGAGCTCCTGGTCCCTTGCTGCCCTGCGTGATCTCTCCACTCAACTGACGAGGGGTTGCTAGAGACCCCAAGGGTTTGTTTAAAACCTTCTGGGGCTCATGCATTTATGAACATGGCCCCTACCCTTTTGAATTCTCTACCCCGTCAGATATGTGAGTGCTCAACCGTGGAGGGATTTAAACAGGTGCTCAAAACTATTTTATGGAGCCCTGCTTTTGGGGACTAGTTTTATACTTCTGATTGTTTATAAATTTTTATTCTATTTATAATATATGTCATTTTATGCTCAAGTTGTTTAATTTTATGTAAAAGCAACTTGGTATTTGAAAGGCACCATAAAAATAAAAATGAATTGAATTGAAAAAGTACCTCGCAGGGTGAACAAGGTACATGGGGGGGGCAAGATGCTCCAGGAAAAAAGGGCATGCAATGAAGCTAGAAGGAGGGATATTTAGGGATGTGAGGAGGTACTTCTTCACTGAAAGAGTGGTGGATGCCTAGAACAGTCTACCAACAAAGGTAGTGGGGACAAAAACAGTGGTGGACTTAAAGCATGCATAGTATAGGCACAAAGGAATCTTAGTAGAGAAGCGGGGTGGGTGGGGGAGAGTAACCAGAGATCAGGTAGGTTCTGTGGTGACAGTATATGTGGGAACAAACTTGGCAGATTAGATGGGCCAAGCAGTCCTCATCTGCTGACAAAAGTAGTGGTTGTTTAAGGGGCACCATGTGTGGTAGTGTGGTGATGTACATAAGGCAGAATTTAGATGCTAAGCAAATGGAGGATATGGGGGCGTGGGGACAGAATCAAGTCAGATAAAAGTGACTAAGAACAACATGGGTAAGCTAATTCTGTGTGCAGGCTACAGACCTCTGGACCAGTAGGAAGAGCACACCCATGAACTGAAGGGTAAATGTAACAAAGCAGTACAAAGGGAAAATGTAACAAAAATTGGTCATCTGGAGTATCCAAATACTGATTAGAGCAGACAAGTGGGAAGATATGGCAGAAATGATTACATACTGCATAGTAAATGAGTACTTCCTAACACATAACATTTGACAGGGAACTAGAAATGGAGTTATATGCGATCTAGTATTAAGCAGCAAGGGATATTATGATGCTGGGCATGGAGATAGGTTAGAAATAGTAATCACGACATAATTTCATGTAGATTCAATATTAACAAATTCAAGGGGGAGTTAGAACTAATATGGAAACTCAATTTATTCAAGGCTGGTTTCAACAAAATGAGAGGTACTGAGAGTAGTGAACTGTAGGATGCACATAGGTAGAGTGGTAGAAGAATGTTGAAACAGTAAAAAGTGTAATCTTAAAAGCTGTAGAGTAGTGTGTATGTAAGGGTAACAAGGGTAGAAGGGCAAAAAAGAGGTTTGCCTGGATGCACAACAATAAGGAAAAATAAAAGGAGAAATAGAAGGCATGCAAAACACCAAAAGAATGTAGTACTGATGATAATCCACAGGTCTGTAAGGATGGACAGATGGAGTGCAAGAGGATATTAGGAGAACAAAACAGGAACATGAGAAAAGTACACATAACAAAAGACATTAAGGGCAATACAGTGAGGAAAGGGGCAGTAAAAATTAGCAGGATCACCAAGTTTTGCAGTGGAAAAGAAATGATAGCTGTGGACAATAAAGTGGTAGAAAAACTTAGTAAATACTTAATCTCAATATTCTCTACAGAAGTGGGTGTTCTACCAAAAATAGAGGAGATATACACAGGAGTGCTGGCAGAAGGTTGCTGTGTTATCATGGTCAAAGTTACTGTAAGTTAGTTGCAGAGCATAAATGGAAAATCAAGTCCCAGTGATCAGATATGCAGCACTCTAGTATCTTTAAGTACATTATTTAGGAACTGAGACAGCACAACGTAAAAGAGATCTTAGAAACCAGAATGAGCTGAAAGCCTTGAGGTAGGCTAGTATTACCCAGTGTTTCAAAAGAGATCAAGGGGAGATACAGGGAACCTCAAACCTTTAAAGAACCACTGACATCGCAAGAAGAACTTTGAAAAATATAATATTTGGACATAGTGCTGCTTATATTTCTTATTAACTCTGTAGTTCTTATCACCATTATTTATTACTGAAGTTATATGCTTGGAAACAGGATAGTTGTTCCTTGAGGGTTCATCAGCTCCTGTTGCTTCTTCCCAACCTGATGTCATAATGCTCTGATGGTGACATCACAGTTATTCCCATGGCAACAGACGGTGATGTCACAACAGAGCATTGTGATTTCAAGTAGGGACTAAGCTATAGAGGCAGATGAACTCTAAGGGATAAAGATCTTGTTTCTGTGGTAATTTCATCAGTAATAAGAAACCTAATCAAGATATATGAAATACAAGCTGAACTGTGTCTAAATATTATGTTTTCCAAAGTTTTCCCAAAGGCGTCAGCTGCTCTTTAATCCTAATGACTGTATTAATAAAAATGCTAGAAGTACTGTAATCATCAAAGACAGTATAATGTGCCAAGGGCCAGCTGGAGGAAGGAGGATTGAGTGTCCCAAGGGATGCTCCCCTCCTTCGGGGAGGGTGAGAGGTCATCCCTGCTGCAATACTTCCACCTGGCTGGCCACGGGTGGCAGTGCAGCTCGGGGCATACTATAGGAGGGGAGGACATCAACCAAGATCTGGAGCAGCAGCATGCTTTGCATGCACATACTCCTTGAATCTCCAAACATGCCACCACCCTTGGGGATGGGAGAAAATGGAAAGAAAAAGCCCTGCAGCTGGCCTAACAATGGCATCCGGCACCGTGGTCCAAAGGACCGAACCTGGATGCCCTAGGTCATCACCCAACAAAGACTACTAGCAGGTAGGGGGGGGAGTAGAAGAGGGGCCACTCTCACCTTCCCCTTGGGGGGGGTAAACCATGGCAGCATGGAGGCTTGGCACTAGGGTGTCCAGTAGTCAGTCTAGCATAGCCACAGGTGCCTTGGAGGACCCTGAGGGAGTGGTCCAGCTGTGGCAGTGGAGGGGGCCTGAAAAACAGAAAAAAACAATTAAAAAAGAAAGACAATATAATGCAACATTTGGTAAAGTACAATCTAATAAGAGATAGGCAGCATATGTTCATTAGAGGGAACAGGAAAGGGGAAGTTATTTAACCAGGAAATGTACACTAAGACAGAGCTTGTTTCCAGGTGTGACCTGAGAGCACAAGGAAGTGATGACTTGCTCAGGGTCATACAGTATGTAAGGGGGGGCTGATGGGATTCAAACACAAGTCTCCAGGTTTGCAGCTCAGTGCCCTTAACCACTACACTACACTACACTATACTATATGGATATGGGAAGGGTAGCCTGTATCACATATTTGGATTACAGTAAACCTTTCAATATGGTACCAGTATTGGCTTGGAAATAGAAAGTGGTAGTGCATGGCAGTGAATCAGTGTTCAGAGACATAGCCCAGATCACTGGCACTGACAGAAGCACATTACATTACTATGCTGAAGACCTGGGTTTACATCACAGTTCTGACTCACAGCCCCAGGGGGGGAGTTGCAGGAGGTACAGATTACCAGCTTTTAGCACATAATGTCCTCCTCCACTGAATGCATATATCACTTAAATTTGAAACTGCACCTAACCTCCCCTGTCCCATCCCTCATGACCATTGCAACCCCAAACTAGGCTAGAGTCTCCACAGCTAAAACAGGCCCTACCACAAACTGGGTTTGCTGCAGGGTGTGAGAGAATGGTTGCAGTGATCTGAATTAGGAACACTGGTGGCCAATACCAGTATGCTGTTGGAAAGCCAGCCAGTGGATGACATGATGAGTAGCAGGAATGGAGGTACAGCAGCTCCAGGGGAGGGGTACAGAATACAACAGCAATCAGTAGACAGAAGTTGCAAGTGAAGTTCCTCAGGGGTCAGTGTGGGGCCGCTCTTGTTCAATATAAACAATTTAGACATGAATCATGACCTATATGACTAAATTAAAGGCCTTGACAACCCTTTGAGCTCAGGCAAACTCCTAGACCAACTAAAAGCTCGGGACCTTCTATGGGCTTGTGCTACAGCCTCTGGCAACCAAGCAAACTTTCAGGCATACAGGGTCACCAGGAATGCCTGTACCAGAGCTATCTGCACTGAAAAAGCCAGCTACTAGAGGAGCACCCTATGAAACTCATGGTCACATGGAAGGAAATTCTGGCAAAAGTCTCTCTGAAGTTATAGGGAAAATGTCCAAAGCAACTCCTAATATGCTAAAAGTTGATGGCAGCAACAGCCTGAACCCCACCACAATTGCCAATACTTTCAATCTAGCATTCACTGACCTCAACCATGTGCTTCCCTCTAACTTCTTTGACACCAACCAAACCATGGCCTCCCAATATCAACGAACTCAGGATACAAATCAACCACATTTCTAGTTCAAGGCAGTTACTAAAAGGGATGCCAAAAAATACCTCTATAAGGTGCTCAAAAAATCCAGATCAAGTGGGGACACACTTGACTTGAAGCTCATCACCCTCACCCTTGATGATGTCCTGCACCCTCTTACCAAGATTATTAACCAGTCCCTCATGCTGTCTCAGTTTCCACTCAAGTGGAAGTCTGCCCTGGTGACCCCAATACACAAATCTGGGGATAGGGCATTACACTGTAACTACAGGCCCATCTCCATCCTACCCCCTTTATCCAAAGCTCTTGAAAAAAAAATCATCAGAGACCAATTGGTGGAGTACTTGGAAAAATACAGCTTCCAATGCCCACAGCAACACGGCTTTTGCAAGGGACATAGCACCACCTCTGCCCTCCTTGAATTTACAGGCCACATTCATCTATTAGTAGATCAAGGACAACTTGCTGGTGCCACCTTTATAGACCTCTCGAAGGCCTTCGATACAGTCAACCATCCATTACTACTGGAACAACTTGGCAATGTAGGGCTCTCTCATGATACTCTACAGTGGTTCTACAGTTATCTCTCCAACCAGTCACAACAAGTTAAGATTGGTGACTCCCTCTCCTCCAAACTACCTGTCCAGGCTGGTGTTCCCCAAGGGTCAATATTGGGACCCCTTCTTTTCAACATCTTCCTGAACAATCTCCCTTCTGCCTGTGATGAAAACATTATTCTGTATGCTGATGACGCAGTGATTTTCTCTAAGAATTCTGACTCCTCCCTCTTGGAGAAACAATTGCAGGAAAGTTTCACGCAAGTTGAGACCTGGTTCATCTCACAGAAACTAATGCTAAATTACAAAACAACAAAGACTGTGCTGTTCCATGGTACACATAACAAACATAAACACCAACAGTTGGCTATCAAAAACAGCTCAGGTGTGACCCTGGACCAGACGCAGACTTTCAAATACCTTGGTATAACCCTGGACCCTATTCTGTTCTTCTCCAGCCACATCGATTCAGTTGCAAAATCTGTAAATATCCATATAGGCCTTTTCTATAAACATAGACACTGCCTGACACCTGATGCCCTCAAGCTAGCATTACACAGCTCTATTGCCTCCATCATTGATTATGGGCTTGTTATCAATGGAGCAGCCACAGCTACAGCACTACCGTGAATCATTACAGCACTGAATAGGGCCTGCAGACTCCTTACTGATGCTGCCCACCACACGCATACCTGCGACCTCTACGAACAGTCAAACTGGCTGCAACTTCAGGGAAGGATTACTTTCCAAACCTGCCTACTAGCTAAAAAGTCATTGATGGGACTCATGCCCCATGAGGTTCAGTCTCTTTTAAGACCAGCCAACCGCCCCCGGTACACAAGAAGCTCTGATAACTATTCTCTATCTGTTCTCTGCTGTCATACCACCCAAGGCCAGCAGTCTTTTGCAGGTAGAGCCCCCAAGATATTTAACTCCTTGGGCACCAAACTCACCAACTTAGGCACCCTCTGCTCATTCAAACACAAACTACATCAAACGCTTGTGCCCAGAGCCACCTGTGACTGTTTCTCCTACCCTCCCTTGCAGTTGCTCCTGTTCTTCACACCTTTCTACTATCACCACCTCTTTCTGCCACCACCCTCCCCCATATATACCCCTGCCTCTCTCCCTAGCCCTGGTCCACCACCTTCCTCTCTTAACCTCATTCAACTGCCTTCCTCTCTCCCTTTTCTAATCTGCTCACCCCACCCACTGTTGCACTTGTTCCACAATCCTTGCCTCCTACCCACCTCTCCTTCTACCTCCCTCCCAGTTACCCCTCTACACCCATTCTCTCTTCCACTTTCCTACACTACCTGGCACAACTGGCAGCAACTCAGTTTTTCCACTCCACCTTTCCCTTCGACAATGCCCTCCTGGCAGCTTTAATTCATGTAAATATTGTTTGTTGTGACTCATCATTCTCAACTGTATCCTTGATTGTGTTGTTCTAACTGTTATTTATATTTCCTGTAGCTTTTAGACCATGTATACCCTGTACTGAATTTTGTATTCAAACTGCTTGCCTTCTAATCTCACACAAACTGTACTTCTGTTCTTTGTATACTGACGTGGAACCTTTGTAAAAGAGCCATTGGCTCAAAGGTATTTATCTGAAAGTCTAATAAATAAAACAAAAACCTAATAAATAAATGTGTGGATGACACAAACATAGTGGGGGTAGCCAATACTGTAAAGGACAGGCATAGGTTAAAAGGAGATCTAGATATGTTGGGGGACTTGGTGAACAAATGGTAAATGAAATTCCACATAGGCAAAGAATAGCACTTAGGTGTAAGAAGCACAGGAAGGAAATATACGTGAAATGGTAACTAACTAGTAGACAGACCAGAAAAGGGAACTTGGGATTATTATAGAATGGGTTCTCTCAACGGCAGCAGTGATTAAAGCTAACTGCATGTTTCGATATATTAAACATGAAGTTGCAAGCATGTCATGTGAAGTAGTATTGCCATTTTTATAACATACTGGTGAGGCTGCATTTGGAATATGGTTTGTAGTTTTGGTCGCTGTAGAAAACAATTATTGTGGAGGTAGAAAAGGTACACCATAGGGCAACAACAATATACAGGGGATTAGACCTGGGAGACCCCTGTAAATGAGAAGCTTTATCTCGGGGGGTTATCCTGGTAGAGAAAATGTTAATATAGAAATAAATAAATAAATAAATATGAGGATTTGCACTTAGAAGAAAGTTTGAAGTAGTTGGGCATGTTTGCACTAGAGAAGAAAAGAATGAGGGGGATAGGACAGCACTTTAACTTAAAAGGCTATTGTAAGGTAGACAAAAGTAATGCCTTCAGTTAGTACAGAATATCAGGACAAAGGGCCATAGCCTAATGTTAAAAGGGAGAATCGTCCAAGGAAATTTTACGGAAACTTTTTTTTGCCCAAAGGATATTGATTCTGTGGAACAAGCTGCAAGAGAGTACTGTGGGATCAAGTTATATGAAGACATTTCAAGTTACTTTGGATATTACGTTTTTAGCTAACATTACAGGTTATGAGAACTGAGCAAACTGAGAGAATATAGCTTTTATCAATACAGTGAAAAGCAATGTACAGTAGTATGCCTGGGAGGAATAAGTGGGTCCACTGAGCCTTGGTTACCCAGAGGTGTCTGTCACAGGCATTTGTTTTTCTCTGCAGTATCGGGAGCAAAACAAAAGTAGAACACCTTTGGATGCATAAGCACATCACATAAACTGGTCTTAAATGCCAAAAGAAAAACAAAGGTCATGATTTTCTCTGGTCCACAGAAGAGAGCAAACCCTGACCTCATTATTAAAGCCAGGAACGGTGGCTTAGTTGAAACAGTCAAGAATTAAAATATATAGGTCTGACCTTGGACAAATCCTTTACCAACAAGTCTCATATTTGTTTTATTAAGAAAATCCACTAAAAGATGGGAATGCTGTATAGGATAAACAAAATTCTCTTGTTTTGGAATTTAGGAGACTTCTGGCTAACAGATTCTAATTTTGCTCTTTTGACTAAGGCCTAATGTGTTACTCGGCTGCTGGTGAGGGTTTCCTGTCTAGAGTCAGAAGTCTTTAAAATTCAATCTATCATTTTATGACCAATCTTCCCATAAAAACTCACCACTGTACCCTGTATGAGGACATTTTGTCTCTCCTTTGAAGACTACAAAAAAATTAAACTTGCAGCATTTGTTCAAAAGATTGCTTTGGGTAAATTCCAAGCTACTATAACATCATTGTTCCCCCTCTCAAATAGTTAGGGGCACCTGTTCTAAGGAGTCTAGGCCATTCCTGACCCCTTTTAGGCACACCTAACAGGGCCAGAGACCCCTATCATTTTAAACCACTCATCTTTACAATAACCTTCCATTTTTGTAACGCCATTTAGATCTAAAACTTCCTTCAAATCCAATTTGCTCAGTCTTTAAATTAGTCTCACTTTGCAAATGCAATAACCAATGCATTTATTGTTGACATGTTTATGCATATTTCTATGAGTCTCTAATGTTTTTCTGTTTTTAATGTTATCTCTGATCACTTTTGAAAATGGGCAGTTTTATTTGCTCACTATGCTAACTAGAATAATCAATAAAAATGAATAAATTAAAAATCAATCAATCAATGAAAGAAAGACAGCTACAGCAAATCAATGTAATGGACATATCTGCTGAGATAGCAAGGGACCAGATTATTTTTTTTCCACAATTTTTGCCCTCTTCTCATCTCCACCACTCGACTTCCTTAGAAGCCCCCATTAAAGACCTGACTGCAAGCACTCCACCAGCACTCACTAGTCCTTCACTAAGCCTTTGTTTGCCCCCAAGTAGGGTGGGGATAGGCTGTACCACAGACTGTGGTCATTCATCTGGTGCATTGTGCTGGCAGTGCAGGGCACTAATATACCAGAGTCATTGTCACAAATATCAGGACCATTTTCACTGGTTTTCTTGTCCCTCCTGCAACATACCAGTGGTTAGAATGCCACCTATGCACACAGAAAGCATGCTACCGCACAGCACCAGCCAGCATCTCCCCACCCAAGGTCAGACAATCCACAGCTCCTCCTGTGGTTACCCAGTGGCACTGCTATACTGGCTACATTCTGTTCCCCTCCCCCTTCTCTCTCTCCAGAGAAAGAGCATGTCCCCTGGGACTCTCTAGTCTTCCCCCCATCTGGCCTCCAACAACCTAGACTTATTCCCAAACCCAGGTCACTGATGTTGTGAGTTGCAGCCCAACCACTGTGCCAATGGGCTGGTTTTGCAGAGGACCAGATTAGATGCACCTCTTGGTTTTTGGTTGTCTCTTGAATCCTATGTTCCTATGCAGCATTCCTACATACTTCTATCTTCTATTATTGGCCAACATGGCTTGAGAAGGAATGTCTTCCTGTTCTGAGCCCTATAATTGCTCATATTGTTAACTCCTGCCTCATTGAGAGAATCATCCTCTAGTTTTGAAAAACAACCTGTGACTTTGACATGGCTGTCTCCAGCTGAACTGATCATTGACCACCATATACAGTATTTAACCTCAAATGTCTTGCAAAAAACTGTCAAAAGAAGTGATTGGCTTCCTTATTGTGGATCAACTTAGGGACCTCTACGTTTATGAAAATTCTAATTTGGTTTCAAATTTAGTCACATCACTGCGACTACTCTACCATTAAATCAGCAGTGACCTTTTTACCAACATGTACAATGAGCTTGTTCTCTCCTAATTTTGATTTCTCACCCACACTGGATGCTGTTAACTACAGACTCCTTTTTGTGTACCTGAAGACCCTAAATGGCATTTGCACACACACACATCTTTAGGGTGGAATGAAGACCATTAGTCAATTTAGTTTCTCCCTCAAACTGACTCAGTGGGTATACTATCATCCTTTTCACTTAAAAAGTACTTGCTGAGTCTGAGCTAAAAGGTCATTACAGCATCAGCTTATACAGTACCACCTGCTCTTAAAGCCTATTCCAAGTGCTGTGAAGTAGTTCTTCCTGACATTTTCCTTCAATTTTCATCCTTTCAATGGATTATCCCCTTGTCCACATCGTCCCTTATCTGTGTGCATCCTGAAGGTCTGCATTTGGTCGGATGGTGTTATCCCTTTCAGATATTTGAAGACTGTGAATGTGTCCCCTTAGATTCTTCTTGTTTTGATGGATAAAAGCCCCAGTTTTATCAGCCATTTCTTGCAGCCCATACTTTCCAAACCTTCAACCACCTTTGTCTCTCACCTATGTTGTACCCGAATCATATTTTTGATATAGTGATACAATGTGTTATTTTGATACAAACTTGCTCACTTTGAAACCCATCCCTAGGTCCCTATGCTCCTTTCACTTCCCTTTGTTAAGTCCTCCGAAGACACAGCCATAGGCAAGAAATCCTTTGCCTACATAGCACCCCAAAAATGGAACAGCCTTCCACACTATTTTACTGCACGTCCCTTCCCAAATTCAAAAAATGTTTTAAAGAACTCTTCTTTCCCCCACCCATCTGCTCCTGCTACTAAGTCCTCCTTTTCACTCTCATCCCCCCCCCACACCAAATCTGCATTTCCTCTTCCCTCTACTCCACTTCCCCTATGTTACCTTTATTAGTTTTTACCATCCAGGTCAAATATCTCATTGTAAATACTATTTCTTCAATTTGTAATATTTGGTCCATGCTATTCTGTGTGTGTATATGATTAATTTGTTAATTATTTTGTAATCA
Source organism: Neoceratodus forsteri (assembly GCA_016271365.2). Lineage (NCBI taxonomy): Eukaryota > Metazoa > Chordata > Ceratodontiformes > Ceratodontidae > Neoceratodus > Neoceratodus forsteri. Next base: position 1,413,027,308 of record CM028130.1, read on the forward strand.
CTATCCTTGTCATGTCTGTAATTTATTGACCATGGCACTGATGAACTGTCTGTCAGCAAAAACTAGTCTGTAGATTGTATTCTCTGTAACTCTCATCCTGTTTCACATATGTTTCTAACTTTCTGGAAATGTATTTCCCCAGGTCGCCCCTGAAAACAGGATATGTGTATCTCAGTGGGCCTACCCAGTCACCAAAATTCAAATAAAAAAATAAATATTGTACTCCTGTAGTTTAAAGTTTTCCTGTCCTGGCAACCTCAGCTTATTCCGAAGGGCAATGCATCCTCTACAGTCTCTGATCTCAGTTATGGAGTACCAGGGATCTACAATATATTGGTCTCCATGTCCTTTTATATCAGTAAGCTCTGTGGCAACATTTACATGCTAATGATTGTTAATGATAAATAATAAAGTTAAAAAAAAATGATAAGACTCCCTCAATCTAGTACATTTCCAGGGGACCAACACATGAGACACTCTTTGTAGAATAGGTGTGTCTCAAGCACAAAGGAAAGAAGAAAAAATTACTCACTTCAGTAATGTTGTTTCTTCTAATGGAGTCCTGTTGTATTCTGACATATGCAGTTAGGTCCTGCCTTTCAACTGCCCCGGAGAACAAAGAGTTAAACTTTCCATGGCCAGCATGGAATGTTCACCGCAAGCTCGGTTGAAGCCCCTGTCTGTTGTTTTTAAACTCCAACCATCAGATCTTTACAAGCAATACTCACTAGAAGTTCTGTGTGGAAACTGTAAAACTCAAAATTAGCCAACTGGCAATTATATCTATATAAAAGTTTTTTTTGTTTTAAAGAAAAGACTCAAGTCAGGAAACCCAAAAAACAGAACACATTCCAAAACACAACACTCACCCAAAATAAAGGAGGGTGAAAAAGGGACACCCTTAGGGTGCCAACACTGCTCCTGCCCACCCACATCCCAAAAACTAGGTTCTGAGAGGGGAGGCGGGGGGGAGGTCAGAATGCAGCAAGACTCCATTAGAAGAAACAACATTACTAAGGTGAGTAATTTTTTCTTCAAACAACTGGAAGTCTTGCTGTATTCTGACATATGCAGACTACCAAGCAGTACCTCCATGGAGGAGGGACAGAACTACTTTGGAAACAGACTCTGAAGTACTGCTGTGCCAAACCGAGCATCACTCCTAGCCTGGATATCCAGAGAGTAATGCTTGGTGAATGTATGGACTGTTTTCCAGGTGGCTGCTTGACAGACCTCTAAGATAGGAATATCCCTGGCAGCAGCCAGGGAAGCAGCTGTACCTCTTGTGGAATGAGCCCTCAGGCCTAAGGGTGGAGTTCTACCCAGTTTCTCATAGCAGAATTGTATACAAGAAACAATCCACCTGGCAATAGATCTCTTAGTGGCAGGTTTGCCCTTACCAGCCTCTCCATATGTGAGGAACAACTGGAGGTATTCAAACCTGTGACCCTTGGTACACTCTATGTAGTAGCTGAGGGCCCTTTTTACATCTAAGCTGTGCAGCCTCCTCTCTCCAGAGGAGGAATGGTCAGTGATGAAAACAGGGAGAGACAGAGACTGGTTGAGGTGGAAATCTGAAACCACTTTAGGAAAAAACTTCCTGTTAGTTCTTAGGACCACTTTATGTCTATGGAAAGAGATGAAATCAGGTTCCACGGACAGGGCTTGTAATTCACTGATACGCCTGGCAGAGGTAATGACCACCAAAAATACAGTTTCCCAAGTCAAGTACTTAAGCTCTGCAGAAAACAAGGGCTCAAAGGGGGGTTGCATAAGCTGAGCAATGCAAACATTGAGGTCCCAAGCAGGAGCAGGGTCCCTGAAAGGGGGATTGGTGTGCAGCAATCCCTTGAAGAACTTACAAAATACAGGATGGGCTGACAGAGGGGATGGCTTGCCTATTGACAGGAAAGCAGAAACAGCTGCCAAATGCACTTTAAGTGTAGCTGGCCTAAGGCCTAGGCCATTGAGATGGACCATATAGTCCAGAACCATAAGCAACCCAAAAGAATCTGGAGAGATATTCTTCTTAGAACACCAAATAGTGAATCTTTTCCATTTGGAATTGTAAGTCTTTCTGTTGGAAGGCTTTTGAGAAGCCTTAAGGATATCCAGAACCCCTTGGGAAAGATGCAGGTCAGCAAATTCTAACTCTTCAAGAGCCATGCCTTGAGATTGAGAGACAGAAGGTTCAGGTACCAAATCCTTCCCTGAGAGGATGTCAACAGGTTGTAATTCCTGGGAAGGGACAGGGGAAGGTGGACTGCTAGGGACAATAACAGGGAATACCAGGGCTGTCTGGCCCAGTCTGGAGCAATCAGAATCACTTTGCATGGTTGTGACCTTATCTTGACTAAGACTTTGAACAGGAGAGGGAAGGAGGGAAAAGCATACAGAAATTTCCCTTCCCAATTCAGGATCAGAGCAGCCAGGGGGACTGAGCCCAGGACTGTGGGTCTGCAACAAAAGAGAGGAAGTTGGTGATTGTCTGAGGCTGCAAAAAGATCTATCTGTGGAGTGCACCATCTCAAGAAAATCACTTTCAAAACTAGGGGATCTAGGGTCCATTCGTGATGGCCCTGGGATATTCTGCTCAGAGCATCTGCTAGGACATTGTCCTTCCCTGGGAGGTGAACTGCTATCAGAAAGGTTTGCAGGGAATAGGCCAGGGACCACAACTTCATTGCTTCTGTGCACAAGGCTGTAGACCGAGTGCCTCTCTGCTTGTTGATGTACCACATGGTGGTGATGTTGTCTGTTCTGACCTGGACCACCTTGTCCTGCACAGACTTGGCAAAGGCTTGCAGTGCCAAAAACACTGTTCTGAGTTCCAAGAGATTGATGTGAAGCAGAGATTCCTGAGGTGACCAGAGCCCTTGGGTGGTAAGATCCCCCAGATGGGCTCCCCAGCCCAGCAGGGAAGCATCTGTGGTGAGTATCACTGAATGAGACTGAGTGACAAAAGGAACTTCTTGTCTCAAATTGTCCTAATCCTGCCACCACTGCAAGGCCTGGATCAGGGTTTGAGTCACTGGAACTAGTTTGGCAAGGGAATCCTTTCTTTGGGACCAGAAAGCTCTTAAGTGGAACTGAATGTCCCTCATCTGGAATCTTGCTCCGTGGACCACTGCTGTGGAGGCTACCATGTGGCCCAGAAACTGAAGGAAATGCCTTGCTGGTCAAGACACCTGCAGGGTGAATGAAGAGGCCAGTTCCATAAGGGTCCTTGCCCTGTTCAGGGGAAGGAAGGCTCTTGCTCTTATTGTATCCAGCTCTGCCCCTATGAAGGTGAGGAGCTGTACTGGTTCAAGAACTGACTTTGGAAGGTTGAGAAGGAATCCTAAGGAAGTGAGCACTTGTGACTTAACTTGGTCTGGAGACTGACCTACTATGAGCCAGTCGTCCAAGTATGGGAAGATGGAGATCTGCTTTCTTCTTAGGAAAGCAACCACTACTGCCAGACACTTTGTGAAAACCCTTGGGGCTGATGTTAGGCCAAAGGACATTGCTCTGAATTGATAGTGGCCTGAGGGCACCTCGAACCTGAGGTACTTTCTGTGGGAACACCTGATGGGAATGTGGAAATAGGCATCTTTGAGGTCCAGGGAGGCTAGCCAGTCCCCTGGCCTTAGAGAGGGAAGGATTATTCCCAGAGTCACCATTTTAAACTTTGGTTTTAAAAGGTGTTTGTTCAGATATCTTAGGTCCAGGATGGGCCACCATTCTCCTGTCTTTTGGGGGGTTAGAAAGTACCTGGAGTACAATCATTTTCCCTTGTGTAGGGTGGGAACCCTCTCTATAGCTCTGAGAGCTAGGAGGGAAGAAACCTCTGCCTCTAAGGCAGGGGTCTCTGATGGATTTACAGGTGGAAAGGATCTGGTTCTCATCTTGGGAAATTTTTTGAAGCTGAGAACCAGTCCCTGGCTTACTACTTCCAGGACCCATTTGTCTAATGTCAGAGACTTCCAGTCCTGGACAAAGTAAGCCAGCCTGCCTCCTACTGGTATTGGAGAATCTGCCCGGGCAGACCCATCAGGGTGTCTGCTTGGCAGGGGCTTTAGGCTGAGGGGTGGATGCAGGCCTGCTCATCCCCCGTCTGCCTCTCCCTCTAAAGAACCCCCTCTGGAAGTAAGAAGAGGAGGCCTGAGCTTGGTAGAAAGGCCTTTGGAAAGGCCTGCCCCTGCCCCTGGACTGCTGCCTTCGAGGAGTAGCTTGCCTTTCTTTGGCCTGAGCACTCCTGTAAGTGGTCCTGTACTCGTCCATCTTGTTCATGTAGTTCTCTGTCTGCTCCCCAAACAGAGAATTACCAATAACAGGGAAATCCATGGCCTTAACCTGGGTATCCTGTGATAGGCTAGTACATCTGAGCCAAGCCATCCTCCGAAGAGCCACAGATGTAGCCATGACTCTTGATGAAACATCATTGGAGTCCACAGCAGCATGAAATTGCACTTTGGATGCCTCAATCCCATCTGCAGCCACCTGCCCCAGCTCCTTGGCAAGCTGGTCAGGGGCCTGTTTAGCCAGAGCCAGCACAGTGTCCCACCTGGACTTCTGGTATCTAGCTGTGTAGGCCATATAGTTAGCCTGCCTGAGTGCCAAGGATGCTGCCATGTACTGTTTCTTTGCCATGGCATCAATCCTCCTGGAGTCCTTATCTGGGGGGGGTGATGCCAAGGGGATATTTGTCTTATCACAGGCAGCAGCCTGCACTACCCCAACATGGCTGCATTGCCGGGAAAGGAACTCCATGTCTGAGCCTGAAAGAGTATACCTCTTGTCCATTCGTCTGTCTACAGGAGGTATGGAATTAAGAGTCTTAAGAATTTTGTATGCATGTTTCCCAAAGGATTTGTGGAGGGGAATAGACAGTCTCCTGGACTCTGGGATGTCCATCATTTCAACAAAATCAGGCTCCTCCTGATTCTCTACTGCTTCTTCCATAGGAAGCTGGAGGGTTTCAGCCACTTTTTTGTAAAACATAAAGTGAGAAGGGGACTCAGAAAGCCTAGGAGGAGAAACACCTGAAGGTCTGTCTGGGGAGATGTCCGGGTCAATAGGCACATCCAGACTTTCATAATCACCATCATCATCCTCATACTCTCCTTCCTCCTCATCCGGTTCATAAAATTTTTCCAAGGTGTAATCCGGAACCGGGGGGAACCGACCGAACCGAACCCCTGCCAGATGGTGCCAGTTCAGCCGGAACCAAAGTAAGCGATTGCACTATTCTTATCACCTTGGCTAGCTCATCGGTGGTCGGAGTATGAATTTCTGGGTCTGAACCGGACAATTTATCTTTTCTTTTCCTTTTTACCGGAACCAACTCCTCAGAATTGGCTCTCCTTTTGCCCGAAGAAATATCGCCCTGGTCAGAGGGCACTCCTTCTGGTTCGGTCAGAACTGAACTGGACTGGCCATCCAGGTCAGCGGACTTCTCGGCCTCCCTTTCCCTCAGTCTACCTAATCTCTTTTCCAGGGTAGATTTGGGAAAATTCTTACAAATTTGGCAGTCTGAATTGAGGTGGTCAAACCCCAGACAATAAACACAGGTGGTGAGGGGATCAGCCTTGGCAAAGATTTCCCCACACACACTGCAGTGTTGAAACCCAGTGGGACCGGTTTTTTTCTGGTTTCTCAGACATGGCCAATCCTAACCAAATGTACCCTTTTTTCGCAATCCGCCAGGCAAGAATCCTTATCGTTCCTGGACCGTGTTTATGGTCTTGAAAACATAATAAAATCTGTTTTTTTTAGAACCAATATGGACCGGTTACCACACTCTAAGTAAATCACAAAGTTTTTTTACCTGAAACTGATCGGTTCAGCTGAACCGATCCACAATTTACCAGTTCCACACAGAAACTATAAAGAAAACCTATCTAGTACTCACGGTACCAGAGACAGAGACTTAAACCGACAGATCGGTAGCAGCAATTCGGTAGAAACCGAGCAAAAAAACGACACTTTAACTGACTTTTTTGAACCGAGCAAAGGAGAAATCTCCGGAGCGACTGTTCAGTGAGGCAGAGTAAAGAATCTGACGGTTGGAGTTTAAACAACAGCAGACAGGGGCTTCAACCGAGCTCACAGTGAACATTCCATGCTGGCCATGGAAAGTTTAACTCTTTGTTCTCCGGGGCAGTTGAAAGGAAGGACCTAACTACATATGTCAGAATACAGCAAGACTTCATGTTGTTTGAAACACTCTGGTTGGAAGAGCTTCCTCAGTATATAATTGAGATATTAGTGTCATTTCATTGCCTGTGTAGCATCCAATAATGTAACAGCCTGAGTTGGCTGAGGCTCAACTAAACTAAAATGGGGGTCCTCCATATAGGCAATCACCATGTATTTCTCCACCTACTGTCATCTTTGATGGTGTGGGCTTTGTGCCTACTTCATCCACTAGACCTGATGATCAGCATGGCTCCCAGGTGTCCTCTGATTTAATTTACAATGTCATCCAAATTTTTTAGTATCTTTGAAAATATTTTTAGACAAAGTTTTCCTCTTTTGCAATCTTTCTTTCTTTTACTCCTTTCTGACTTATCTTTTCACCCGCCTTTTCTTCCCAACCCTCTCAATACCCTTCAGGCTTCTCCTTCATTCTCCCTCCATGGCACCTTCCTCCTGTATTGTTCTTATTTCCTCACAACTAACCTCCTTCGTGGTAGATCATTCAGTTTCCTAGATGGAGGGCTTGATATATTGATTTAGGTCTAGCAGATGAATAACTCCCAGGCCAATTATAAGTAGGCACAAGCATTCCATGTACATCAGAGGATACATAATAAGCAAGAATCTACTAATACAAGCCCCACCCAAGGCTGCCCATGGCAGCCATGTAGAGGCAGATGTCATAGCCACCAGTGATACTACATGTCCTAGCCCAATGCATTAAATCCACTAACAGCCTCAACTAGGACTGCAACTTCAGTACACAAACCTGGGCACCTGACATGATGAGCATACATGCTCACCACTTGGCCACTGAACTGGCTGAATAATTACATATAGTTTTTTATTCTACAGTTTATACAAGATATTTTAGCTGCGATGTAACATCCAGGACTGAATTAATGATTATGCAACTAAGGTATGGGTCCCCAACTATGAGTATAATAAAAATAATAATAATAAAACTTTATTTATTAAGCTCCTTTCAGGCACCAAGGTGCTGTACTAATTTAACATTAAAATCCCAAGAGATAAATTAAAAAATGAAGATTAAGATCATAATAATACACACATCAACTCATAAATGCTTGTCTCCACAAGTGAGTCTTAAGTTCCTGCTTGAAGCTCCCCATGGTCTTGCATTCCCAAAGCTGATGGGGTAGAGAATTCCAGAGGGTTGGGGCAATAAACATAAAAGCATGGGCCCCAGAAGATTTTAAAGTAACCCTCAGAACCTCCAGCAACCCCTAGTCAGCTGAACGGAGCTGTCGCACAGGGTTGTAAGGAATCAGAAGCTCTTTCAAGTATTCAGGACCAAGTCCATGTAGGGCTTTGTAGGTCAATAAACCTACTTTAAAGGTGAAGGTACAGACATGTACTCTTAAATGAAAAGAATTTGATGGAAGGGAGACAAGCAGTTATTATGGGATAGAATAAGTGCAAGTCATATAGGATCCAGCCAGTTGAGCCTCCCCATTGACATGGTAGACTGGATTTTCACATAGCATGACACAGATGCAGCATCTGATTCTGATTCTGCCTATGTCATGCCATGCCACCTGCATCCAAACCTTTGACTGCTATTTTCAAAGATTTGGTCATATTAGCAATAGTCACCATGGTTTCTGTCAGGAAAATGGCACTTGGCTATTTTTGGCACATGTGTTATTTATTTGAGGCATGCAAGCACAATTAGCATTGATTCTGGATGTACATTAGACAACCTTTTAGGAGGTCTAACATGTGATGGAATCAAGATGCAAGGCCCCTGAAGAATTCTGAAAATCTTGCCCAGTTGGTGTAACTTCCTTTGGTAAATCCAGACATGAATGTGGATTCCTTGCCAAGTCTGTTATTTATTTTTTTAATCGGGTGGTTCATATGGTTGTCAAAAGTTAGAACTGGGTCTAGTCACTGTCACAAACATACTCAGCAGGTCAGGCCCTCTGCTCCCACAGTGCCAACCTCCGAGTGCAGTAATCTGAACAGGTAACAGACAGGGTAACCCTTCTGTCTGCTTGAGGGTCTGAATCACCTTTAGTCTCAAGTTCTGGGGAGATTCAAACTGTGAACCTTTTGCTAGAATACCCAAATGTACAGACACAGATTCGTACCCTCTTTGGGGATTGCGGTACAATCTTATGCCGGCAACACCAAACCAGGCTTCCAAAATGAACCCTTAAAACTCTATAAAAGACCTTAGGTATATTCTTACCTTTTCCCAGTTTGGTAACACCATCAAGTTCTTGAACAGTTTTGTCAGTCTTAACCCTCTATATGTCACATGCAAAAGAAAGAACTTGGAAGACCCAGGCAGTATCTTTCAAATAAAAGATTTACTTAAAAATGGATAAAATATGTAAAATGTAAACACAGAACACTATATCAAGAGCATACAATCACATAAAGAAAAACAAGGAAAACTACAGACAAACTTCTACCAACATACAGTTAGATCTTTTCTATCTAAAGTATTACCTCTATAGGGCTTATAGTTAGATTTTGTTTCTTAAGAGCCCAAAAAGATAAGTCACAAAGATCAGACCCAAGTCCTAGTTTAAACTGTGTCTCTCTTATACACCCCTTCTATGATGTCATCTAGCTCCTCCTTTTAGAATATAAAAAAATATACAAACATTGATATTCCTGTCAGGATATATTTTAAATACTGTGACTTCAGCAAAAACTAATTTCCCAAATGATGACAGTCTTTAATCAAGCCTTTCCTTTGATCTTGTGTGGTTTCCTGTTCCCAGAGCAGGTCAAAGATTTTACAGCTTTTCACATCATGGTGGTATAATATGTTTTTCCTCTAAGACATCATAAACATTTATGGGCCAAATATCCTGGCAGCTGGGTCAGTTCTAATTAAGAAAGAAAAGCAGGAGACCCTTAACTAAGTCTCTCTAGTCTTTTAATTACCTCCTGGTGTCAGGTTAATATATCCTGTAGCTTCTCTGTCCTGGGAGGGAGAGCACCCATGCAGCACAGGATATCTCCTGTGAGACAATCACATACCACATTCTATATTACAAATATCATAGAGCAATCATAACCAGCTGGCCAAGTGTCACAATCATATCCTCTGGTTTTTCAAACTTTCAGCTCAAGGAAAAGAGAGACATCCCAGGACAGTGTTTTGAGGAGGTCAAATTGTTTGTAACTTGATCTTGAGTTCCAGACAACATGATGTTCATTTTTCTTTATAATTGACTTCTCCGTGAACCTTGTTTGTCCTTTAATCTAGCTCATCTACCTGTGAGTTGAGGATGGTGTCCATGGAGTAGAAGCTTGCATTAATAGTGGTGCCATCATCCAACAGATAAATTGGTTTGTCGGTACATACTGAGGGATGCCATTTCCAAAATGTGTAGTTGGATCATTTTAACTACAATAAATGCATGTCTTCATGTGTAGTCAGACCATTTTAACTACAGTAAATGCATGTCTTCATAAGGACATAAACTACCAAGATTTAGAGTCCTGCAGAGGGTGAAAGATGTCCCTGGTGGGAGGTAAGAGCTCCATTCCAGAGAAATGGGCTCCACAACCATGGCATGTGTCAAAGAAAGGAACTGTTAAGACAGAAATCAAGGAATCACTGTTGCAAGAGTTCAAAATACTATGCACGATTCAAAAGGTTGATGGCAGCCTAACTATATGATAGTCAAAGAGATAAAAATATTGCATTTTACTCTATTATCGGTGCTTTGTTTCAGATTAAAGCCTGCAGTGCCATTGTCTTCATCTACTTTTCCCCTTGTCTGAGGAATTGTTCAGCTCTAGTTGGATCTGCTAAGTCTTGGAATAATTAAAAGGCTGTATTCAAGACCTTTAAATTAAGAGTTCTTGACATTTGTTGGTTTCTGCAACAATGCTCAGGATATGTATGTGAAGATAATTATACAAAGTGTTTCCTTCACCATTTCTCCAACCATTTCTTAATTTCACTGCTATACAACAGCAGGAACTCCACAGTGGAGTAAGGTGAGCTTAGTAGTAATTGTCCAACACATGGACATCAGGAGATGCTTTATTTTGCAGTTTGCACATTGAAATGTTTGATAAGTTAGCTAGGGTGCTTTTTGTTGTTTTGTGCTGTCTATCCTTGGTAATGTATTGCTTTTGCTGTTGTCTCTAGTGAATTCAGCAGGAGATTAAAGGACTGACCATGCTGTTAAGAATCAGGATAAGCCTTATGTGATCTCACAGAAAGCAAAATGCAGGGCCTCTGCTGCTATCAATTTATCAGCTTCCAAAAAAATGTACATTTGGTCGTTATCTGAGGCAATCCACTTGATCTATCATGCACTAAAAATGAAAATGTTTGCTTAGTGACTACCATTCTACAATGATGCAGTATTTTTGGAAGAGCTTTAATAATGTAGCATCAAAACTTCATTGATAGGGTCATCCCGATGGCTCAGGAGCTGCTGTGCTGGTTACCCGGGTTCAAGATCGCACTTGAGTCACTTGCATTGGGGCACCACAGTGACCACTGCAGAGGTCTGGAGAGCTTGCTCCATGGCAGGGACATGTTGTGCATGTACGAGGCCACTGACAGACTGTACTTGCACCATGAAGGAGAGAGACTAAGGGGAGAAAATGGGGGGGGCAACACACTCTTGTTAGGGTGATAGCCAGCAGCAATCTTGAGCCCTGCATCATGGACTCCCACTGGACTGATGGTGGTGTTTGCAGCAGAAAAGGCTGAGATTTCCACCATGTGAGTATGCCCTCAGGCCCAAGGACTGGGCAGATGGCGGTGGAGGAAAAAAAGCTGAATGAAACAAAAAAACACCTTGAAAGTGGCATGTTTTATTTAACCAGTCCATTTGTTTTCTTTCATAGGTAACAAAATCAAATTAACTATCAAGTCATTAAGCATTAGCCATATTACAATGACTGGAAAGGGAATACTTTCTTATGTATTAAAAAGACAGCAACATACTGTAAATGACATTAAAAATTTCACAGGACTCAACACTGAAGCATTACCAAATAGCTATCCCTTCAGGAAATATTTGTAATGCCCTGCTATTATTCCCTGCTGCAACAGCTTCTCATTACCACTAAATGCAATGTAAAAGTAGCTAAACGTTTTTACTTCAGAAATTGCAGTGTCCTGCTGTTATTCTCTGCCACAACAGCTTCTTATTACCACTAAATGCAATGTAAAAAGTATCTAAAAGTTTTTGCTTCTGAAATATTTACTAATTGTTTTATGTGTAAATATGTCCTCCATATCGCATCCTCACCCTTTAAGAGTGTCTCCTTGCAAGTTCTTAAGGTGAGAGAACTGTGAAGTGAAGTTGAAGGGTTCTGACACCATAAGGACGCAAGCAGCAACACTTATAGGGTGAAGATATACTGCAGAGGACATATTAATATATTATAAATCATCAAGTTTTTAATTTTCCAAAAAAATACTCATTTGATGATCTACAGCACCAACACGTATTTCAAACAGAGTTCCCATCCCCCCAACATTGGTAAATTGAACATTCCCCTTATCAGCTCCCTGTTTGTGAGGACCTCTTAGAGCAGGAGTGCATGTTACAGTAAAAAATTTTATACGTATATATTTTTATTCCCTTTCAGACTGTTTTTTTTTTTTTCAGGAGCGCTCCTTTGCATATGGCTATCCCTAAGACTCCGTCAGTATTTTCCACTGCTTTTAAAAACCCATCAAACCATAACATGCAGGAGCTGTTTCTTTTGAATGCTAGTTTCCTTTTGGCACAAGAAAAGTGATATTGGCATGCAGTGTTAAAAAACAGGAAAGAATACTAATAAAAACCTGGAGCTAGCCATATTTAATGGAGAGCTCCTTTAACTATTTCAAATCTAAAAAATTCTAAAACAGTTTCAAAATGGTGGAAAATGGATCTTACAAGACAGGAGACAAAACAGAATTACAAGGTATAGATAACAGATAGTGAAAAAAATAAATAATGTGATCTACTAGTAATTGAACCCAGGCCCTGGAACATCATGCCAATGCTCTAACCACTAAGCTACAGGCCTATGTGGTTGGACCTGGGGTTCCTGGACACACTTCCTTCCTTTCTTTGGTATTGCATATCCTACTAGTAGGATTAATCAAGATGACAATTAGATACAAAATCTTTCACCATAACATACACCGCTGCTTTAACAATACTGGAGATTTATAATTACTTTAAGGAGTATAATGTTACCAGTTTCAGCCTGATTCCTGTCGTACATCTCTTTATGAGCCAAGGCAAGAACCTGGCACATGTTCCAGTTGGGACCTTTATCAGTGATTCACACCTGCACAACAATATTGACAACCACTGGACATACATATTTCTATAAACAGACAGTCAGCTGCCAAATATCCTTTCCCCTCTCCCAAGCACCCACTTCTTAAACATATCACTGCACTCCAAAATGAAAGTAAGAAAAAAATCCAGTAGCCACCATCTTGAACATCTTACCCTCTAGTACACTGATATTTAAATATTATTTATCATTAACAGGTCACAATCTTTTTAAAAACAAACCACACTGCCACGCGTAAAACATATCCTACAACTTAAATAAACCAGTTTACCTCCCAGCTGCTTAAAATTAACAGTTTGGCCTGTACACAAAAAAAAAAAAAAACACTGACTTTTGCCATTCCACAGCAAACTGAGCACTTACAGCTTGCTTCAACACTCACAGAAAAAAAGCTTGTCTCTTCTCTCAATTTTATATTGTCTGAATTACAGTTACATTTTGTCTTAAAAGTTCCTTACCTCTTCCCTTCTGCTGCCTGACATGGGTGAGATTATGTCGGAAAGAGACATGGAACTCCAAGACTGAAAAGTGCAAGGAGGAGGGAGTAGGGGAGTGTAGGTCAAAGACATTTACCTTGGTTGATCTGTGTTCCTGTTTCCCAGGTGGAGCAAGTACTTTCTGGGCTCATATGTAGTTATTTTTTAAGTGTTCCACTAAATGATATAAATCAGCCTCACTCTCTGTTTCCCACCCTTCTTCAAAATAGAACTGTCTGAGTTGAACTGTAAGGAGATTCAGTGTTGTTTTTTTTAAATAGGATAAATAAAATACGTTTTCAAGTTTAGATGTGTCAGTCAGTCAGATGTTCTAAGGTTGCCAGCTGTGTACCAGCAAAAATTCAAAACAGTTCTGAGGAGAGACCAGTTCTAAGATTCTCTAATGAGATGTCAATAGCTAAAACTTGGAGGTCTGAAATTCCTAGCATTCCCTTATGTGAAATGATATTATGTGTGTACTATAAACCGAAAAGCAATAATGTCACAATGTAAGAATAAACATGGCTTATACCAGAAGTTCAGAAATGTCTCCATATCTCAGTTAAAGCTATATAGACAAGGTTAGGATGCTAGGGAGAAGACTGTCTTGTATATGCTCCTCGGGGGGGGGGGGCTAAATTGGTTTCTTCTTTGCAAATATGTAATGAACTATGGGATCATAGAAGAAAACATAACAGATTAATACTTTTGATATTTGTTGCCTATTTCCACTTAAGGAGGCACTGACAACCCTCCTGAGCTAAACAATAAATGTAAACTCAAAATATGGTTTTGAATCCCTAACAATCACAAACTTTTTCTATTGTTCCAGTTATTTTCTGACAAAGATACACAGTGAAACAGAAATCCATCACATAATATGAGCACACTACAGTACAACTCACTTTTCTAAGTAGAAAAATGTTGTTCTAATCTCTATTTTGAATACCTTTTTAATGGTAATAGGGAATGACCCAACATGTCACTTGAAATGCATGTTTGGAAATTCACTACAAGTGATTACAACTTCTTAAAGTCCTAAGATGGGTTAAAACTTAACAATGTAAATTCCTTGTCACCTTGCTTTCACTACCTTTTATAAATCACATTTCTTGCTGGTGTTATAACATTACTGCATCTTAGGAGTTGTGACAAAAGGTAATATCCTTAAAGGCCAGGTTTGGCAACATTATAATATAGTATACTTAGTGGCGGAGCCAGGTTTTGGAGCATTTGGGAGCCGGGGGGGGCCATTCAGTGAATCATGGGCTCCACAATTGGGCACTAAACAGTGAATAAAGCTGGTGGCGGGGTGCCACTACTCACAGTGGGGCAGCCAGGAGGGGCGGCCACCCCCCAGCCCTCCCTCTAGCTCTGCCACTGAGTATACTGTACTATTGCTGATCTAGAATCATTAGAACTTAATAAAGCATAATTGCTGTAGCTCTGCTTTAGGGAAGTGTTAAGAAAATGATGAACAATGAAAACAGGGGGTTGCAATGAATATGGAGAGTACTGTTTTCAGGATTACAAATACTGAGGTCTTCATCTTCAACAGGGACACTTATCTATAGATCTATGAACACTTTTGAAGTCTCATAATAAAACCGATCTCTTAGCCTTCAGGCAAAGAAGAAGCAATTAGTCTTGAGCCTGTGAATAAATAAAAATCCATTCATATACTGGTCCTTGACATGCACCTTGTAAATCTTGAATTCTTTTCTGTTGTGAAGAAAATGACTAGCTTACCAGACAAAATGAGAGAGAAAATTAGGTGCTGTAGTTTATTTGATTGAGGCTAACCAACTGGTTTGTGTTATGGATTAATGAAGAGCACAGTTGACCAGCACAGAAATCACAGTTGGTCAAAGCAGAACTCAGTTGCTTGCACTTTGGCACCCCATCACCCCACACCCCAACCCTCTTTATAACAATTAATTTCAAACTGTTCCATTCTTTATTGTTAAGGGTATTTTGTGTTAAGTAGAATCTTTGTCCCTTAGGGTTCACCATGATTCTGATTTTTATTTCACAGAAGAGATCACAATGTCCTGCTTTAGACTTCATAATCATTTCCAAAGTATGAAGCTGTGATGTTAGGAGCAAGGTAGTATGACTTCACCCAGAGGATAAGAATGTAGTAAGATAAGACAGGGTTTGCAGTTATGATCCTATAATTGGATGCCTTGGTGCTGTTGTTAGGCACAATATGCAGCCAAGTGCCTTTAAACACATCTGAGTAGTGCCATTATTGGCCATAACTGATCAGTTTCAATGTACTTACTGAAAAGTAAGTTGAGCACAGGTTTCATTTATAAATTCAGCCAGTACAGTTCAAAAAACTACAGCAGGAAATCTTAATTATAGGTAATGGAATAAATATGGTAAAAATAAAAACACATCTCTGAAGTGTCTTATTGCATTGATAAAATGGCTTTTAAAGCAAAAAAAAAAAAGACTTTTAAAAGTATGCATGTAATTATTGTCATTGTCATGACATTTATCACTAACAGTGGCTCAGCAGGTTGCACACTTGCCTCTGAGGCTGGAAGATCAGAAGGTTGTGGGTTCCATCCCCATACAAGACACTTTGGGTAAAATCCCAAAACTGACACTGTAGCGCATCATGAGGGGGATGCTGCACTCCTGAGGTGCCGTCTTTTGGATGAGATGTTAAACCAAGGTCCCATCTGCCTGTTGTGGTGGTTGTTCAGGTGGACATTAAAGATCCCATGGTACTTCTCAAAAAGAGTAGGGGAATATTTTATTCATATTTGAAAACATAAATCAACAATTAAATACATGTCACATCATTCAGTAAACACAATCAACAGAACAATAAATAACAAAGATAAGCTTAATCCAAACACTGAATAATGAATAAACATGGCCTGGGAGAAAATTTACTTTAACAAAAAAAATAATACTGTAAGAAAAGTGAAACTAAACACATAGGGCGGAACATTCAGACAGTGCCAGGCTGTGGCACAAGCCTGGACGCAGCGCAACTGGGATGCGCCTGGGTGTTGACAGGGTGATATTCAACGGAGCTGCACCATGGAACAGCATCAATGAATATTGCTCCTTGGCCACCCGCAGTGTGCATGGCATAGTGGCACTGCGCCAGCACAAGTGGCCAGAGTGGAGCAGGGGGATGTGCTAGTGCAAGTGCCATTGCACTAGGCGCAACAACCGCGATATTCAAAAGTGCACATGCAAATGGGGCCATACTGCATGCAAGGCACAAATGGGGCCATTTACATGTCATTATGGCCCCATTTTCATGCAGGCGTGCTGATCCCTGGTGACTAGCCCCTGCTGCCCTGCCAGGCTGTAGCCGTCGGGGAACGCCGCCCCCTGCACATGCGGCAAAGTGCCCCACTGCCCGATTGTGGTCATAGGAATTGTAAATGAACATACTATATCCCTGGTGGTCCAGTGGACCACTCTTGCATCACGATTGCGGGCAGAAGTACATTAATGGAAACCCTCCCATATCCCTGGTGGTCCAGTGGACCGCCAAGAGCTCATTCCGCAGGCAGCAGCGCATTACGAAATTCTCCATATTTCTGCGGTCCAGTGATCGCGTCAGCTCGACGCGGGCATCGGTCATCAGTGACAGACAACCGGTCCATCCTCAGGTCCAGCACCGTTCCGCCCGCTGGGCGCCACCACCCCGCTTCCCCGGCAGCGGCGGTAGCCCTGCATTCACAGTTACTCGCCGCCGATTGACTCTGCAGTAGGTTGTATATCCATTGGTCCACAGCGCGGTCAATGGGAGTGCAGCCTGTACCATACCACACAGTCCAGAAATGTGAATGGATCCACTGTGGGGTGGTATGGCTGCACGCCCATTGGCCCATGCTGTGGACCAATGGGCATACCACCATATACAGAGTCAGTCAGTGGCGGCAGGGCGGTTGGTGGGTGGGGAGCTGCCACCGCCGCCGCTGGGGGGAAGGGTGGTGGGCTCAGTGGGCGGGTGGGAAGGGGGTACCGCTGGACCACCAGAGGTGGATTGGATTGTCATATATTATTACTGACGCCTGCGATCGGGCTGCAAGTGGTTCACTGGACCACCAGGAATATGGGAGGGTTTTTATTAATGTACTTCTGCCCATGATCGGGCTGCAAGCTGTCCACTGGACCACCAGGGATATGGGATGGTCTCCTATTACTACATATGCCCGCGATTGGGCATGGGGGGTCGCTACCATGCAGATGCCGCCGGAGCTCGGGTGGCCACCCATAGCTGTCAGCTGCCGTGTTGCGCCCTGCAATATGGCAGCTCACCTGTGAGTGGCCAGCTGTTGCTCCCTTTTGCTCACTGTGCAGCGCAAAAGGTTGTGCTCATGGGCTCTGCACATCCCGGGCTAAATATCGGGATGTGCGGATGCGTGGCACGCCCCCACTCTGGCGCCAGATACATTATTGATGCGCTCCGGCACATCAGGATTTGTGCCAGGTACGCCCCTTTGAATATCACACCAGGAGACATCAGTGGGTTGCGCATCGCCATGTGCAACCCTTCTGAATATCCCACCCATAGAGTATTCTTATTACTCCTTGACCTATATCAGTGTTCTACCTGTTCCATACCCTTCCACAAACTCAATCACTATTTTTAATTCTATACAAAAGAATACATGAAGCAAATACACAGATCCCTTTATTAAGGCATGCAATGCCTTTTTCTTTTGTGTTAATCTACCCATGTAATCCCATTTCACAAATAGTCACATACTGCCATTCCCATGGTAGTCCTTTCATATTGGTAAATCCTGTCCAACTCAGCCTGGATTTTAAAAAGCACATCTTGTATTAACACAACCTCATTCTGCAAAAATCTTTGGCATCTACCTTTCCATAAGGACTATTTAATACAGGCCAGAATGACATAAACAGTACTTTGTTGCCATTTCCCCCATACTTATGGAAGTTGTCCTAACACTAATATGTCATATGACATATGTTTAAAACAAACCTCATTCCATAAATCTTCCAAATCATTCCAAAAAGTCTTCACATAGTCACACTCAAAAATAAATGTGCCATAGTTTCTAACTGTCCAATACACTGAGCTTCTCCACAAGTGCGTCCCCCCATCTGCGTATGCTTTTGATTACTTTTCACGTTGAGCTTTGATGTCCACATAACCAGATAGTATCCTGTACCTTTATAGTATGTATGATGTGGAGCAAGCTGTAGAGAATCATGAATGTCCCTTAAATGATTATGTGTCAATAATGTACACAGTGTCTTAGTGTCACAGTAAATCTTTGTTGTTTTTCTCCCCCAATCCCAATTGCTCAACCCACAACTGAAGTTCCCTCCCCACACAATCAGTTTTGAAGTTGTTAAATAAGGAGACATTGCTTTAAACAAAGTACTTCTTTCAGCCTTTGTCTGGGAAGCATAAATATTCAATAAGCGGTAAGCAATCTTGTTTGAAAGGACATCTATTAATAGAGCTCTTCCTGGATTTATCTCTTTATAGAAACATCTAGACCTGCAAACAACATCCCTACCCCTGTACACTGCTTCTCCCCTATAGACCACTATGAGGGGCCCCATCTTCAATCTCTCTGTGCTACCATCACCTCCTGTATAGTATGGAGCCTTGTGTCTTGGACAAAGAAGACCTGCCCCCCTCCTGCTTGTAAACTGGCAAATGTAGCATTCCTTTTCATCTGGGATTTTATACTGTTTATATTAGCTGTTGCTATAGTAATACCCCCCCCCGCCATAAGATATGAGATAATGCACAATGCATACCAAAGAAGGAAACTACTACACGTGTCACTTTTGCTTTTTCCATTTCTTTCTTTTCGCCTTTTCACCTGCTATAGGATCCACTACCTCTGGATGAACAGAAGCAACCAAAGAGACAGCAGATTCCTCTCCTACATTCTCATTATCCAAATCCATTAACACTTCATAGAAATTCACAACTGCAATACTCCCATCTTTATCCCCCAAAGGAGGATTTATTTGCTTTTTTGCTACCTTTGATCTAGTAACTCACCGAGAATTAGAATCCTCTATCTTACCTGGGGGTAACATTTGATCCACTATATTCACCTCCTCCACCTGTGCATTCTCCTCCAATCCTGGCTCTGGTACTATAGCTGTAGTAGACGAAATGGGGGGGAGCTCAGTTTCTGCTTGTTCCTGAAGTGGCATATTCTCAAGTACTTTTCCCTTTAGTGCAGGAATACAGCTACCCTCCCCTCCTGTTTGTACCCAGGGTGGGGGTTTGTTCAAAGTGTAGTCCTTTTCACTCTCTACCCCTGGGCTTGACATTCTTAAAAACAACTTCCCCGATGCCTTAACATTTCTTCCTTACTGTGGGACAACAATTCATGCATTTTCATTCTTTCCTTCTGTGCAGTTGCCACATAACCATCCTGTTCTGCCATTAAGGCTGTCTGCAAACTATTATGGGCTGCCCATGAACAATTCGTAAAAGTATGGCCCTGTTCTTCACATAGGTTACATCTTAATGGCTGCTGACACTGAGAAGCAATATGCCCTATTACATTACACAAACCACATTTCTGTTTTTCACAGACATTGCTCAGATGACCAACTTCACCACATTTATAGCATGCTCTGGGTTGACCAGGGTAAAATAGTACTCCCCTGTCACCGCCCCCCAAAAAATTATTCAGTAAATGTTTAGTCATTCCCTCCTCTAAATGGAGGGTGATCTTGTACTTCCAGCCTCCTGTCCATAGATGCTCCTCATCCAATATAGGTGCCGGGTAACCATGAAGTGGTACAATGTTGTTTCAACCAGTACATAATGTCGGAGACATTAACTCCTTCATTCCTAAAAAGTACTGTTATGTTTTTAAACATAGGTTTAGTCAAAGGTATTGCTAGAAATGGTTTCCATAAAGCAGTATGTTTCAGCTCTTGGTACAACTTCCAAAATGTATCCAGTCCAGCAGGGTGTTTAAAACTAATGTAAAAGATAGAGTCTCCAGGCATATGCATTAATGGATATATTTCATATGTGTAGTATTTCATGCAATTTCTAAGCAACATTCATCCCACATAGAGTCTATCAGGCAAACCTACCAATTTTCCCTTAAATTTAAGTCATACCATATTTCATCATGTGGCAGGTTCAGAGGTATTCCTCATGTTAGCAGGGAACAGCCTCTCTCAAACATTCTCTTTCCACACTGAAGGGGCAGGGTGTGGGTTCTCTACTACTTGTTCCACTGGTTCTACTGTCTCTGCAGAATTGCTGTCAGATACATCTACATTACCAGTTTCACCGCATTCCATAATCTGCACTGGGGGGGGGAATTTTCTGCTATGACCTGTGGGATTTCTCCTTCTAGCATATTAATGCTATCTAGCACAGGGTTTCCTTCCAAGACAGTATCAGACTCTAAGCCATGCCCTTGTCGTTGCCCAGGCATTATCTGTAATCCAGTTGTAATTCTATTCTTACCATCTAGGTTCCCTTCATTGATGGCCGTATCTAAAATACCTGGTTCACCTCCAAAAGAAATAGGAAGATTAGCATCCCATCCTACCCCATTCTCCTTTTTTTCCAACTTGCCACGTGTAGTGCAGTTGCAACCCATCCCTCTGATACAACTGAGGGACCAGGAATAGGTACTGCATCATTATTAAGAGGGAGGGGTGGACTATCTACAGTTTTCATATTCCCCTTTAATCTCCTATTCCCCATATCTTTAGCTTGCAACTTCTTTCCTGGCCCACCTTTTGAGTGACCTATAGTAAAGGGCACTCCTTTCTCCCCAAAAAACTGACTATCTTTGACTTTCCCAGAAACTGTAGAAATATCAGCACGTACTGTTTCTGTACAACTGGGGACTTTCATAGTCCCGACCTCCAGTCCTGGAAGAACCCTATCATTGCTCCCATCCATGGCAACTGCCACCATAACCATATTTACCTGCAGTGCCAGACAGTGATCTTGTACTTGGGGTGCGGTATCTCCAGGTCGCATTTCAACAACATGCTGTTGCTTTGTATCTAGTCCTCGATCCTCTGGATCTCACCCTGACCTAGATACATTGCATCACAGCCAGATCCAGCTATATGCATCTGCAATGCTTCTTCCAATACTCATTTTCTGTCATGAAATCTGCATTCCTCTTCTTGCGGCAGAATCCAAATTTCCTCCACTGACTGCCAATTTTCTTCAGCCCTGACATGGGCCACAACTTCCACTGCATCACTCAATAAAGCAGCATTGTGCTGCTCGAGTACCTCAGCTGCCAAAACAAACTTTTCCTCTGAAGTAGATTCAATTTCCATCCCGGCCTCTCATATTACAGAAGTCGGGGAGAAGGCCTGCTCCCTAACCACCTGGACGTCCTTCTGCCTTCCTGACTACGAATGACTGGACATTGCAGTGTCAGTCACAGCACCCACTAGCAAAGAGATGGGGAATTTCCCCAGTGTCCAGGCTAAATTTGCCCCATTCACTAAAGAAATACCACCAACAGCTTAATCTGGTTCAATTTCAGTTGGTTACCATCTGTATCCCCCGGTCACCCCTGAAAAAGGGGCTTCTAGTCTTAGTGAGCCTATCTGGTCAACAAAATTCAATAAATAAATAAAAAATTTGAATATTTACATGGTCATTGGATTTGTTTTAGTCAATCAGAGGGCTTTATTTGTCCATGGCATTTTATGCCATTTGTCCATGTCAGTGGCTCGGTAGGTAGCATGCTCCCCTATGAATCTGGAAGGTGAGAAGGTTGTGGAGTTCTAGCTCCACACAAGGTATTTGGGCAATAACCAAAACTGACACTGTAACACAGTATGAGGAGGGTGTTGCACTGCTGAGGTGCCATGCTTTGGCTCAGATGTTAAACCAATGTCCCTTCTGCTCTCTAGTCATTGTCCAGATGGAAGTTAAAGATTACATGGCATTTATCAAGGAAGAGTAGGGGAGTTTCCACAATGTCATGGCCAACAGTCTCCTGTCAATAAACAGGTCTATGCAATCCACCACCCAGGATGCACCAGAAAACAGGTTATCACAGCTTAGTCCGCTTTTCCTGGTCAAACATTTTAAATAAAATTAAAAAAAATAAATAAACAAGACACAACATGGTTCATAGTTATGAGCTAATAATCACAATTCTTGAGTGTGTAGTTGGGTCATAATTAGACAACAATGAAGCATCTTATTGCATTTATAAAATGGGTCTGCTTGCACCACCACTGGTGAGCTGCTTTCACTTTACAGTCTTTTTTCAGTATAAGAAAGAAGTTTATTTCTCTTACTGAAATGTTTACATTTTTCTTCTTAAGAGGCTGTGTGTAGGAGAAGCTGGATAATGGGAGATGGTGCTCTCACCGACATCCATCAGTGCTTTTTATGTATGTGAAATGCACTGCCACTGTCTCAAGAGGTGATAAGTGGACCAGAGCAAGAGCAAGTTGGCAGAGCTACAGTGGGTTGGCAAAGTGAGGCTGCATAAGGGCACCAGCAATAAGCAAAATAATTTTTCAACTGGGTGGTGGTGGTGTTGGGGGTTTCTCTTGTGGAAAAAAAACATGGTAGCCAGTTAGTTTTGGGTGCGAATGGGAGGGTGCATTGATAATTTTATGTGATTTGACTGGGAACTACTTCCTGTATCATTATGAGGGAATAATTACTTGGCTTGCAATAGTTCCCAGCTAATGAGAACAATGGATTTTTTTACCCACTTAATAAGCATTAGAATCAGATGAACTAGGGACAAAGATCTGGTTTGTGCAACTGTCCTGAGCAATACAGAATGAAACAACTTGAAATGCAAAGTTTAGCTGGAATGTTATGTCATTAGGTTCTGCTGTTCTCACCTGTAATTTTAGTGAGTGGTGAGTGAGTGAGTGGTGAGTGAGTGAGTGAGTGAGTGAGTGATTTGGCTGGCGATCTGGTTGGACGCTTCAAGTAATGGTTGTTGTATTTTTACTGGCACTTGCAATAAACAGTGTTTAAAAAAATAAATGTTTCTCACAGACTTACAGCATGCTGTGGTTGTCCCAATGTGTTATTTTCTCTGCTGTTATTTATCTGATCTCTTAGGCCCAGCCACAAATCGATTCTGATGACATCACTTTACATATTGGTCTCTCTAGTCATTTATGAAGTTTTTAAAGCAATAAGATATACATTTATTGTGAAATAATTAATTTTATATACCAACTGTTTTAATATGTTGTTTTCAGCAAGAGTTTAACTGTGCTGAGAGAAAAAAAACTACATCATGCTGTTCCCTACAGCATAGTGTGTCCAAGGTTCTCAAAGATATTATCAAGGACAAAATAACAGAGTATTTGGGGACAAAATAACAGAGTACTTGGTTGAGGCCAGGTTCTTGCTTTCTCTCAGCAGGGCTTTATAAGGGTCTGATTGAGCCAAGCCAGCCTGATGAGTGATCACCCTCTCAATAGAAGGTGATCACTGATCAGGTAGTTGGACAGGCAGAGGGAAAAATAATTTATCTGGGCTTCCACAAAGCATGACAAACTTCTGACAACCTATGCCAGTGCAGAATGCATGAAGCATACACAAAGTAGATTGTTAGCTGTCTTTGGAAAGGAAGCAGAGAGTTGTAGTGGGTGGGCACTACTCCAAGTGGAGAGGTATGTTCACTGGCATCCTTTAGGTATCATTGTTAGAACTACTGCTTTTCAGCATTTCCATCAGTGAGCAGGCAACTGGGGTTTCCAGAAGGCTTCTTAAGTTAACTGATGACAATAAGCTGGCCAGGGTGGTGGACTTCCTTGATGATGGGACAAACTTCAGGAGGACCTTAACAAGCTGGATGATTAATCAGACTCCAAAAGTCTCAGATTTTTTATGTAGCCAAATGCAATCGGCTACATTCAGGTAGAAGAAAGGGTAGGACTACATTATGTGGAGCTTCACTTATTGCAGCGGAGGAGGAAAAAGACCTGGGGGTCATTAAGGGCAAGCAGGTGAAGCATGGCAAGCTACATGCAGCTGCTATCAAGAGGCTGGCAGAATGCTTGGGTGCATCAAAAAGGAGGTGATCAAAAGGACGGGTAATCCTGCCACTTTGTAAGGCCATGGTTAGACCCCAGCTGGAGTACTGCATGTACTTCTGTGTTCTTCAATACAAAGGGGATATTGAGGCAGTTGAGATGGTTTGATGCACTGCCACCAAAATGAACAGGGGTATGGCAAACAAAGGTTATGAAAAGAGACTGATAGACCTTAACATGTTCACGTTAGAGAAAGAAAGGCTGAGAGGGACATGATCTCTGTCTTCTGCATACTCAAGGATATCAACAAGATCAAATAGATGTATCTGATCTGGTGTGCTACAGCTTGATGATAGAACATGCTCTAACACTCAGAGGTAGTAAATTTAAGGATGGCATTAGGATACACCACTTCTCCCAAACAGTGATTAATCTATGGACTAGCCAAACAGCAGAAACAGGGTATAGGAATACAGTACATGCCTTCAATGTACAACAATCCTGGACAAATTTCTGTTTACCAAGGGAATCATAAGGTGCCCCAGATATTAGAGTGAGTAGGTAATATCTACAGAATTTGTTTAGTTGCCATATTGGTCCCTGTAAGAACAGATCCAGAAGCAAATGGTTTGATACCTTTTATTGAACCAACATAGCTCTGAGCTGCAAACTTGGGAGACCTGGGTTTGAATGCCACAGCCCCCACTTGCATAATATGTGACCCTGAGCAAGTCACTTAACTTCCTTGTGCTCCCAGGTTGCACCTGTAAACAAGCTTTCAGCTTAGTGTGTCTCTCCTTGTAAAAAAAATAAAAACATAGGTGGTACAAAAAGAAAACAGTGTCTAAGCTTTTGGATCAAAGGGGTCCTTCCTCTGAGACTTATGCCAGTTGCTAGAGAATCATATTCTATTAACACCCAGATCATACATAAAAAACAGAAAGAATTCTCATTGGTTTAAAATACTTAGTTTAAAAAATCACAGATTTAAATGGAAGGAATTGGATTCTACATAGAAACATAGACTTTGACGGCAGATAAGGACCACTTGGCCCACCCAGTCTGCCCATTTCCCTACCTACTGGATAAGCTGCAGATTCTAGTTAACCAACAGCCTACTTCCTGCCACCCCCCACTACAATTGCCTTGTGTCTGTCCCATGCATGTTTGAATTCCCCCACTGTTTTAGCCCCAACAACCTCCCCAGGAAGGCAGTTCCACGCATCCACCACTCTCTCCGTGAAAAAAGATTTCCTCACATAACCCCTGAGCCGTCCCCCCTCTATCTTTAAATTGTGTCCCCTCGTTCTAACACATCTCTTTTTCTGAAAGATGCTACCCTCCTGGACTTTGTTGATTCCCTTGAGGTACTTGAACATTTCTATCATGTCTCCCCTGTCCCTCCTTTCATCAAGGGTATACATATTAAGCTCTCTCAGTCTCTCTTCATATGATTTCTGATGCAGACCCTGCACCATTTTAGTTGCCCTCCTCGGGACTGCTTCCATCCTGTCTATGTCCTTGCATAGATGAGGTCTCCAAAACTGCACACAGTACTCCAGATGGGGTCTCACGAACTGTCTGTACAGTGGGATAACCACTTCCCTTTTTCTACTTGTGATGCCCCTTCCTATGCATCCCAGTATCCCCCGGCTCTCCTCACTGACTTCTCACATTGCTTACCCACCTTTAGATCATCCGATTTGACTACCCCCAAGTCCTGTTTCATTTTTGTTGTTGTTAGTGCCTCCCCTGCTATTGTGTACTCTTCTCCTGGGTTTTTGTTTCCCAGGTGCATTACTTTGCACTTCTTTGCATTGAATCTAAGTTGCCATATGTCTGACCATTCCTCCAACCTTGCCAAGTTCCTTCTCATCCTTTCTACCCCCCTTGTGTATCAACTCTGTTACAGATCTTTGTATCATCTGCAAAGAGGCATACCTTTCCCTCCAGACCCTCTGCAATGTCACCTATAAAGATGTTAAAGAGGACTGGACCCAATACTGAGCCCTGAGATGTTCCACTAGTGACCCCCTTTCTCGGAATGTGTGCCACTCACTATTACCTTCTGTGTCCTGTTATGCAGCCAGTTTGCAAACCCAGGCTACCACCCTGGGACCCACTCCCAAGCTGGCTAACTTGATTATTAATCTTTTTGGGGACTGTGTCAAATGCCTTGCTAAAGTCTAGGTAGGCCATATCCACAGCCCCTCCCTGGTCTACTACTTTTGTCACCCAGTCAAAGAAATCAATTAGATTCGTCTGACATGACCTTCCTGCTGTAAATCCATGCTGCTTTGAGTCCTGTGCCCCGCTGGCCTCTAGGTACTCAACAATTCTTTCTTTCAGAAGTGATTCCATCATTTTCCCTACCACTGAGGTCAAACTTACAGGTCTGTAGTTTTTTGCTTCTGCCTTGCTCCCACTTTTGTGAAGGGGAATCACATCTGCCCTCCTCCAGTCCTCAGGTACCACCCCATCCTCCCATGATTTGTTAAAAAGTGTGGTCAGTGGTGTCACTAGGTCCTCCCTTAGTTCTTTTAGGATTCTGGGGTGAATCCCATCAGGCCTCATTGCTTTGTCCACCTTGAGTTTTAGGAGTTCTTTCAGGACTCTTTCTTCTGTAAATGGACTGGTGTCAACCCCCTACCAGAGTGCTTCTATTGTCTGGTTTAGGTAACTCCTCATCTTCTTTTGTGAATGCTGAGCAAAAGCATTCATTCAGTATCTCTGCCTTTTCACTGTCTCCCTCTGCCCACCTCCCCTCTCCCTTATTAATCTTCACTATTCCTCCCTTAACCTTTCTATGCTCCCTAATGTACCTATAAAAGGTTTTATCCCCCTTCTTGACTTGGCTATTTTTTCCTCAGTTTGGGTTGTTGCTATTCTGACTGCCTTCCCCACTTCTTTCTGCTTTAATTGAGACAGTTCCCTTTCGTGCTCCTTCTGTGATGCCTTATACTTTTTGAATGCAGCCTTTTTCTCCTTAACCTTCCCTGCCACCTCTTTTGAGAACCATAGTGTTTTTTTTTCTCCACTTAGTTTTCTTTATCTGTTTCACACAAAGGCTTTTTGCCTGTATGATGGCAGTTTTGATTTTTCTCCATTGTTCTTCCACCCCTCCTTTTTGCCCATTTGCTAGTGTATTCCTCAGGTATTCACCCATTTTGCCAAAGTCAGACCTTCTAAAGTCCAGTATGCTTGTTTTTGTATGGCTTGTCTCCATGGTTGTGCTTACTGTGAAGCACACTGTGCAGTGGTCGCTTGTTCCCAGATGTCTACCGACTTCTAAATTTGTGATCCTCTCTCCATTTGAGAGTACCAGGTCTAGTATTGCTTCCTCCCGAGTGGGTTCCAACACTAGCTGTCTAAGGCCTGCCCCATGCAGGGCATCGAGAATGACCCTGCTCTTGGATGTGGCTGCAGTACATGTCATCCAGTTAACATCTGGCATATTCAGGTCCCCCATTAACAGTATCACCCCTTTTTCAGCCATTTTGAGAATGTCCTCTATCATTTTCTTGTCCATTTCCTCCCCTTGAGATGGGGGTCTGTATACAACCCCTGTGCGGATTGTGATGCCATTCCCTGTCTCCAAGGTGACCCAGAGTGCCTCTTGTCCTCCCCCTTTACTTTTTAATTCTGTAGCTTTGATCCCTTTCCTCATGTATAGAGCTACTCCACCTCCTCTTTTCCCCTCCCTGTCCCTTCTGTAGACTGTGTACCCCGGTATGTTGACATCCCAGTCATGGTTCCCCGTGTACCATGTTTCTGTGACTGCCACAATATCCAAGTGTTCATCTTCATCAAGGCTACTAGCTCAGGAAGCTTGTTTCCCAGACTACAGGCATTGGTACTCATTGCCCTCCATTTAATGTTGGCTTTATCCTTTTTTCCCCCATGCCTGCTCTTTTTGCCCTTGTCTATTTTTCCATTTACCCTTGATCTGCCCTCTGCTGAGCACTGTACCTCAGTGTTTACCTTACTACCCGTCATGTTTTGTGGGGGGAGGCTTGAAATTTCCTGCCTCTTATTAGCTCCTCTCCCCATGGCTAGTTTAAAAGCTTGCCAAGGAAGCATTTAAACCTGTCAGTTAGGATCTTGGTTCCCTTCATGGACAGATGCAGACCATCGTGCCAGTATAAACTTTCATCTCTCCAGGTGTACCCCCAGTCCCCAATGAAGCCAAAGCCCTGTGCTCTACACCCGTTTTGCAACCATTCATTAAACTGCATGGTGTGTAGTACCCTAGTCTCACCCCTGCCATGGACTGGCAGCACCTCTGAGAAGGTAACTGTGCTTGCTACCTCTCTGAGGCCCCTCCCCAACTCCACAATTTCATCCTGCACTGCACTGATCCCATGCCCAGCTAGGTCATTTGTCCCAAGGTGGACAATGATATCTAGTTCCCTCTCCTGTGATGCTGCTTCTGCAATCCTGAGGATTCGCTTCTTGTCCCTCCAAGCCATGGCACCAGGCAGGCACCTTACTTCCCCCTCCTCTCCCTTCCCCGGGTCTACCCCTCTAACAATTAAGTTCCCTATCAGAAGCTGTTTCCTTCCCCCTGTGGTGTCCCTTGCCACCCTTCTGTGGGTCTCCCTTGTGGGTGTCCTCAGCATTCTTCTTGGTCTCCACTGAGGGTGCCATCATAGAGGAACCTTGCTTTGTCAGACTGGCATATGGTTTGTGTAGAGGTACAACTAAAGGGCTTCGCCTCTGTTCCACCACCCGTACCCTCCCAGAACCCACTGTGGTCCAACTGCTCTTCATACTTGGCAGCCTCTGTGGCAGTGGTGCTCTTTGGGTGGTTTGCTGCTGCTTGAGAAACGTTCCAAGAACAAATGTCAATAGAAGAGATAAAAGAACACTCCAAGCAGACAGTCCCATTAACTGTACTTATAAATGAATGGGTGTGTTATGTGCGTACATTCTTAATTAAAAGCAAGACCTTAAGATTTAATACCCACATAAGTGCATGTTAAGATTTTAAAGTATAGTATGAGTACATTTGACCTTGGACGGTTTCTCAAGCAGTAGCAAACTAGTACAATCCAGTTCCTTCCATTTAAATCTGTGACCTTTAAAATAGGTATTTTAAACCGATGAGAATTCTTTCTTTGTTTTGTTTTTTTATGTATGAGCTGGGTGTTAACAGAATGTGATTCTCTAAACAACTGGCATAAGTTTCAGAGGAAGGATCTGGTTGGTCTGAAAGCTTAGACACTGTTTTCTTTTTGTACCATCTATGCTGGTCCAATAAAAGGTATCAAACCATTTGCTTCTGGATAGGTAATATCTATAAATGTATTATAGGTTTGTGCAGCTTACAAATTCATCCCTGTTTATGAAGGCAGGGACACATATGATGGATCTAGTGTCGCTTATGACCTCAAATTACTATGTTACTACATGCGACTTTGAGACCTCAGTGTAGAGGCACAAGTGATAAAAACACAATATTGTACTTTTACCTTTCAGCATTGTAGAAACAGAATATGACTGCTGATAAAGACCCATGGGACCATCCAGTTTTCCCAGCCTTGCCTAATATTTTTGTGATGGCCCTACTGGCCTCCCATCCCCTTGTTACCCTCCCCTGCTTGACCATCCCCTGATCCTATCATGCTCCTGTGCCACTTCCATCCTTGTTTGAATCACCCTACTGTTTTAGCACAGACCACCTCACTCAGCAGCCTGTTCCACCTGTCCACCACTCTTGCCATGAAGAAGTATTTCCAGATGTCCATTCTGAATTGCCCCTAGCCAGTTTCAGTGGATTACCCTTTGTGCTTGCATTTGCACTTAGCATGAGCAACTCATTCCAGTTTACCTAGTTTATCCCACTGAGATATTTCCATGCCCCCGGCCCCCCATCTTCAGGGTATACATGCTGAGATCTCACAGCCTTTCCTCTGATGTTTTCTCCCATAGTCCCTGGACCATTTTGGTCACCCTCCTCTGATCTGCCTCCACCCTGTCTCTGTTCTACTGCAGATGCTGGCTCCAAAGCCTCACCCAGTACTGCAAGTGGGGAAGAACCATAGACATATCGGCTGGCAGTATAGCCTAGAGGTTAGAGGAACGAGGTGTGAATGAGCGTGATACATCCAACAGACCAGACCTGAGTTTGATTCTCACAACCTCCACTTGCATACTGTGTGACTCTGAGCAAGTCACTTAACCGCCCAGTGCTCCCAGGTTGCCCCTGAAAACAGGCACTTGTGCCTAGTGGGCCTTACCAG